>OZ024898.1:1002500-1335000 GCA_964017195.1 Siderastrea radians
CATCATCAGAGTCAAGTGAACTGTGAGTCGTCAGTAGATGTTAAAAGTCTCTGGTCGTTGTCCTGATTGGTTGACGATCTCGTGATGTTATTGGGCGTCTGTCAGTTAAGCCGTGATGTTATCGGTTGTGAAGACTTACAGCCGTACCCAAAGACGAAATCGACAATTTTCACGAACACCTCAACGGACAAAATGCCGACATACAGTTTACTAAGGAGATCGAGGAAAATGGTAAAATACCTTTCCTAGACTGCTTAGTTACCCGCGACAATAACGAACTACGGACAAATCATCTTACAACCCAACTTCTCACAAAGCTACGACTATACGGACCCAGACAAGATGCGCGCAACTAGTTTGTGACTCACCCAAAAGCTTAACAGACTAAATCAAGTACTTTAACGTTTTCAACAAGAACAGTTATAACCGGGACTTTATTAGACACAACACTTATAGAAACTCCGAACCAAACGCTACGAACACTAACGCGACACCTGTCGCTACTGCAACCATACCTTACATCAAAGGGACTTCTGAAACTATCGCACGAATCCTACAACCCTACAACATCCGCGTTGCTCACAAACCGATCACTACTTTACGACAGCTACTGATGAACGTTAAAGACAAAGACGAACCGAGCGACGGACGGAGATGTTTATAAGATCAAATGCTGCGACTGCCAGGCCACTTATATTGGTGAGACCGACAGGAATTTGAACGTCCGACTGACTGAACACAAACGAGCGACTAGAAATGGTGATATCAACAATCACATTGCTGAGCACCATTTAAAAACAAACCACAGAATCGACTGGGACTCTGCTGAATGCGTTACCTACAGTACGGACTACTATCAACGAATCACTCTGGAATTCAAAGCTGGTTTACTAACTTAGAACAAACACCACTGAACCGTTTCCAACAGCTACCTGCACCTTACAAACGACTGATTGCCGGCAATAACAAGACAGACAAACAGACAAACCGACTTATTTGACTAACAATAGACCAACAGACATTTGACTAACAAAAGACGAATCGAAACGCACTAATCACATTTAACAGTCTTCACAGCCAATAACATCACGGCTTAACTGACAGACAACCAATAGCATCACGAGATCATCGACCAATCAGGGCAATGATCAGAGACTTGTAACATCTACTGACAATTCACAGTTCACTTGACTCTGATGATGACTTCCGCTCAGGTTGTCGAAACGTCAGTCATTGTCATCTCAAAAAGTCCTTCTCAGGACTACACTTCCCCGGACGATCACAATTTACCGAATTATGATGACTCCTGGGTTCAAACCATTTACAGAATGATATGATTAATTGGTAACAGGACTTCATGTCATCCAATTTGGTCTGTAATCATACTTATGATTAAAAAATCAGACTCCCACTACCTGGTTGTTTGATTTTGTTAATCACTCATGTGATTACAGACCAAATTGGACTCCACTCAGGACTTCCTATTACCACTAATTGACAGTACCGCTGCACCTCCTCCACTGAAGAGCAGACTGCAAATATTTTTATCATCAATGAAAAGTCAGTTATAAATATGTCGATAGTATCATTAATTTAGCTACAAAAATTTAAAACACTAACTTTTTTCAACGTCTGCCACAGAAGCCAACTTCATACACCATTCACGCATGTAGCGTTCATAACAGCATGTTTTGTGGTTATAAACCTGTTGATTTGAAATTGTTTAAGTCCATAATGTAAACATAACAGAACGTTGGGAAGATCTTCAGATTAAAACTTGTTTGACAGTACAAACTGTTCTGTGGTAAATATTTATCTTAAAATTAAATCTCCCTACCACTACCCCCAAAAGCACTTCCTTGTGACATAAATACTCAAGATCCCTCCTGGGAATGCAGTCAAGAAAGACATCATAAACTCTAAGGGCTGATTATTTAACACACAAAATCTAATAATACAGGTAATTTAAACTTTGAAAATTGCACAGTAAATAAAAGCTGACAGCAGGGCTTTCGTTAAGTCTACACAAAGTTCTGCTGTAAGCTTTAATTTACTGACGTTTGCAATTCTCAAGTTTAAATTGTCTGTATTGTTATCATAAATGCACAGAATAATTGAGTTTTTACAACACAAACTCTAAGTTAGACCTAGTTTATCCCTTTAAGCCCTGAGATAAAAATGCACATTCTCTTTACTGTTCTCCATACATTTCTTTTAGAACTAGCAATGAGAATTTGTCTAAATATCAAGACACCTCATCCTTGGTGATCACTATCTTTATTCTCATCACTTGATTTTTTTAAAAAAGTAGTCATAATGTAAAGAGAAATTTCATTTTCGTCACTGTTAGTGCTTTAAGGGTTAAGGCTACAAAGGGTTTAGATGAGGAATTTAAAAACCAAGGCTAAGTGGAACATGGCTTGCACTGCTTGAAAGCAGATGAGCCAGAGTCCATGAAGAACACATAGAGACATCTAGTCAGTGGATAACATAAAACAACAAAGAGTCGGTGTCAAAAAAGTTTCTGAGTTTAATATGTGATATATGCAGTTGATGACACCATGCAATTAAGTGTCATGATAGACTGAAGGCAATATTTTGTAGCCACAATTAGGTCATCGCTTCACTTACACGTTTATCATGTGACAAGGATCTGTCTTCAGTCACTAATGAAAAGGGCACTACAGCTAAAACAATTTAATACATGCACCACCTAGCGTACAATAAAAATGGGGCTGTCAGACTAACAGGGTTTTCAGAGAAGAAAAAAACTACATAAGGTTTTCTTTGGGCCACAGAAACGGTCACATTGAAAGGGTGATCATAGCTGCGGTTCCACTGTCAGTAACAATTGACAATATATTATTTGTGTATTTGCTTAATACTGACTCATTGATCCTGACTAGTGACTCTCTTGTGTTATTACAGTTAATTTGTACCTACCATGTACCCAAGAATACTAAATCCTACAATGTCTCTGAGTGGCCATTTATTTTTTCTCCTTGCTTTGAATTCCTCTGCTGCATCATCCTCCCATGTTACCTTGCCAATCTTCATGTCCATAACGCATGGCAGAACAAACTTTCTTGTTATGTTCTCCAACTTTAAATACCTTGATGAATCTGAGGTTAATTGTTAAGGATTACATTAAAATACAGCACTGTTGCAAAGTAGCAGGAGGACAAAGGCAGTACCACACACAAAAATTAAAATGCATAATTTATAAAAATTATGTACCTATTGGTTATTTTTCATTTTCTTGTGATTATACTAGCAATTGCTGTGTCCATACTTTTAATTTGTCTACTACACTGTGTCACTACATAATAAACTTTTCATTTATTTTCCCCTAAATTCTTTATATTTAGTAAAATTCAGACCAAATCCTATGCAAAGAGCCAGAGGCTCTTAGATTTTCAGGTTTGCTCCCAGGCTGAAAATCATGATCAAGAACTGGCCTTCATGACCATACAAACTTTTCAAACTAGATTATTTTGATAGGCGATTTCCGAGTAGTCTTGTCTCTCTTTTTCAAAGCAAGGCCCAGTGTGCACAACCTTTCATAAGAAAATTAAATATTAGCATGAGAATGAAAATTTATTTTCATACGAAAGGTTATGCACCAAGACTTGCTTTGAAAAAGAGGTACAAGACAACTCAGAAATGGCCTATTGTGAGTGGAATTGTTGTTGTTCTGGCCTTGATCAGATGTTTATTTCTCACCACCCTCTCTTTCTTGAAAGTGAGTCAGTTGGTCAAGCCACTGTTACTTCAAAATGTGTTTAAACATGCAACCCATTCAAAATGATTTGTAGTAGGAGGCAACATAATAGAACTAGAAGGCGGCAAGGACCGAGTCTCTCTCTCTGCTAGGAGGTTCCTCGGGAGCTCCAGTGTGAAGCAAGCAGCAAATGATTGCCTTTAGACGGCAAAATTGCCATCTGCTAGCAGATTTTGACAGGGCTGATCATGTGACTTCAAGGGTGATTTACAACACATTTTCGAACTTGAAACATCTCAGAAAAGGGAGCAGGCAAGTCACCAGGGATTTTTTTAGTTTCAAAAAGTTGTCTTGGTTGAGGAATGGAAAACAAAACCTTTCACTGGGATAGGAGTTAAAGACATCTTAGGATCAATGGTCCAGGATACCTAATTCCACAACTCCATAATAATGTGGAAGGAATCTCCTTAGCTGCAAGATCTCTTCTCTTTTTTCTTTCTCATCAAATATTGTTTCATAGAAAACAACCTCCCTCTCCCCCTTAGGAGGTCTTTGTACTGGTTTCAATACACAACCATCTGCAGTCACCCTTAGTGGGTCTGAAAAAAAAAAAGAACTATTATAAGGGATCACGGATAATGTTACAATGTAAGTAACAAAGCCACAAATGATGACTTAATAGGGCAAATTCCAACAAGTTACATGGGCAAAAAATAGCGACAGGAATCAAATTATGACAAAAGACAACCTTTATCTTGAGGAAATACCTACAGTGATAACTAAGGCTATGTTTACACGGGACTGGTTCCAAACAGATCCAAATGGATCTGGTCCAAAAATCGGACCAGGTAGGCCTTCTGTTTATCTGGGACCATTCTGGAACCGGTCCGAACAGATCAAAAACTGGACCTGCTGTTTTGCAGGTCCAGTTTTGGATCCCTTCTGCACTGGTTCCAAAGGGTTCCATGTCACACCTGGATCACTTCCAAAGGGTTCTATGTAAACAGAAGCTGATCTGGTCTGGTCCTGTGTAAACATAGCCTAAGATCAGACTCATCCCAGCTTAGAATGATCTAGAAATACGGTTGGATGTTGAAACAGTGACTTTGGACGCAAGAGATACAGGACTCCCCTGCCCCTGGCAGGGGTTCGTGAATGCCAAAACTATCTCTGGAATGTAACTATGTTGATTGTGTTGAGAACAATCAGTTTTCAGTTTAGGTTGTTCCAAAGCTGATTTATCGGAAGCCATTCTAGTACAGTCCGATTTGTTGCAGTTATGAGATCTCCACATCATTGGTTACAATCCACATTCCTGAAATATTTTCAGTAGTACCCAATCTTTGGTACATCTTGGTTCTAAAAAGGTATGATATCAGCTGTTATCTCAAAGTAAGCTTTATGCACTAGTAAATTTTTTTAATATTAAATTTTAACTGGCTAAACTTTACAAAACCCAGCCACTTTCGAGCACCACAAATCCACTGCTCCCGTGGTCCCTCAGTCATTGACTTATAATGTAGTTAAACAACTGCTAGTCCTGTAGTCCCGTAGGCGATTAATAACTTAGATTAAATGAGATGAACTAGTGCTCCCGCAGTCCTGCAGTCCCTTAGTCAAGGAGTGCTCCCGCAGCCCTGCAGTCCCGTAGTCAATGAATTACTTAGATTAAATTAGTTGAACTAGTGCTCCCGCAGTCCTGCAGTACCGTAGTCGATGAGTAACTAAATTAAATGAGTTGAACGGCCTTACAGCTATTACAAGCTGGGAAATGAACTTTGGTCTAATCGTCCTGGCCGCCTAAGGGATAAGGGTAGGTTTAGTGTTAGGGGAAGGTTATAGGGTTAGGAGGGTTAGCACTGATGGACAGTGATTAGGGTAAAGCACTGACTCGAAGTGGTTAGCTTTCAATTTTTATGGGTTAGGGTTAGGGTTAGGGCTAGGTTAGGGTTGGGGGGTTAGCACTGATGGACAGTGATTAGGGTAAAGCACTGACTTGAAGTGGTTAGCTTTCAATTGTTATGGGTTAGGGTTAGGGTTAGGGCTAGGTTAGGGTTGGGGGGTTAGCACTGATGGACAGTGATTAGGGTTAAGCACTGACTCGAAGTGGTTAGCCTTCAATTGTTGTTATGGGTAAGGGTTAAGGTTAGGTTAGGGGTAGGTTAGGTTAAGGGTGTCAGCACTGATGAACAGTGATTAGGGCTAAGCGCAGACTCGAAGTGGTTAGACACCAGACGCCCCATTTATTTCTTATGATGGCCCAAAGGGCGAACAGCAGTAAATACCTAATTACAATCATATCAACAATATTTATGGAGTGGAAACTAAAGATGTACAATCAAATCAAGGAGATATATTTACAAACTAAATTATTACAACTGAATCAAAGTTATTTTACGACCACGGGACTGCAGGACTGCGGGAGCACTAGTTCAACTCTCTTAATTTAACTTATTCGTCGACTACGGGACTGCCAGACTGCGGGAGCACAAGTACAACTCATTTAATATCTTACTCATCGACTACGGAACTGCCGGACTGCAGGAGCACTAGTTTAACTCTCTTAATTAATTTAAGTTATTTATCGAGTACGGGACTGCAGGACTGCAGGAGCACTAGTTCAGCTCATTTAATATAAGTTAGTCATCGACTACAGGACTGCAGGACTGCGGAGCACTAGTTCAACTCATTTAATATAAGTTAGTCATCGACTACAGGACTGCAGGACTGCGGAGCACTAGTTCAACTTATTTAATATAAGTTACTCATCGACTACGGGAACGCGGGAATGCGGGTGTCACAGTGATATGTGTATCCCCGTGATATGTGTATCCCTGTACACATATCACTAGTGATATGTGTATCCCGGGTAGGGATACATAAAACACTGAAGCTGAGTATCCCAGCCTTCAAACATTGGGCAACACATGAATAAAATGGCGGCTCGAGAGGGGAGCAAGAGATTGTTTTGTTATTAGTTCTTCAACACTGTAACCAGTAATTTGTGAAGGAATCTACGAAGGAATCTATGTATCCCCTCGGTTTCTGTCTGTTTAACCAGGTTTACGTTCTCCTGCTAAACAAAATTGCTGCAATTGCGATCATTTGACACAACTGGTAACACAACTGCATCAGATAGAGACAAACGGATGCGAATGTTGAGGCTTAGTGTGGTCCGCATGGTGGGATACACATATCAAAGAACCAGCGCAGTGATATATGTATCCCCTCGATTTCTGTCTGTTTAGCCAGGTTTGCGTTCTCCTGCTAAAGAAAAGTGCCGCAATTGCAATCATTTGACACAACTAGTAACACAACTGTGTCAGATAGAGAGATAGAGACAAACGGATGCAAATGTTGTCTGCATTGAGGTCGGCGCTAACAGCTTAGTGATTTCTGTTGTGATGTCGGTTCGTTGCTGTTGTGCGGATTATCATACCTATTATTCTCTTGGCTCAATAAAAGGTGCATCGCAAGCTTGAGCTTTTATACAACGGTACAGCATGTAAACAGTAAAGTATGTGCATTGAAGACAAGAGCTTCCATGCGTTCAAAAATCTTGTGCCCTTTGTTTGTTTCAGTCGAAAGGGAATGATACAAATATTCTGTAAAAAGAAAATGACAAAAACAAAACAGGCACTTGTTTGGAGGGGAGGGGGGTAGGGGATACACATATCACTGGCAGCCATATTGGAGGGGATACACATATCACTAGTGATATGCGTACGGGGATGCACATAACACGGGGATACACATATCACTGTGACACGGGAGCACAAGTTCAACTACATTTAAGCTTAATTCCATGACTGAGGGACCACGGGAGCAGTAGATTTGTGCGCTGGAAAGTGGCCGGGTATTGTAAAATCGCTCCTTTTAACCTTTGCACCAAGTATAACACTTTTCACATCATGTAACGTAACTCTTTTAAATTTAACTGCATTCCGGTACATACGGTTACATCACCAACGGACAGATCTAGACTTAGAGCAGTTTGATAGCATAAGCTTATAGTCTACTGAACAAGCTCAAATCCCTCCAAGTGAAATACGATGTTGCAGTTGTCGTTATTTTGACCGCAAATTTTCTTAATCTTGTGTATTTTACGCGAGAATACCTACCTTGATTCACATGCCCAGCTACTTGATAAGGGAAAGCCTTCAAAAATTCTTCAGTTTTTCCTGCCATACTGGAACACAAATTCCGGCTTCTCCAGGGCTTCTCCAACATTTTGTCCTGGGGCGGGGAGGGGACGGGAATTTTTTTCAGCTTAATATTTTCTCCCAACTAACCTGGAATTTCCTCCATAGAATTTCTTTGACTCGTTTCTAAGCTACTGCTTTGCTGCATTTCGCTGTACGTGATTTTTCCTTCTGCAAAAGCCTTACAGAAGTGTTTTTGGTAATAACGAATCCCCTCCCTCCCCCAGCCAATTTATTTCCCCAGGCGTTCAATAGTTTTGCGCGGCAAAGACTAAGACCAGCTCGACCTAGGTCTCTCTCCTTTGGCGCCTGCGTGTAACTCCGTGACGTCAGCGGATCCACATCCAAAATGTCCTCCTTGAAACTTTTGTAGGAAATGGCCGGATCTTGATTATTTTAATAATACTAGCTTCCCCCGTCACCAGAGATGTTTATAAAATTCAGAGCTAAACTTTAAGTTCTTAAGCACTTGTCCAACGTAAATATTCAGCCATCCAGCGCCGATTCTTCATGTTTAAAGCCGAAGAACAAGGGCCTATGTCTCCTCGAAATGGCGTCTATATCGTTCAAGGAGAGATGTCTCTCGTCGTTGCTGCTTTACGGAGAAACGCTCGTGGGGGATCCCACAGCCATCAGGTATGATAAATTGGTTTAACGAGGGATGTGCTACAGAAAATTGGCTAACTCGAGGCTTACATCGCTTGTAACTTACTTCTTGACATAGTGATTTGTATGTTACCGGTGTTTTAAATTGCGAGCTTTTGATTCCATATTTTTTATCATTTGAGTGTATGTATGTATATGCGCATCTACTTTTGTTTCGCTTTGCGGATCATCTTTGATCTTTCACGTGTGAAAACTCTGCGTGGACGTATAATTCTGTCTGTGTTAAATATTAAAATTATTATTCAAGTTTATCTAAAATTAAGCTTATGTAAGGGCTTATATCCTTAGCGTATGTCAGCAAAGCTTACTTTATACTATTTGAAAATAAACCTGCAATACAAATAACATAATATTATATTGATTGTTTTCAAAGGTCCATTAACTGTTTGTGACTGAAACTGTAAACCTTTAGTTTTCCATAGCTATCACCTCTCTATCACCATGTTTATGCTTTTACAATGCAAATATTAAAGATGCACATTTAAATTAAACAGGAAGAGAAATGCCAACAGTAACACTCTCTTGTGAACCTGTTGTGATCTCATTCTCACATATTTTGGGGGTATACTTAATCTCACAAAAAATGATCAATATTCCACAGGGTAGAATTTTTTGGTGATTTTTGGAAAAAATGCATTGTGTAAACTCGAAGGGCATTATCTTGTCATTGTTCACTCACTACAAAATCTTGCGCTCAACATTAAGCTTTCAATGAGTTAAGCGTACTTGAACATAACAAGAATTAGACTGCGAGTAGTCTCTAATTTTGGCAATAGCGATCATGGTGCAGGCGAAAATACACACGCGCACACGAATTTCGGGGAGATGCGACGCGACACCAGGGGAGCACGAAAAATTAATTTATGGCGCTCCCGTCATTTTTAGTGCTCCCTTCACGTCACGTCCCCCCCAGAATTTCGTACATGTGCGTATTTATTTTCGCCCGCCCCACAAGCGCTATTGCCAAAATCAGAGACTACTCGCAGTCTACACAAGAACGGATAAAAAGTAGAAAACAGGTCCACGTGATGAGTATACTAAATACATCAAAGGTGCGAACAACATTAGTAATATGTCGACCGAGGAACTGTCTTAAAATTTACATAATGACATGGTGTTGGATGTGATGGGGTCGTTGCAGGATGCTATCAATCTCATACAGCCAAGGACATGGTTTTATTTTCTAGCCATCGTCACAGACTGTTTATTTTACATCCCAGTGTGCAAAAAATGGTCAAATATCACAAATTTGTCTTCATTTTGTTTTTCAATTCTTTGAAAAGTAAGGTATGTCAGTCAAAATGCACAGAAGGTTGTCGAAGAGGTTGTATGGTGGTATGATAAATATTTTTTATTTTCTTTTTTGATAGGATGAAGAACAAGACCCCTTGCTGCATGGGTTTTCTCAACTTAAAGATCAACTTGTCACTGTTTCTGGTAAGTCTTCTATTTGTTTAACTTTATTTGAGGCTAATAACAGGAAATTCTGAGAGCCGGGCTCCATTGGGAGATCCCAAAGAGAGACAAAAAGCGGTAGCAAAAATTAATGACAACTTACAGTCACATAAAGTTACAACAAGGTATAACACATCACATGAATATGACTGACTGACTGACTGACTGACTGACTGACTGACTGATTGATTGAGTGAGTGAGTGAGTGAGTGAGTGAGTGAGCGAGTGAGCGAGCAAACGAGCGAGTGAGTAATAATAGTAATAGTAATATTTATTGCACCGTACTCTCCAAAGGGAGGTATTGGTCTGTTTACAATAAAGGTTTGAGCATTAGCTAATACAATTAAGAAATAAGAAAAACTAGATTCTTATACAATTCATTTAAAAGGAAAAATATATGTATGTATGTAATGTTCATTGTGTTTGTAAGTTAAGAAGCTCTTTCCTCTTTTTAAACATTAAATGTATATATTTACCTACTATTTTTGATGTATTTTGATTGTCAGCTCTAAGTAAGTACTTAGTCCTCTTGTTTTCACTTAAATGTATGTAACTTACATCAATCTTTGAAATGTAAGAACATAGCTCATGTCATATGGTGGTAAACCCCTGGCAATACATCAAGGAATGCTTTTCGTCGTCTATGCAATTTTGTTTACATACCAAACATGTTCGTTGCTCTACAGGGATTGATACTCCTCTATTTTCATATTTTCCAGTCTGTATTCGTAATGCATGACATCCTAATCTAAGCTTTGTCAGGCTTATTCTATGTGCTGGATTTGTAACTGTTTTTAGGTAATTTTCAAATTCATAACTCTTTTTAACTTCCTTATGAGTAAATTTTTCTCTTGAAGTTGATGATGAACTATTCTGGGTCTCAAGCCAGTTTTGTGAGTACTGATTTCTGAGAGTTTTCCTTACAGCTAGTCGTCTGTTCTTGATGTGTTGCCAGGTTAATGGTTCTGTTACTTGATGCCCCCTAGTGATCTCTTTGTTAATTACTACATCGAAAAAGTTGTAGATGTTGTTGCATATTGAAATGCTTCACTTCACAAAACGTTGTTACAAGAATGCTTCAGTCTTTGCCAGTAGCTGAAGATTGAGGCTTTTATGTCAATGCTTAAAGGATATCGCCCAAGCTCTACCCTGCAAGCAATGTTTTCTGTATACCATGGGACGTTTAATGTTTGTTTACAGAACTTAATGTGGACTTGTTCAATTGTGCTTTTATCAAAGTGCATTTTGTATGACAATAGTTCTGGTCCCCAAATTCCGCATGCATAAAGTAACACGGGTTTAACAAGGGCATTAAAAGTTTGTTCTTAATCGCAATAGTTGCTGAATCGATGTTAGAAAAGGATCGTTTAATTATCAAGAGGACTTAAGTGGCTTTTTTGCTGAGAATTTCTCTTGCATAGGTGTAACGACCGGATGAAGTCATTTCTATACCTAAATATGTTTGTTTGTCGACAATTTGAGTGAGTGAGTGAGTGATCGTTTGACTGACTGACTGACTGACTGACTGGCTGACCTACTGGCTGACTGACCTACTGGCTGACTGACTGAGTGACTGGGTAGCTGAGTGATTGATTTACTAACTGACCGACTGTCTGACTGACCGACCGACCGACCAACCGACCGACTGCACTGACCATCAAAAAGCACTTCAAGCTATCAGAGTATAGAAAGGCTGAATCAATGTAATCAGGGACTGATGGAGAGAGAAATACGTTTATCTGAGTGAGGTGCTGGGAATGAAGGAGATTTGAAGTCATGACCTTGGCTTTTAACCTTTCTGAAGGTTGAAGGGAGTTGGGACCAAGTTTGCAAGTTTAATTGTATTAGAGACTATATATCAGAAGGTTTAAGACGGATTCCACTCAACGTTTGAGCAATAAGTGCAAAAAATATTTGCTAAAAAGCTACTCGTAGCATGGTAACCTTTTTAATGCTTTTGAAACACCTCCCTTTAATTGAATTCAAGCATTCTCGAGAAAATTAATGTCAAATCTCGTAAAAATATGCTAAAAACGGGCGCCATTTTGTTTTGAACTGACATGAAGGGTATTTTTAATTGAAATATGGATAACTTCAAATCCAGTTTTTTCTCGTGGGGTCAGCCTGGGAGCAAAAGTATTGATAAGTTCTTCTTATCTGTTCTCAAAATGTCACCATGCTGAAAGTATTTTTTGCTATCTTAATTTTTGCACTTACTGCTCAAACGTTGAGTGGAAATCATCTAAAGACTTTGTATGAATTCCATGGATACCATCTTTTGCTCAGCAATTAATTAATTTTTTAAAATAGAGCTCCCCAAAATATTACCATTATTAACCTCAATTTAAGTCAAAAGCAGAAAATATGTGATTTTGAGACCAAAAAATGTGGTCCGTATATACACAATCTAGTTGATGTTAAAATGCAGTTTTGGAGAATTCAGTTGGTACATTTGTACCAGATAAAATATAAAAAATTGTTTAAATTACACATTTTGTTTTTTTCGTGAGCTAAATATTTTTATTGCTTTTCTGTTTTTATGCAATTGAGTTACATACCTTGTCAAGAAACTACCAAGGCATGTTTGAATTAAAGGCACTTTTTAAGTTAAGAGATAACCTGATTAAAGTTCTAAATTTAAATTTCTAAATTTTGGGATTTTGGGTTTTCAACCTCAAATTTTCTGTTCATTTTCCATGATGTACAGGTGTTGATTTGACTTGTGTTTATCTACAATCTTTGATCTTTTGATTTAAAACAATGAATAATTAATGCTAGCCTCATTTCCAATATGGCACAACATGCATTCAAGTCCTTTGAAGCTTAGGAATTATGCTTGTAAAAATGTTGGACATTGCATGCTTAACTGCTTCAAAACTGCAAGTCAGACCAAGTATGTAAAAGTTGAAATTATCATTAATCTACAAGTCAATTTAGAATCATTTTCTTTATTATTTTGCCATGGATTCATTTATCACAAGACAATATAGTTGATTTTTGGTAGTGGGTAATTTTGTCTAAGGTGAAGGCTTTTGTCATTGCCACATTCAGCAAGATAGATTGTATTGTATTTTCTATAATATTATAAAGCACGGTAATTCTTGGTTACTCATTTACATATCCATAGATTTGTCGATATTTTGTGGTTTAATAATATTATATCTTCTCTGTTTTAGAGCACGACTCATACTGTTTCACAGAATGTTTTTTTTTTCAATTTACCACCAGCTTGTGTACCCCTGGTTTTTCTTTTCAGTTTTCAGTGTCTACCACAGATTTTTTATTATTAAAAGGACATTACTTTCATCTGTTTATGTCGTATTTCTAACTCCTACACTTAGAAGAAATTCTTTGTTGAATCACCCTGTGTATTCTAACTCACTGTTTAGTGCACCACTAGTTTACATCCTTTTTGTATTTTCATGTGGTGTGATTCATTGAATTCTTATTCAAACCAAGAGGCGTATCAATGGCACCTGCTGTCAACATAACAGCAGGGATTACTCTGTTGTCACTCTGTTCCTTTAAAACATAAAATAACATGGATTTCTCTCCCAATAGTTTTAAATCTTTTTGTGTCTTAACAGTTTGACTTCACATTATCACATAATTACTGGGTGTATTAGTTTTATGATAGCATTATCTAGTCATTTTCTAATATGAATATGCCATCAAATTTTTTTTGAAAAATCAGAGGGCATATGACTGTGTAGCAAAACACACCCTAGGAGCAAATGTCTCGCTCTCAATTGAAAAGTGTATGCTCTAATGAGTTGGTCATTAAAAGCCTTTCAAATGGCATATCATGCATGGACATTGAATTTTTATTCAATTATTAGTTTGGAAAACTAGTACCTCCACCTCACTGTAAATTATAAGGGAATTTAGCCTTTTATTGCCCAATATTAAAATTAACATCCATATTCTCCTAACTATTCTCCTTATACACTTGTATTTCTTATGTTACCAGTTGGGGGAATTTGATTAAAATTCAAGACATTTAATCATTGGTGATCATTTTCTTTATTCTTGTGACCTGTGCGTTTGATAAAGTAGTAATGCTGTAAAGAGAATTAAGATGCTTGTCACTATTGGGACTAAAAAGGTTAAGGGAGGATTGGGGCTGATTGATTGCCACATATTTGCTGATTGGGGCCACATCCCCTCCCTTCATCCTAATTTTTGTGTGTGTGCAACATCTGTTGAATTGTATTTTTTCAGTGGCCAGGGTTAGTTTTATTTCTTTTTTAAAGTTTTTATTGGTCAAATCAGAACTTTTTGTTATTACTTGGTATATAGTTTCCTTTATATTAAGTAGTTCAATTTTCAATGCAGGAAATAGCATCTCAGAGAACCTTGATTTTAACATTTTCCTTGGGGGAAGGGCATCCCCCTGAACCCCAGTTGACACACCTATGACACAAGGTGTCAAGTTCACTCTCACCACAGTTTCTAATTACCGCCCCCCAACCTTGGGTCTACATATCCTTGTGATAATGCCCTTACGGAAATAAGCGTTTCATTCCTGTTAGGGGTAGCTAGCGTGTAATATACTACTACCTACATGTAGTTTATGTTAACAACTACGTTGCTGTACGACAGTTGGGTACATGGTATGTCCAGGGGCTTCCACCGAAGGCCAGCCAGCTGCTACACCTACCGGTCCCATGGCTGGCAATCCCGCAACCCAGCCATGAGCCCCCACCCACGCAGACTAAGCAGCGGAAATTAGAGAGAGGGAAGGAGAAGGGCTAAAGAAGTCTCCCAAAGCCCTGAAGATGGCTGGGAATGCTGTCACAGAAACATGCTATGACGCGACTGCAGCAAGCCATCTGAGCAGCCATTGAACAACCAAGCCACTGACCGATAGACAGCGCAAAAACTTTCTCTTTGTTGTTAATTTAGTTGAAATGCATTTAACATCATTTAAATTCATTTTGTTATTTTCCCTTTATTTACAGATTTGAGTGAAATAGATGTCAATACATTCCTTGGTCCATTTCTTGATGTCATCAGATCTGAGGATACGACAGGTCCAATCACTGGTGTGGCCCTATCTTCTGTCAACAAATTTCTGTCTTATGGACTTGTTGGTATGTGTTCCAAAATCGTAGAAACTAAATTTGATTTTGAGACAGCATTATGGCTTTATAATGACGGCTAGTTGGGAGAAAATATATTCTGTATTTAACTCTGCCCAATACAGAATATATTTTGAATTTTTCACTTTTTCAAACCAAAACTGCCTCCTGAAACAAACTAAACTCTTTCAGTGCATCAACTTAATTTTTTTCAAACGATGGAGATCGACAAATCAATAGAATAACGTGACAATTAACTTCTTTACCAGGTTTAAACTGGAACACAAATGATAGCGCGTGCATTGCAAAATAAAATCTGAAAAGCCAACTGTTTTAAAGAAACATAAGTCTTACGCAGTTTTTAAAGTTTAGCACTCACATTTTTGGCAATCTGTCAAGGTAAGTTGCTTGACTGTAGGGATGAATCACATTTCAATAAAGGTTTTTCCAACTATATTACTGAGCAAAAACTAAAATTTTGCCGCCGTTTTAGTGAAAAAAAGTTTGAAGTTTGACCTTGGCCACGTTGTCATGACAGTTTTTAAAGCAATCACAAGCCAGCATTTTGAAACGACATTATCGCAAAATAATGCCATCTCAAACGCAATCAAAAGAGACCAGTGGATCATGATAAAGGTCAATAACACTGTGGAGATTCTGTTGTTCCAGAAAATATCCATAACCCTCCACAAAGGTTTTTTGGTTTGAACCCCCTTCCCCACCCCAGTGCCTTCGGCCCATTGGCTTTTAGGACCCCTCCCCCCACAGAAGTTCCATTTACCATCCTTGGGGTGGATATGGGTATTTTTCTGATGAAATGTAGTGGTTGTAAATTAGGCTGGTGTGACGTTCATAAAATAACAGTGTTTGTTCTCTCTCTCAGATCCCACCAGTGAAAGTGCGGCATCTGGTATTGAGAATCTTGCCGATGCTGTCACTCATGCAAGATTTGTTGGAACAGACCCGAGTAGCGATGAAGTTGTCCTTATGAAGATTCTTCAGGTATCATAAAAGTTTATATTACCAAAATCTTTACTGGTACATGAAGAGTCTGTTAGAGACCTAATATAAATATAATATCTGTAGAATTTGAGTTGAGGCACTGTTTTATCATTTGATCTATTTTTGTCAGGTGCTAAGAACGCTACTACTGACACCTGTTGGTGCACACATGACAAATGAATCAGTTTGTGAGATCATGCAGTCATGCTTCAGGATTTGTTTTGAAACAAGACTTAGTGGTATGTACATATGCATCTAGTAATTACAGTATTCTGACTTGACCCTTAAGCCCTTAGAACAGTGATGAAAATGAAATTTCTTTTTACATTATCACTACTGGTTCGAACATTCAAGTAACGAGAATAAAGGAAGTAATCACTAAAGATAGGATGTCTTGATATTTAGACAAATTCTCATTACTAGTTCCATAACAAATTATGGAGAACAGTATGGAGAATATGCATTTTTATATCAGGGCTTAAAGGGTTAAAACAGCAACTGAGAACCCAGCGAACTTAAGACATTAATTAACTTTCTCTATATTTCGGCAAATTAAGGAATTCAGTTGCTTTTTGTTGATCTTCAGAGCTTCTTCGTCGTTCTGCTGAGCAGACCTTGATGGACATGGTACAGCTTTTGTTTTCCAGGTGATAAATTTATTAAATAATACATGCTAGTTTGGGAGGAGTAGTATAATTTTTGTAAGAGTAATAATTTGCTTATAAATTCCTGTTGTTTTCCAGACTACCTCAATTTAAGGAGGAGTTAAAGTCAGGAACAGTCCCAAATATAAGAAAGGTCAGTTAAATATCTTTGACTGTCGTCCTTATCATCATCATGGTTAACTGTGACCCCCTCCACAGGTCATTGTCCTTCATTTAGTAGGCATCAGCCTTGGTCTCCTACGTGAGGTAGTGTCTCAATTTGACTGCCATAGAACTACTGTAGGGGTCCACTACACATACAAGCTCTCTAGGACAGATGCCATGGCCATCAAGCCTAAGGCATCTCATTCCAAGTTTGGCTGAGACTCATGTGGGAACAGTGTTTTTTTTTTTCCAAAAATCATGTGCATGCTGCTATTAACTCAAAATTATGTTCACTGGTAGAGTAATGTTTATTGTATCTTTCTAGGTGTTCAAAAGGGCTGGTGCCATTTCTACCGGGAAAAGGAAAAAACACATCTCACCTAAACCAAGAAGAGCTCACCAAGAAGAGGTTCCTCTTGCATCAACGGCAACCACACCAACAGCAGCAACAACAACAACACCCTCACCACCAACAAGCACTGAACCACAACCAGAGGTCAGAAAAATTGAAGAGCAAGTAAAGGAGGAAGTTGAAGAAGATCTTGACACTGAAACAAAAGAAAATGAAGATTCTGTTAACGAGGAAGCCACTGAGAGACCAGAGGTGATATCTGAGGGGGCCATCTCTGATGGGGACTCAGAGAAGCCTGTTGAAGAGTGTGCCGACACCACAGAGCCCCTGACTAAGGAAGAACCATCAGTCGCATCACAGCTAATGAGTGGCGAGGGTGAAGGAGATAATTTGAGCGTTGAAGGATTAGTTATGTCTGAAGATGAACGTGAAGGGCGATGTGACAAGATTGTGGATCAGGTAGGAGTTAAACCTGCTGTGTGATGTTGACTTGTTTGTTTTTTCCATGAAATCTTGATAAATCAAACTGTTTGTAATATTACTTTGTGAAAAGTTTAACTACATGTACAGCAATAGGATGAAGGAGGCAAAATTGATTTAGTTCATGTTTGAGAAATTAAGGGCGCGTTCTTTTAGGACTATTCCGGAATAGGAATACTCGGAATAGACGGTATTTGTGTTCTTTTGGGAGCGATTCCGTTTTCGGAATGAACGGAATATCATTCCGTTCATTCTGCTCCCGATAGCAGAATGAACAGAATGAAAGGAATAAGGTTTACTCGGAATAGCCAGAATACGTGTTCTTTTGGGAATTTTTGGTGGGAAATCCTACGCGGCCGCCTGTGCGTGCGCAGACATAGCAGTTCTCAGTTCACCTCCGCCATGGGTATTCTGTTTTCAGAAGAAGCGTTCTTTTCGAAATTGAAATTCCGTGTATTCTGTTATTCCTAAACCGGAATAAGAATAGCCAGAATAGTCCCAAAAGAACGCACCCTAAGTTTAACAGGATTTTGAGTTAACAGTGGTACTAGTTATAAACCAAGACGGTGCTGTAAATGTTAGAGAGTAGTTCACTGAGAACTGGCCATTCCTAGAATCAGAGTCAGTATACCAAAACTACAATGTATTGCATTCAGTTTCAAACAAAAAATTCATTTTATTTTCTATTTTATTTTTTGCAATTTCAACTTGCATGAAAAAAAAATGTATGTGGAAAGAAAGCCCTTCATTTGTTTCTTAGCAAGCACCCACTTTGAAAAGGTGTCACACTGTTTGACTCTCGTGTTTTTCCTATACTTCTTATAGAGCTATGTCACGGATAACGCATCTTGAAAAAATTGGCAAGTTTTTTCAAGTTTGTCATTCGTAATCCTTCTGAATCTTCCTCAGTCGTGACCATCCTTGTTTAGTTTTAGTTTAATTTTACTTCTTTGTTGTTTTTATACCTTAGAAAACTACTATTTTGAGGTTTCCTTTAATGAGAGAATAATTTTGTCAGATCAGAAAAATGAATGAAAATGCCATGACATAGTTCCTTTAACCTGCATAGCACTGAATACAGTTCATTGCACTTGGTAATTTAACTAGGATGCTGATCAACTCTCACAGCTGTAAATTATTTATTTCCTGCTTTTTGGCTTCCTCTCGTAGGGAACAGGTTCATGTTTTTTTGTCGATTTTATGATAGCGTGCTTCTTCAAGGCAAAGTGCTTAACTGAAATGTTAACCCTTTCACTCCCAGAGTCAGTTGTGGAGACTTAGGTGATTCTAACTTCTGAGTCTGTGAACGAAATCCTATGGTGTGACCAATCAAATGAAACCTCTTCAGCAGTACTTTCACATGGCATTATTGATATTTTACAAAACGAAATTTGGGATTCGTCTTCAATTTTGATGTTAAACACTCTTGGGAGTGAACGGGTTAATCAAGGAAGTGTGACTTGCTGACAACCATATCTGTGTAATTAACCACTGATTAGGATGGCCAGGAAAGCATTGCTAGCACCCTTATGACAGAGGAAGATAACGATGATGGTAAAGAAATCATGGGAAGCACAGCGTCATTAGAAACAGTAGAATCAGAAGACTTGTCTGAAATAACAGAGGGCAGCCAACCAGAATTAAACATACAACAAGATGACTATGTCAACCCTCGTGGAGTGCGCTTCACACCCCAAGAACCTGTCAAAGAGGGTAATGAAAGTTAACTAGTCACTACTACCTTTAAATGTGACCTTTTCGCAACCTTAAACTCCTTTTATAAACCTTTGGATTTTGTACATAATTTCATCCCTTGCCTTTAATACAGCCAATCAGATCCCTGGAATGGTGTTGCATAATTAGCTAGGTGCTGTAAATTGTGCTGGAATGCTAAGCTTTATGTATGTATGTAGTCTATATGTTTCTGTAGTACTTGCATCGTAAAGAACACATCTTTGGATCTTCCTCGGGAATCTTGGAAGACAACAGAGTGACACTCTGCAATCTTTGGAAATTTTTCAAAAAATTACCTGGAAACAGCTTTAAGTACTTTTAAAAGAAATTGTAAGTGTAACCTTTATACTGAAATCGCACGGGGCATGACTTTTTGTCAAGGGATAAAAAATATGCAGTGATTTCTCGTTGTATTCTTTGAATATCGGTTTTTTCGTGTATGCGAACTCACCTAAAAGTCGTCGTAATACTGAAAAAGCAAACAAAACAAAACAATCGTGGGATATCTTGTGGTGTACGACTTGAAAAGCAGTGCATAACCGCGAGTATATATTTCATGGTAGGTGCTGGTCCCCTGGTTCCTTATGGATTACCGTGCATCCGAGAGCTGTTCAGATTTCTTATTTCTCTCATCAACCCACATGACAGGTACGTTTGGAGAACAAATCCGATCATTCTCATTTCTGGGACCCCCCCCCCTCCCACCTACCCCTCCCCTAATCCAACATTTTCTCCTTATTATCACAAGTTTAGAGAAAAATGTTGAGTTAGGGGAGGGGTAGGTCCAACAAATCATTTAACAAACATTTTTTAAATGGCGCGCCAAAGCAATGTAAAAAAGTATTGTTATGTGATGTGCGTTCTGATTGTTTTAATACATGGTTTTAGATGAGGTTATGTTCACTCGGGTATTGCATATACCTTTTAATGACAAAGGAAACAGTCGTATTTTTCTTCAAATACATGTAGTGAAGCCCGCGATGTGGGAATCGAGAATGGCAATGTCTTTGTTTAAGAAAATCAACGAACGATTGTTCGCAGTCTAATAATAAATTGACAGCGCATTTGTCTTATTGTTTTTCTTGGTGTTTTCTCATCGTTTCCGTACCCGATTCTGCCCTTTGACCCTTTAAGCCCCAACAGCGACAAGCAACTAATTTCTCCTTACAGTATCACTACATGATCAAACATACAGGTCACGAGAAGAAAGGACCACCAAAGATACCATGTCTTGATGTATTTGCAAACTCTTCCAATATTATACCTGCCAAGTGTCACGCCTAAGGCGTGATTGTCACGCCTGCGGATCGAAAACTGCGATCTCACGCCTACTCACGCCTGCGTTCCCATTTCTCACGCCCGGTGGAAAAGTTTGAGCCTTTACAGCCTTAAGCGACTCATTTGAAAAAAAAAAAAAGTATTTAAATAAACTCGAACTAATGCGAGAAAATAATGATCTTACTTTCGCGAAATCTCGGATTTTAGTAGAGAAAGCCACTGGAGACATGGTCATACTCGATTAAATGATCAAAGCATCGGTTTACTGGCCATAAATCGGAACGTCTTCGGAACGGCTTTGGAAATCTTCGGACGTCTTCGGAAATCGTCTGACATCTTCGGATATTATCGGTCCCCTACGAAAAATCTTGACACTCTCAGGATAAAAATGTCACGCCTATGAATCACAAAAAGTTGGCAAGTATACAACATGTACATTAGAAATGTATGGAGAACAGTGAGGAGAATGTGCATGTTGATACTGGGGGTTAAAGAGTTAAGTCAGTGTCTCCTGTGGTCGTCTGGTCGACTTGACAGTTCGATAAATTCATCACTTTGCGACATCATCTCGTTTGCAGCATCATCTCGTTGACTGTTCCTATCTTTTTAAGCTGAATTCCCGACTATGAAACTTTTCCATGAGGACCATTCATTACAGTCAATTCTGTTATTCCGAAAACCGCTGGGACCAAAAAAATTGCCCTTATTGACAAGGTGTCCATGATAAACAGGTAAATTTGTACTAACAGGATGTTTGGGGGTTCTAAACTTTAATAGGCAAAAATTAACCAGGCGTTGCTATATTAGAAACCAGGATCCCACTGTCTTCATTTTACGCACTGCATTCTGGGATTGGTAGACGTGCCGCATTTATTTGAAAACCGAAACATGGCTACAAGACTGGATCGTTTTGTCGAAAAATCTTATGAATTACAACGGCAATGTGCCGTTTCCAACGCTTGTGGGTTCGTCAGTGGTTTGTTCTACTATTTTCTAAAAGCCGTCGGTGAACCTGTCGAACTCGAGTATGGCTTGAAAGAAGTGTACGGAGAGTTCATCGAACATGTTTGGATCAGGCAAGGAGACAGGAATATTGACTCGATATACTGTGAGGACCTTTCTACTGAAAAACAAAAAGAAATTAACGTAGACGCCCGTTATGTTTCCAATCCATCGCCCGTAGCATTGATGATGATGGCTGGAATTACACAATCCGTAACCCCAATATGCTGGTATGCACAAGCTGAGAATTACAAAAAGCTCGCACATTTAGCCGTCAAGAAACCAGAACTTTTGGACTTCCGCAACGCCGTACAGAAAATGACTCACGACATATACGGAACCTGTGTTGAATTACCTCCAAATGACGAGTGCTGGGGTTGCCAAAGGAAAGTGCCGTTAAAGAGCTGTAGCCGTTGCCTTGTTGCCCAGTATTGCGGTCAGTTATGTCAGCGTCAAGAATGGTACATGCATAAGGGAGTGTGCATTAAAGGCTCCTTCCCACGCAGACCTCCCGCAAATGCCCTTTATTAAGAAGGATAATTTTTTTCTTGTTATGCATGACATTTTGTTTATTCAATTTTACTTTTTAATAATGCTTATGTTTGTCTATTTGAATTGTAACTTTTTTAAGCTGTGAGTTATAACCCAGGAGACCGTGTTTTACATACAGTATACGTACTGATTCCAAATGAATCCGGTCCAAAAGTGAAGTTGAGGAGGTCTGTATTAAATGTTACCATTGCTTTCTTGTATTCCTTTTTTGAGAGTCTGTGAGTCTGCAGAACATGGTGGAACTTGACGAGATCTTGTGCTTGCAGAGGCATTTTTTGCAGTGTGCAATAAATGTGTGCAAAGCAAACTTGCCTATGCAATGTATGCTTCTACAAGTTGGTTGTGCATAGAATACATACGAGGCAGCTAATCCGGTGTGTCCTTGCATGATCTCTGGCTGAATTCATCGTTTTGGTGACAAATTGAAACAAATGACATAATTTCAAAGATGTTTAGTTGTCTTCATACAAAACTAGGCCAAGGAACGTAAAGCTCATATGCCTCCATGTGTTATCTCAGTCACATGTAAACAAAGGCTTTAGGGTCAAATATTGGGACCTGATTCATTTGGAACCAGTTGTGTAAACAAAGCTTTGTTGCCTGTTTGCTGTGTAGCGCTTAGTTATGCACTTTCACCTAACCTTACAGTGAGATTGGCACTAGAAACTTGTTTGCTTATTGTATTTTTTGTTTATTAAGTACATTCCTAGCTATTTTTGTGGTGTGAGTTTCCAAGCATGACATTACTCGGTAGGAAAAGAAAACTGGCTAATTTATTATGTTTTTACATTGTATATTTACTTAGTGCTTTTTAAATTGACCGTACTCTTTAATGAGTGATAAATAAATATATCTTTGTTATTAAAGATGTGTTTATTGTTCATCGTGGTGTAAGATAGGTAAGATGAACGTTTATTCGTTTGTCTCACGATGGAATCGCTTTGAGTTGTTGATCGCGACGTTTCGACTGCAATACTGCTAGTCTTCATTAGGCGATGAGGTCAATTGTTTACGTGTCGCTATTTGTAGCATGATGGTTCGCTTCTATTGGTGCATTTCGATCCTCATTATTATTCCGACTATTAGATGTTGTTCCCTCACAGGTCCGCTTTGTGGTTGGTCGGCTGTTGTGCTTTCTGATCGTAGGCATCCAAGCTTCTGGAATTTCGATTCCACTATCTCTATTGATGTTATTAGGATGAAGTCTTATATGGATAGCCTCTTTGACCCTTCGTCTGTACCAGTGAGGGTCACGATCAATTAACTTAACTTCTTTCCAAATAGGAAGATGCCCCGTTTCGTTAGCGTGTTCCGAAACTGCGGAGGTTTGCGTACGAGCAGGCCGTATATCTCTGTCGTGTTCTTTTATCCTGTCTTGCATCACTCTCCCTGTTTCCCCGATGTATACTTTGCCGCACTCACATGGAATTTTATAGACGACACCGTCTTGTTTAGTTGGGTCAAGGGTATCTTTCAGTCACACTAAGTGAGACCTAAGAGTTGTATCTGATTTGAAGACGGCGCGTACGCCTTGTTGTTGTAGGCAGCGGCGAAGAACCTCTGATACACCTTTTATGTAGGGTAGAACCGCAGTAGATTTAAATTCCTGCGTAGGTTCTTTGTTGGCTGTTGGTCTTGTTGTCTTTGTGAGCTTTCGTACAAATGAAGAAGGATATCCGTTCGAAACAAGTACCGATGATAAATGTTTCTTTTCTATAGAGATAGCTGATGGTTTTGATGTGGGATGTTTGGCTCGGTCGTATAGACACTTAACAATACCACGTTTCACTGACTGAGGATGGTGTGAATCGTAGGCTAGGTATCTTTTTTAAATGTCTGGCTGTTTGTTCCTACATGTACACAGTACCTGTTTTGTTGTAATTGGTTCCTTAAATTACTATGAATTTGCACATGCCTACTCCTTGCTTGTCAGTTAGGCTTGGATAAATTCTGCTAGTAAAATGGCTTATTCTGCCTGCCAGCAGTGCTCGTAGAAATTGCTTATTCTGCTCGGACACCCTTATTCTGCCCGAATTCTGCTCGGTACCCGAAAAAGTTTTGGCCCTTCGGGCCTCATGCATTTTCGCAAACATGGAAGGGAGCTTGGGCCTGACCCCTAACTACTAATTAAATATCCGTTATCCCAATATGCGTAGCAAAATTGTAATTCATCTTACTTTATATCACTAATATTAGACTTTAGTATAAATCTACTAGCGTTCTATCATTAATGCTGTTCTCTGATTGGCTACGCTACTCACTATCTATTCTGTTGTAGATAGTGAGTAGAGTGTTTTCCGCCCGCGGTGTGACCTATTTATATCATTTTTCAATAAAAACATGTAGTGTCTGCTGTTAAGTTTTGAACGACTCGTAGATTTATACTAAAACAATTAGATCATTCGCTCTCGATTTCTATGCGTGATAGAAATCTCGAGCTCATAGTCTAATTGTTAAATAGACTATGCTGTGGGCACCTTTATGTAGTACTGCTGACTTCAAAAGTAGGTGATGGAATCATGTGAGTGCATTTTTGCTAATAATCATGTTAATCACAAGCTATTTTCCATTTGTTTTGTATTTAGTTTTCAATTTTTCTTACAACTGTTACGCATATTGTTAGTTTCACTGATTTCCCATATTCTGCTCAAATTCTGCTAGAAAATGCCTTATTCTGCGGGCAGAATGCTCGCCTGAAAAATCGCTTTTTCTGCTCGAAATTCTGCCGGCAGAATTTATCCAAGCCTATTGTCAGTTCCTCCTTAATTACCAACTCTTAGTTTGATACTCACTTAGTGGTTTGATAACTTTATTATTGTCGTTCCACCAAAAGAAACAAAAATGGAGCTTGGTCATGAGTTAGCTACCTAATAACTACCTCAACCAGTCACATGAGATGCTTTGAAGACAATTTTTCATGAGTGTCAGATTACACAATCCCCTGTTATGAATGTTAAAAAACCTTGAAAAATCAGGATGTCCAAAGTGGCGGCTAAAAAATGAAGATTTTCGATGACAAGCAAGATTGTTTACTGTAGAAGAACACAAACAGGGGAAATTGATCATGTTTGTGTAAAGAGTTAAAAAGAGGTTTCTGTAGAGTGGTTTTACTCAACCTGTAAAACAGTATCTAACCATTAGTGTCTACTAGTCAAATTAAACAAAAGATAACAGCATTTGTGTGTAATAGTGCCTAATAGTATCTATTTCACGGTCCGGTTAGGTAAAATTACTCGAAGATTTGTCTCTGTTATAAAACAGACAAACTCTGACTATAATAGAACGGCCACTTTTGGCAAAAACAGCGGTGCAGACCAAAAAAGTAATGTGGAGAAACACTCCATGTAATAAAGATGCAAATTGCCTCTGTTGTTCTCAAATCAATGCCTGCAGAAGTTATTAAGTTTGACTTAAAAATCAATGATTAGATGACCTTGCAAAATTGATGAACTGAACTGGCGTGATGATAATTAAGGCCGTTTAGTTGATTCTTACCATTTGCACAAACTGCGGGCCAACCGGTTTCCCCACGTAAATGGTCAACAACCAAAATGACAAGTGGGATGTTTGTCCTACTATTTGACTTCAGAAGTGTATCACATAACAACTTGTTGGCTCTACTTAAAATACAAATAGGAAATGGACATTTTTTGCTTCAATAGCCTACTGCAACTTACAAAGGATTTAAAGGAAAGAGCTTGCAATTGGCAGTTGTGATAGGAATGCCTCAGGGTCATTAGTTTGAGTCCTGTTGAAGCCTGCGATCACTTCACTGCGATGGTCGTCATCAAGCCTTGTCTTGTACGTGATTATTGACTATTTTGGCGATACTTGGGTTCACGTGGACTTTCAAATTTTCTGTTACATAAGTACTTACTTTAGACTGAAGTCTGTAACCATGCCTATCAAGGCTTGATTAAATGCATAAGCTAATCAGAATGTTGCTGTAACTGAGGTACTGTAATGATCTGTAGTGCCACATTTGAGTCATATTTGTTTTAAAATTCATTATTTCCTTTGATTCTGTTACCAGGCACAACTCAGAAGCCATGATCCACATGGGACTGTCTCTATTAACTGTTGCTTTAGAATCTGGCTCTCATCACATTGGAACATTTCCATCACTCATGAACTATGTTAAAGACGACATGTGCAAGAATCTTTTTTGGGTAGGCAAAATTCCTCTCTATGGTAGGGGCTAGGGTGCAAGCTGGTACAAGAAAATAGTTCGGGAGCCCTACAGTATATTTAAAAAAGTGTTAGGTTGTAACTCTGTAGTGAACAAGTGTCCCTTCCAGGGGAAATACTTTCATTAACCAAGGTGACTTTTAATTATTAGTCCCGAAATTAAATTTACAGTGATGAGAGAAACAATTTTTACTGCGGCATTCAGTAACACGTGTATTTTGAATCGAGACGCAACCAGTGGTTTGGTTTGTGTTTCGTCAGCTTAACAGGCTCATAGTGTCTAGCTTGTACGTTATGATCAGTAAATTTTAATCCACTTTAACAGTTTCTTTTTTTCCACGCTTCAGTAGTTGTTGATATATTTATGACTGACATTGTATTTATGATCGTCAGTTGGCTTTTAAAGTTCAAAGTTAGTTTGTTATTGAAAGGCACGATGACAAACTGTGCTTGAGAAGATCTTTTGATGAATTATTATTTATGTACATTGAAGGGAAGGGATAGAGTGTGGGAACACTGAACACTGCATAGAATGAGAATTATTTCTCTTTTTTTGTATGCAGCTCATCCAGTGTGACTTTCTTGGTTTGTTTACCATGGCTCTTAGAGTCTGCTTCTTACTGTTTGAAGGCCTGAGAGTTCATCTGAAATTCCAGATGGAGGTTAGTATAAACTAAGAACATTCATTTTAGTACCAACATAGGCAGATGGCGTTATTTTTCGTTGCACATACTCTTTAATCAGACACCTCCCTATTGTGTATAGTTAAATTTCTCCCGAAGAGATGAACTCATATTAACTCTGCCTTTGAAATGGACACTATGGACACGTCTCTACTATGGACAGTTTATTTGGTGAAAAAGAGAACAAAACCTATATAAACGCTATCTCTGTAATACAGACATCTCCATCACTCAGGCACTTCTACATTGCGGCCAGCCCACTTGGTCTGAAAGAGACGAAAGTTCACATAAAAATCCAAAATCATCCCTATGTCTTTGGTGTCCGTCCGTATAAAAGAGGTCCGACTGTGTTATGTCGAGGTGAGAAATGTTGAGATCTTAGCTAGAATGTCTCAACTTGGTAACGTTACTTTTCAGATGTTCTTCAAGAAGCTGATGGACATCTTAGCGTTGGATCTTCCAAGCGTTCATTACGAGAAAAGAGAACTCATACTGGACGCAATTAATCAGGTAACAGTGAAAATATGATCAGAGTAAAGACAGAATTTCTCCTTGCAAACCTAAAGGTCAAATTGTTTGCTGGTGTAATTTTTCATTTCTTATGATGTGATGAATCGCTGAATGAACTTGAACAAGGAAGACAAGTCATTTAATCAACTTGAACAAGGATGGTTGGAGCGTTGATTGTAGAAAAATTGTTCATGTAATAATGCTGCCCCAAATCTAAAATCAAGCCTTCCTCCATGAAACTATATTCATCGTGGTTTGAAATGGTAGCATAGTTACACTGAAACCTGTATTAAGCGGACACCCTTGGGACCCTCGGAAGTGTCCGCTTAATGCAAGTTGTCCTCTCAATATAGGTTCTAATAAATTGCGAAACAATAGTAAATTATTGACCCTTTAGGTCTCCACCTTTATTTACCGCATACTTGACATGCTTTTTCCCTGGTTTATCGTAAACCCTTCGCAACTGGCCCTTCCGGGAAGAATCACTAAATTACCTGGAAACCACGATCTTCGAAGGAGATGGCAGTGTCATTATGTCATAAAAATACTTCCTGGAGACACTTGAAGTGTCCGCTTAATGCAGGTTTCTGGTAACACAATGGCTTCATTTTGGTGTCCACGTCCGCATATGGACGGGTCCGCTTAATAAAGTGTGTCCGCTTAATCTGTGGTCCGCTTAATACATGTTTTACTGCATTCGTTTGTCTCACGATTCAGTCACTGTGATGTGGATCGCGATCCTCGTCAATTTAATCGTGAAACAATTTGTTTACTACTCTATGAAGCCTTCCTCCAAATATCATATTTAATGTTCACTGGGTTACACTTGCTTAGAAGAACGAAAATACTAATTTACACAGATCTTTGTCAAAAGCCTGCTTTTTGTCTTATTGCTCTTTTTGTTAATTTATATGTTTTGTCTGAAGTGGCTAACATCTTATTCCCTGATTTTCATTTTTTCTTTCAGTTATTCCGTGTTCCTAATTTAGTAATGGAGCTTTACCTAAACTATGACTGTGATATTTACAGCACCAATGTGTTTGAGGAACTCTGCAAACTGCTTTCTAAGGTAAAGCTTGTGAAACAGAGAACAAAAATCTATCTTTTTTCACCCCCAGTATTGTTGCACTGTGATCTTACTACGTACAGCTGTATGGCCTGCACTCTTTCAAATATTGTGCGGTGAAATTATGGACCTCATTACCCGATAATATAAGAAGAGAATGTACTCTAATTAGTTTTAAACGTCTTTTGAAAACAGTCTCTTTTCAAGAATGATTCCTAGCTTATTACAATCTTAAATGAACAATGTAATATTTTAGATAATTATTTTAAAATGTAAATAAGTTTCAATTTTTTTCTTTTTTCTTTGTTTTCACTTCTTATGTTACACGGAGATATAGCCTTTCTGGCTACTCTAAAATTCGTGTTAAAATAGGGTTCATGTTATGTTATGTTATGTTATGTTATGTTATGTTATGTTATGTTATGTTATGTTATGTTATGTTATGTTATGTCATGTCAATGTTATGTTATGTTATGTTATGTTATGTCAATGTTATGTTATGTAGACTTTTACTGAAATAGCGAGTACAATTAATTTGTTGTTTGTTTTTTCCTTCGTTAGAATGCGTTCCCGGCTGGAAGTCTTTACAGTGTACATATCTTAGCACTTGACGCTCTTCTTGCTGTAGTCCAGAGTATTGAAGGTCACTGTCACTCACAGCTGTTAAACACAGTGGAAAAAGCCATAGAAGAGAATATCACTGATGGAACACAGAAGAAAAAGAAAGAAAAGACAGGTGACACTTAATGCTCGTGAAGTATCTGGTATAACTGAAGATCTTGTTTTCATTCACATGCAAATAAAACTCATTTTCAAAGAGAATATGCGAAATATCGTATATTTGAACTGTGGATGAAATAAGAAATGATAACGAGCATCGCAGATCAATCAACACAATCCTAGCGGATTAGATTTGATAGCCGTCATCATTTCGTAAAACTCATTTTCTTGTAAAAGGGTGTGCACCCGGTCAAGCTTTGATGTAGAGGCTAAAGGCAATTCAAGAATGGCCCAGTGTGACTTAATTCGATAGCTTAGTAATACAGAGCTCTTCAGAGTTCTTGTGTCATTAAAAATGACATGAAAGAAATTTCTTACTTGCATTAATTTTAGCTGTGTGTATGAAATTGCAGGTGACGATGACTCGGGCACGGATGAAAACTGCGATTCACCACCATTGTCCCCACCCTCCCCTCCCACGTCTGGCTTTGCCATGGCCAAGAAGATGACTGTAGGGGTGGTGTCAGAGGAGCGTGGGAGCCAAGAAAGTGCTTCAAAGGGCGCGGGCACTGATGATAGCGATGATAAACTGCTTTATTCATGTATGGGTTTGCTGTACTCTTCTCATCTTCCAACAGCTGATACTCTGTCTAAGCTCAGGCAAAGAAAGAAGGTACGATTTAACTCCTTGGAATAACTCTGGTTGATTCATGATTTCTTATTATCTGATAAGTTGATTAGAATACTAGTAATTCGAACCGTTAGCAATAACCCAAAACTGTCCAAGTTAATGAAAATTTTAGCATTTAGGATTTAATAAGCATTTGTGGTTTAAGTAGAAAACTTCCAAGCATCTTATACTTAAATCGAGACTTGTTCAGTTTCCTTTGTTACTCTTTTGACGTACATGTAAAAGTTAAAGAAACTATCGCAAGTAACGCAAGGAACCATGTGATCTCGAAGCAGAATATGCAATCGGCGCCAAGCATGGGAAAACTGAACGTTTTGGAAAACGTTGCAGCAGTATTATTCTTCCACAACCAGTTGTGGAGCTTAGAAAAACATTTACCCGATGCAAACATGAATTACTTTCCACTGACAATCAAATTTCACTTTAATTTGCCAGATTCTCCAAGCTGGTACTGAGCAGTTTAATAACAAACCTAAGAAAGGAATTGAATTTCTCCAAGAGCATGGCCTGCTCTCGTCTCCTCTTAATCCCGAGGAAATGGCCAAGTTTCTACGTGAAAATCCTCGTCTGGACAAGAAGACTATTGGAGACTATATTGGCGACAAGAAGAACGGTCGCATATTGGAGGCTTTTGTGAGGTATGGGCAATATTTGCGCGATCTTAAAGTTGCAATCACAATTTTTTCCAATGTTATTTTCAAGCACAGTTTTTCAGACAGTTTTGAAAGCATACTATTAACAAGAATGCTTTTTCTTCAGGTCTTTCCATTTCCACGACTTGAGAGTTGACGAAGCCCTCCGTGCGTTCCTGGAAAGTTTTCGTCTGCCTGGAGAAAGCCCTGTTATTGAACACATCATAGAGTTCTTCTCTGAGCTGTTTTATGTAAGTTAACTTTTCAGTTGAGTGGTGGAAACAAACGAGTAAGTTAACCGTCTAAGCCCCAACGTCTTTATATAAATTCTTCTTACTGGTCGCCATAGATTTTGTTGGTTACTAATTGAGAGAACTTGTTTAAGCATCACGACAATTCTTCTTTGGTGATCATTTGCCAAATTCTCATGATCTGTATGTGTTATAATACATTGATATGATGAGGAGAAATTTGGTGCTGATCACTATTGGGGGTTAAGGTGGGAGTGCCAAATTAGCGTTACCCCTTTTAAACTGTTGCTCAGTTCTGAAAACTAACTCTAGTAAGAAAGTGGAGAGGGAGAAAACACACCTGTAAGGACATGGTGAATTTTGCTGACGGAATGAAATACAAATGGGCGTATCATGAAGAAGAGCAAAAAATAACAACAGTAAGAATAATAGAAAGGAAGGAAAGAGAAAGTAAAAGATCACAAGAACGGCTAAAAACAAGGTGGAGAGATGAGTTCGAAAGATATGCCGGACCAACTTGGATAAGATTTGTAAGGGAAATGAGTAGCACGTTTAACCCTTTAAGCCCCAGGGTGATCAGCATCAAATTTCTCCTCGTGATATCGGTTGCATTTTAACACATACAGGTCACGAGAATTAAGGAAATGATCACCAAAAATGAGTTGTCCTAATGTTGAAACAAGTTCTCCCAATTAGGACTCAATGAAACGTATGGAGACCAGTAAGGAGAATTTGTATGACGTTGCTGGGGCTTAATTAAAGGGTTAATTTTCGGAAGAACCCAAATCTCAAATCTCAACAGATTAAATGTTTTTTGTTGTCAAGTATTTGTTTCAGTAGTGGTGATGGAGCACTTTATCTCAGAATGATGGAATTTTCCTTTTCTTGACTTAATTGTTGCTTATTTCCAATATTTTTGGTGCATTTTACAGGAAGGAAACCCTGAGCCGTATGCTAACAAGGATGCTGTATTTACCCTGGCTTACGCTGTTATTATGCTAAACGTTGATCAACATAATTCAAACATCAAGCAACAGAAACCAATGACTTGCGAGGTACACCAGTAGAGTTTATTGCTTTATCGTCTTAAGCCTCGGTTTCAAAGCGAGGCAGTGCTGCACAGCCTTCACATGAAAGTTAGTTTTACTTACTTGTGAAAGGATGTGCATCGGGCCTCTCTTTGAAACAGAGGTTCAATACAACCTAGAAATGGCTAGTAGTGTGTTCTGTCGGTAGAGTTTATAAATTTAACAAATGTAAACTTAGCTTTTTTGTTTGTTTCTGCAGGACTTTAAGAGAAATCTGAGAAAAACTAATGGCTCGGGTGATTTTAAAGCAAGCATGTTAGAAGAAGTATACCACGCCATCAGGTACAATGGTCGTATAATACTACAAGAGGCTATCCGCTATACTGATAATGATTTCAGTAGAATGGTTAATAAAATGTTGTTTTGTGCTTCGTCTACTTGGTATTTTAAAAGAGGTGCTGGGGGGGAGGCGTTGGGGCAAGGGTTAGATTCCCCAGAAAAGTGGGCAAGGAAGTAGGGGAAATAGAGGAAATTACACATCATTGCGTGACATTTTGTAGTCTCCTATGCAGCCGTTCTCAGGGTCGTCACACAACGCTCCTCTCCACAACGGCTACATAGGAGACTAGACATTTTGCGATAGTACGGGGGGAAAAGGTACCAAAAAGTGAAAAGTTGAGGCTTTTCTCCTTATGAGACGATCTCATATGACGTCATTTGATCTTTCACAATTTATCAACTACATTGGAATCTATACTGTCAACAGAAATGAAGAAATTGTAATGCCTGCAGAAAGAAGTGGCAAGATAAAGGAAAATTACGAATGGAAGGTAAGAATTGTGTTATTTTGGTACATGTAAGAGATCGGTTTTTTGTGTTTGTTGTTCGGTAGAAGTGATTACTTTGCTTCGGTTGACACAGCAACCACGGGACAACTTTTCTTTTCTTTTTTTAATTTCGTTTTTTCTTTTTATCAAACAGGTTTTGCTGCGTCGTTCAGGTACCCCAGAAGGGAAGTATGTCTATGGTATTGGCAGCAGTTTTGATCAGGACTTGTTTCTAATCATCTGGGGTCCCACAGTCGCTGCTCTGTCATATGTGTATGATAACGGGCTAGAAAAGGGTGTAGTACAGAAGGCCATTGTGGGATTCAGGTACTAGCACTGTAACTTTGATTCTTAAGAAAGCCAAAGTATACACAAGTAAGAACAGCCTTGTATAGCTTTATAAATAAAATAGTATCCCATAAAATTAGTTCTCACTAACTGTTATTTCAAATGTCAGATATTAGGGTGTCATCCAGGGTCTCAAACGTTGGAACCACCTTGTAGAGCCTTAAAAAACAGCACCACAGTGACTGCAAAATACTGCTTGGTAGCTTTCATATAAGTAGTCACGCTTTAGGATGTTATCCACAGAATCAAAAGTTAGAACGACCCTATTCAGCTTAGTAACAGTACCACAGAAGATAAAAGCTCGGTAGCTTTCATCTGAATGGTCAGTCCAGTAAAATAAACAGCACTCCGAGCAAAAACTGGGCAAAAAAGTCTTCGTTTGAATGGATTATCTTTGGCTTTCATCCACAGACTCGATAGTTAAAACCATCTTGTACATCAAAATAAATAGCACCAGATGAAAGTACTGATAAATAGGTAAATGAAAGCCCTTTCGGATGATGTAGTAGAGTGAATTCTTTTAGAAAATTAATTTGTACATTTTAGACCTTTTAGTATTTCTTATAGCACGTGTTTTGTTTCAGAAAATGTGCGCTGATATCAGCTCATTACAACCTGTCAGACGTGTTTGATAACCTTGTTATTTCACTGTGTAAATTTACTACCCTACTAATTCCACCAGAGGTAAGCGTTTTTAGCAATAAAGATTAGCGAAATTAAGCTCTGTCTTTTTGGCCAAAATTAAGGTGATTCCATTCAATTGCATTGCGCATCCTTTCTGCGCATCAATTTTTGCGTGATTAGCGCGCGCACGAGCGCGCGCGCGTTCGAAACTTGGTAGGTTTTCTATGAAAACTGAGCTGTTGAGAGAAATGAATTGTCGTTTTCTCCAAAACGAACTCGGTGACCCCTCTTTTTTATTCCATTTATTTGAAGAAAACACGACTCTGCATGATATATCCAAATTTTAGGAATTTTTCATTATTCAATTTTCAAATATTCTGATTAATTCACTATTACAATCTGATTTTCGGCATTTCACTGGAAGCGTGCATGTGCTCGATTTGCTTATTATTTCATTACCTTTATTTTTAAGGCAACTTTAAGGCCTTTTACTGTAACATTGTTTTGCTATCGCAAGAATAATGCTTATATTTTATTGCTAGTGATAACTTTCTTAAAGTAGTGGGTGTCTCTGGTACAAGGAAAGGCTTTTTAATATTGCTGTCGATAGCTAGCACGGTACCTACATACTACAGCCCTGTAGCGTGAAATCAGACACGGTGACCCCCTCTTTTTATTTTATTTTTTCGATGTAGTGGGTGTAGTTAATAACTGTGCAAAGTTTCAACAAATTCTCATTACAACTTCTCTTTCGATGGAATCACCTTAAGTACACGCGCGAAAACTTAATGAGAGTAAGGGGGTAGTCAGTGACAATTGAGCCAATCAGGTTCGCATATTTAGTTGTAGAGCAGCAAATATTAAACAATTATTGGACGAGGTTGAGCAAAATATCGTGATTTGTCAGTGGCGAGCAGATCAATTATTTGCCGATGCAGAAGGCAGAGGCAAATAATTGATCTGCGAGACACTGACAAATCACGATATTTTGCGAAATCGAGTTCAATAATTGTTTTACCATTCAACAAGACAACGTGTTTTTGCGCTTGGTTCACAATTATTTATTCCTGCACCAAATGCGCGCTTTCATTTCGTTCAAAACTTTAATGTTCTGCACAAAAAATACAAAATTAGTAAATACCGCTTTCGCCAGTAATTAATTGCTTTAAAACGAATACATCAACTGATTTGCCAAAAAGTTCAACGTTCAAAAGGAAGATTCACGCTTTTTTCTTCAATTTTTTTAGTCAAAAATCGCAGAAGTTCCGCACTTTAATGGCTTACTTGCCCGCGTTTGAGTTTGAGCTCTGAACAGGTGACTCAACTGCGCACGAGCAGAATTATTCGCAGCAAAACAACTTCGCACCGTAATGCGCATGAGCAGACAATTATTCGTAGGCAGTTATTTGCAGTGACGTAATGGCCTCTCAGCCAATTAAAACGCCGGATAAAATAGCGTGAATGATAAATACAGTTATTTTCCGGTAACTCGAACCCTCGGTAACTCGAAGCTCGCGCTAACTCGAACCAAAATTGATTTCCCCTGGATTTGCTCTGTACATTTAACTGTAATTTTACCCTCAATAACTCGAACCTCCCGCTAACTCGAACTGAAATCCTATTCCCTGCAGGTCATTTTGTTTATAATTTTACCCTTGATAACTCAAACCTCGTTTGTCAAAGTGTAATGAGACGCAAAACATACTCCAGAACACTGAATTTATTTTGAATCAATTTTCGAAAAATTGAGAAGCATTGTAGTTTTGAAGTGTCTAATTGTCGTTTGTGTAAATTTCCCTAGTTTCCTGGTACACAAATCGTGTCAGTTGTTTCTCTGAGAATACCTGTGATAAGTGGTGTCAGCAGGAATCCCATCCCCTGATAACTCGAACTCCCGATAACTCGAACCTTTTTTGATTTCTCTTGAAGTTTCGAGTTATCGGGAGTCAACTGTACTTATCATTGTTGTCTTTCTGTTGATTCCCAGACTGGTGAAAGTCTCCCAGTGTCGTTTGGTAGAAATCTGAAGGCACAGCAGTCCGCAAGAACTCTTTTCGCTTTAGCTCATCGTCATGGGGACATTCTTCGAGAAGGCTGGAAAAACATCATGGATTGTATGCTTCAACTGTTCAAGGCCAAAATGCTGCCCAAAACACTGGTCGAGGTGAAGAGATTCGCATTGATTTTCGACAGAACACGAACGTCGTAACACTCCTTGGCTGACAATAAGAATGAAAGCAAACATAAGAGCTGGATGTGGTGTCCAGTGGATCTCTGGGTTGACTCAGTGGTTCATTGAATTTGTTGTTCATTTCCATTGTCGTTAAAGTGATGCTCGTTATCTCGTATCCTTTTTAGGCTGAAGACTTTGTCGAAGCTAGCGGAAGAATCAGTCTTCTTCCAGAAGAGCTGCCGTCTATAAGGTGTGTGTTCGATAACATAAAAAAAACGGGCAGTTAGCGGAGAGCACTGGTCTTGTTGTGCAACAAAAAAAAAAGAATTATTAGTCTCTTATATTGATGGTCTTGATTTCTATCTACTTTGGGGACCATTCATTTTTTATGGGGTAGGGGGGGGGGGGGGGGCTGGTGGGATTTGATGGGTAGTACCTGTAAAATATAATGACCCCCCTCTACATTAGAAATTTTTCACCTGGTCCCCCCTTGTAGTCCTAAATATTTGAGATGACCCCCCCCAAAAAAAAAAGGAAAAAAGGGAAAAGTGATAAAGCAAATCTAAAACTTATCAAGCTTAAATGAAACAGTCAATTTTAACACTCAAGTCCTGCAGGAGTAAACGTCTTTATTGACATGCACTAAAGGTAATTTTCTGGTAGGAGTTCCAGGGGTATCTTCCCCTGGAAAATTTGAAAATCTAGAGATGCTCTAATGCAATTTGGTGCGTTCTGAAGTAAATAAACAGACAATTAAGGCCGGTTTAAAGTACTATTTTGGACACTGTTATCAGTTGTTTTAGAATTAGACCAGCAGAGGCCAAAAAAGAGTTGACGGTAGAGTTGCCGTTGGGTGTATAATAAAGTAGGGGGCTCTGGGGCATTCTCCCCCAGGAAAATTTGAATTTTCAGAACCTTAGAATCGCTATAGTTGGCCTTCTGGCACTGACGTTTGCATTATTACAGATGCTGTCACTACTAAACTGAAAGGAAATTTTGTTGGTGACCCCCCTTCACACACCATATTTCTCTGGCTGGCCCCCCCTTTGAAGCCATATTTTTTTGCATGGCCCCCCCCCCCTCAAATCCCACCAGCGCCCCCTACCTCATAAAAAATGAATGGTCCCTTGAATGGAGTACCATCCGATAAAAATGAACACGTGAAATGGTGTTCTTTATTTTGGTGAGGTGCCATACGTTCTTACCTTAAGGGCGACTTGCTCTCATTTGTCCTCGTGAGCGCGTCAGTTGAGCTAAAGATCACCCCCTACCAAGGTCAATTTAGAGATATTTTATTTCTGGCAGCTAATAATAACCTTGAGCTTTCACTCTGGCTGTATTTAGGGTAGATCTGAGAACCTCTCTAACTTAAGTTTCACTTGTCATTCACAGACAGGAAACATCGATATTTTCATGGTGGTACTTAGTGAACCCAGAGCCAGCAAGTAACAGAGGACAGACGGCAGAGGATAAAGAGGCACAGAAACAAGCACATAACTGCATCAGAGTGAGTACTGCTAACTCATCTTGTAACACATTCAGTGCTATGTAACCCTTTAAGCCCCAATAGTGACAAGCATCTAATTTCTCCTCACAATATCACTACCAGGTCAAACATGCAGGGCATGAGAATGAAGAAAATGATAACCAGCGATGAGAGGACTTGATTTTTATGAAAATTCTCCCATCCAGTACCATAAGAAACATACAAAGAACAGTGAGGAGAAAATGCATGCTGATATTGCATTATTGGGGCTTAAAGAGTGAACGATGCTACTCGACAACATCCCTGTGGTTTTTGAGAACGCGTGATAGTCTCTTGGTTCAGTTTTGGACTTCAGTTTTGAAGTTCGCCGACTTCGCGTTATATACTTTGCTCTACATTGCCTTTCGCGACCCAGGGAATAAATGGATGGTTCCCCCCCCTCCACCCCCTCTTATAAACCCTCTCCTCCAATAAGCCCCGCTTTTGGAAGCCGGATTTTGTAATAAACCACCCCTCTCCATTAGCCCCCACCCCCCTCCCCCTCAGTTTGAAATATCTGTTAAATGATCCATATCAAGCTTTTAGTAATATGTTTCAGTAATATTTCGTTGGGGAAATTTGGTCTTCCATTTCCCAGAAGTACCATTACATTAGAGTATAAATTCTGTTATAGTTGCAATTCTGTGATACACACACCATTTTTGTCCCTATTAGCCAACGATCTAGAATAATTAAAAAATAATAATTTGATTTGTCATTAAAAATTTTATGATTTGAAATAAGCCCCCCGTCACTATTAAGTCCCCCTCTCTGAAAAGCTCCCCTTTCCGAGGTCAAAAATTAAATAAGCCCCGGGGGCTTCACGAAGCGTTTAAGGTAATTACTAGGAGGGCATAGGAGTAACCTGCGATAAACTGGAATCATACCCACGGTGGACAGAGGGGAGGGGGTGGGGGTCACATGTAAGGTCCTTAGCTCTCCTTGAAAGCGAGAAGATGGAGTTGAGATTGAGAGAATGTCAACTGAAAACTCGCTTTTATTTACTTTGGGAAGTTTTACATAAGGAAGTCGCAGAGAAGGTACAACCTCTTGCTATGGGAGAATAACGATTTTCTTTTGATTTCTTTTTCGTTAGGATTGTCACCCAGAACTCCTCATCTCAGAGAGCAAGTTTTTGAGACCTGAGTCACTGAATGAATTAATGAAGGTTGTTTTTTTTTAGTGCTTGTCAGCTTAACTGTTTTGTAGTTGTTCAATGCGTTTCAACTACATTATCTGCCTCGTAATAGCATTAACTTAAGCGTTGATTTGTGGCCGTTATAAATACTTTTGTCCTGTGCTTACATAAGGTTGTTTTCTCCAGGTACTAATTTATAATTCAAGTGTTGATAATCAAGAATCTTATGACGAAGAGGCTGCAGTTTTCTTCCTTGAGCTTCTGATCAGAGTTGTTTTGCAAAACAGGTAACATCACAAATTCACAACTTTCTCGAGGTGTTCTTTACTTAGAAAATCCTCTTTGTCGGTGTAGATTGGCCGATAATCATTCGGCCTTGTACAGACGTTGACGTTTTAAATACACTGTAGTGTTGCATTTTAACTGCTTTCTTCACATTTTTAAATGAAATGTAAACTGTTTTTAAATCAGTTAGATTTCTTTTATTCACCTTATATTGTCACTGAAAAGCCCCACCAGGGGAATGTCAATAAAGTGTTGTGTTGTTGTGTTGTTGTGGCTTGTTGTTGTGTTGTGTTCTGTTCTGTTCTATTCTATTCTATTCTATTCTATTCTATTCTATTCTATTCTATTCTATTCTATTCTATTCTATTCTATTCTATTCTATTCTATTCTATTCTATTCTATTCTATTCTATTCTATTCTATTCTATTCTATTCTATTCTATTCTATTCTATTCTATTCTATTCTATTCTATTCTATTCTATTCTATTCTATTCTATTGGAAAATTGCGGCGAGATTTCCGAGGATAGCCCTCCGAAGACATCCGAATAAATAACCGATTGACTCTTAAACCACAGGATAAAAGTTCCTTGACAGGCCTAATTAGTAACGCGATTCTTGAAGAAAGTTGTCTTACGGGACAAGAGAACGTCAGAAATTTAAGTAGGGAAATCGCCTGAGGAACAACTACCAACTTACATGCTAGTCGTGCGTTTCAAGAACAAACAAATATAAGAGGTAACAAAAATGTAACAATTTATTTAACTTTCTGTTTCGTAATTTCAGGGATCGTGTTTCTGCATTGTGGGGAACCGTAAGAGATCATCTGTCCAATATCCTTGTGAACGCAACTCAACACAGGTAACCTTACATAACAAGTAACGTATATAAAAAGACTATTTACACAACCTGTGGCACTTTCTTGGGGGATTCACAAAAGAGTGGAATCATCAGTCTTGATTTTCATAATTAGGTAACTTATTAATAAGTTTTCACATAAGAACTTTTCTAACTAGAAAATTGTGAGTGATTTTCGTGAACCTCTGACCAAAGGTGTGTGAAACAGGGAACCAACCAGATTTCGGTTTTGTCTAATAGAAATTAATTCTGATTTGCTTTTTCCCGCAGTTCAATTGTAGAAAGATCTGTTGTGGGCTTGTTACGCCTGGCGATCCGCCTTTTGCACAAAGAAGAAGTCTCCAGTCAAGTTCTTTTAACTTTGCGAATCCTTTTATTAATGAAATACAATGTTCTTCAAGCTTGTGGCCGACAAATTTCATTCGGACTCCATGAACTCATACGGACTAATGCGTCGAGCATAACAGCTGCTAGAGACTGGGTTACAGTATTTACGCTTTTGGAGTGCGTCGGCGCTGCTGCTTCTCTGCCGACCGTCACTTCCGGTCCTGTTGCCGTGACAACAGTTTCCAAGGATACGGACAGCGACTCGATCTCTGGAGACTTCGAGTTTGCTGAGGGTCTTTCGAACACAGAGAGTGACGTTAGTTCGTTTACAAGTGTAGAGGCCGATTCAGGGTTGGGTGGAGGCACATTAGGGGACAATTGGCTTGTGATAACAAAACAGGACTCGGAAAGTTCACCTGCAAACCAGTATGAACTGACAGTAGGAGTTAAACTTAACAAACATGACAGTAAATCGTTTGTGAAATCTTGCCAGAGCCTGGCGTTTTTAATCCGCGATAATGCGCACGTGACAAAAGAGAATTACTTGCAGTGTGTACACGCGATCCGCGTGTTTTCAGAAGCGAGTCTTAATGGCGGTGCGGGTTACAGACAAGACGGATGGCAGTACAAGGAAAACGCGGCTGATTACAAAGGCAGCTGGGGACGCAACAGCAAAAAGGCGGCCGCAGCGTCTGGGAGGTCAAGGAAAGTCAGCCCCACGAGTTTAAAAACGCGTAAATCGACAAAGTCTGCCACAAGCAGCCCTGCAACCAGTGAAGACGAAGCTGAGATTGTAGAAACCATAAACAACACTTACGATGCCATGTCACTTCAGCTTACAGAACTCATGTACACGCTTCACACGCACGGCAGCGGGCTGTTCGAACAAGCACCTGATGATGGTAGCCAATCGCAGCTGAGCAAAGCCGGCGACGTCACAGCAGCACGTGATCAGGGCATGGAGTTTCTGTGGAGCAAGTGCTGGTGTCCCCTGCTGCAGGGAATTGCCCGAATGTGTTGTGACATGCGCCGTGATGTCAGGATGTCGGCTCTAACATATCTTCAGCGCGCTTTGTTGGTTCATGATTTGCAAGCTCTGTCCGCGGTGGAGTGGGAAGCCTGTTTTAACAAGGTAAGTCTTGTGCAAGTATTGTTACAGAAAATGTCGGTGTTTTTTCCAGACATATGTGTTGCTGTAGTGTGTTCTTGTCTTGCTTTCCGCAATGCCACACAAAAGTGTGTAAATATTGAGTTATATCAACGTGCTAAGCTATATCTCGGCCCATTAGAATCTGGTATTTAAATGTTGAAATGTTTTTAGTAGTTTCGGTTACCTCATTCAGATAGGTTTGGAAATAGACTACCCAAAAATGTTGTTTTCTAATTGTTGTATCTTAAATTGAAAGAAGTAACTCTTAGTCCATTAGTTTCTTTACACCAGCGGCTCATTGCGCGCGTGTCACGTTTCCACGCGGCAGGGTTTTCCGCGCTTGCTCGCGTGTTCTTTTTGCTCGACTATCCGTGAGCAGAAAGAGAGTCTGCTCGAAGCAAAGAGAAATAAAAGCAGGGAAAAGAATTTCTAACTTTTATCTGTGTATTGTAGGTTTTGTTTCCTATGCTTGCTCGTCTGTTGGAAGTCAACAACACAGATCCAATGAGTGTGGAGGAGACACGGATGAGAGCCGCTACACTGCTATGCAAGGTATTCAAAACTTATAGCATTACTCCACATATTTTTTGCATTTTTATCCAGCTCACCCATTTAAAATACATGTCTTGTACCACATGTCGGAAGTAAAAAATAGTGATCAGTTTACAAAGGCTGAAAGTTGTGCTTTTTTATCCCAAAAAACATTAGCGGACTAGGTCGAGTATGTTGTTTAATTTTATGTTGTGAAGACAATTTGCGGACCATAGGCTAACTCTCTTTCCTTTTCACTCGAGGACTTGCCCCTGGGATAACTTTCTTTGTGTATTAAGTTACTTCATGTGAACTACCCATTCTCGCGCAAAAATCTACTTCCGGGGACCAAAACTCCTGACGTACTAATCCACAGACCAGCGCGCCGTCCCAAAAACTCCAGGATAATTTTGCTGTATTTTTGTTTGTTATATCCAGGTGTTCCTGCAGCACTTGACGCCGCTGTTATCACTCTCCACGTTTACCGCCCTGTGGCTCACCATCCTGGACTTCATGGACAAATACATGCATGCAGACAAGAGCGATCTTCTGGTGAGCTGTCTTACCCACATTTTTGTTCTTACCTTTTACACAGGTTTCGTTTCGTTATTCTGGCCCCTCTTTCGCGAAATTAAATTCCCACAGTTAGACCACAGAAAGGAATTGTGAAATTTATCAGATACTCGCTGGCCATTACTCAAATTTCGCGTGGTAATGTATTCCACGAAGAGAGGGTGGAGGGCGAGAGCGAACCCCCATACATCGGCCGATTCCGATGAAAATTATTTGAAATCTATTTTTGGTTCTGTGTCATGGGTGCGAACTAATACCAAATTTCAAATAATTATCATGGGGCACAGGGATTCACTCTCTTACTTCATCATCTCTTGGTTCTACTCAAGACGAATAAGATTTGCCCTTGTTTATTGCAGTTGTTATTGGCAATAACAAGATTGTGATACATGTCCTTTTGAAATGGAAACTCTTTTTATTTTTGGACTGCAGTTCTTTTTCTTTTCCCCGATTTTTTTTACATGAATCGTTGAATTTCGCGAAAAATTTCACCCAGACATTTTACACAGAAAATCGCTCATGGAACTTTAAAAGGACGTGTCGCTGTGTAGTATCTCGCGCCATAAATCACCTAATTTTGTTCTCCTTAAAATTTCCCGTAAAAACGTAGTATTTTAACACAACTATTCTTTCTCTCGACAGTTCGAAGCTATTCCTGAATCTCTGAAGAACATGTTGCTAGTGATGTCTACAGCCGGGATATTTGATGAAGAAGAGTGCACTCTTACCGCTCATTCCCAGTCCACTGAAGACCGCAAGACACACAAGAGGACTGATTCCGAGATTCACAAATACTCCGCCCTGTGGCAGGTCACGTGGGAGAGAATCGACTGCTTTTTACCCAATCTCCGACAGGAGCTTTTCACGCCTCGTAGCCAGCCTCCCCCGGCCAACACGTCTCAAGTGAAGGCTGAGCCAGAGAAGGTGACGGTGGAGGAACCCAGGCCTGCGCTACCAGAAATGCCTGTGGAAGGTAAGATGTGTGGTGTGACTGTGTTACAGTCCACCCCAATGTAGTTTGAAAAGCTCTCTCTCTCTCTGCTCTTCGGATTCTCGTACATAAATTGTTCACTAGTAAAGTAAGTCGGTAATTTAATTGCTGTATCTGTTTTAGCAAATTGTTTTTTTAATTGTTCATCTGGCCTATGATTGTCCTTAATCAAATTACGCTGAGGACGTTAAGAGCCTGGGCCTTAACCATCCTTAATACTGAGTGACTGGGTTTGAAGGTGACTCCTTAGGAAAGCTTTAGAGTGAACAACTATATGACCCAAGAAGAAATTATGGTTTCAGTCTATTTTCTCGGGTTCGCAATGTAAGTGAAACTTCTATTCAGTAACCGGAATCAAACGACAACAAGAGATAGTGAGAATGTGAAACTCTTGCTTTCGTTTAATTTCCAGCTGCCTTGTACTTTCGTCGATTCTGGTGCGCGCTCATGGAGTCTTACGGGATCTGGTCAAATTTTCAAGGGAAAAGGAAAGAGTTCAAACTCTGGCCATTTAATGGTCCTCAATCCTCACGCGATCTCATTGTTATTGAACTAATTTTTTTTTATTTTTTAAATCTCGTCTTTTAACGATGTTGTTTTCTCCCCAGCTGATAAAGTGGAAAAACTAGAAAAACCAGATCCGGAGCGTGGCACACCCTCAAAGCAGGGAAGCAGTAGCAGTAGCAGCATCTCGTCGCCTCCAGGCGGGGGACAGCAGCAGGTCTGTGTGGTGTTACAGCCGCCATTACCGTCTCTATCCAACAGAGCCAGCTCTCCAACTCACCTGGGATCTCTAGCAGACAACGTGCGTCCCAGTTCAGTACCTATCATCCTTGCGCCCAGTCCTGCTCTTTCATCTCGACCACTCTCATCTCCTCAAGGGTCTCGGTCCTCGACGCCAACAGACCCAGGCCCCAAGCATTTAGAAATGTCTGAGGAAGGCCGGGATGAGACACCTGATGGCGAGCCAGCGAAACCTGGACCAGCGGCCAGTCCAGCGTCACCTCAAAGGCCCAAAGCTTCAATACACGACATTTAGACAAACTTGGTTTTGAAATACATCGATGACATGGGAATTTCCTTTACTGAGCCTTTTACATCTAAAGGATTTTTAACCTACAATTTTATGTGAAAACCTTCAGGTTAATTCTCTGTCTCACAGAAGCCCAAGTACAGATAAATCATATGTTTTAAAATTTTCGTTTAAGAATTTTACAACTTTTGCTGTCCATTACCAAGAAATACGCATACATTTGCGCCAAACATTTAATCAATAACGCGCAGATACATTCAATTTCATCAACAAGCATTCATTAACGCGAATGTGATATTCATTATGCCAAATTTGCATAACCACAAACATTCATTAGCACTAAGCGACAAACATTTGCTTTTTCTGCCAATCATAAGCAGAAAACATTTACTTCATTTACGTGTAAAACAATAACAGAAGCAATTGCATTAGCAAGTGCGCGAATAGAAAATCATCTTAAAAGTATATCACATTCAATAAGATTTTTATTACAAAGAATAATATTCAATAACCTTTCCATACAACGATTAACGCGAATTTAACAACGAAAAGTGCGATTTTACAAGCAATTGCGCGCTTATCACAGGCATTTAGAAAAAATCTATTTTCAAAATAAAAGTGATTTTGCATTTCTGGCTTGTATTTTCAGCCCTCAATTTCTTCAACATTAATGCAGCGCGGTAAATAGGTTTGCGTAAATCTATGCCAGCTAGCGCATTTCGCGGCGGTGATACTGCCGATACAGCGCTGCAACGCTTGCAGAAGTACACATGTACTGAACTGTGTGTGGAAGCTGCCCAGCGTAAAACCACGGTTTCTTGCTTCTTCCCTGCCGTCCATCCTAACTTGTACGTCAGGCCTCGAAATATCTGCTTTAATGGCCGCCTTCAGACAACTGATTGCCTGTTCAACGATGTTCAGAAAGGGGCTGTGTGGTGGTAACTTCTTCGGCTCCCTGTTAGGCCCAGGGTTCTCCGGGTTCCGATGAGCTGGTGCTCCGTCATAAATGAAAATCACTTGATCGTCTGGGTTGAGGTTGAGTCGTGCATCTCGAAGGAAGTCGTTGAACCGTTCAGCATTAATTCCTCCTATAATGCCAGTGTGGTACACAAGCCAAAACTGCAAAATCACTTTTATTTTGAAAAAAATTTTTCTAAATGCATGTGATAAGCGCGCAATTGTTTGTAAAATCGCACTATTCGTTGCTAAATTCGCGTTAATCGTTGCATGGAAAAAAAAAATCTTATTGAGTATAATGTACTTTTAAGATGATTGTCTATTCGTTCACTTGTTAATACGATTGCTGCTAATGATATTATTTTATACGTAAATGAAGTAAATGTTTTCTGCTTATGATTGGCCAAAAAAGCAAATGTTTGTCGCTTAGCGCTAATGAATGTTCGTGGTTATACAAATTTGGCATATTGAATATCACATTCTCGTTAATGAATGCTTGTTGATGAAAATGAATGTATCTGCGCGTTGTTGATTAAATTTTGGCGCAAATGTATGCGTATTTCTTGGTAATGAACGGCAAAAGGTGTAGTCTCCTGTCCTTTGGGCTGGTCACGCAACCTTTTCAGGAGGAGTGCGTGACCTGACGTGCTGCTCAAAAGCTTTCATCTGATAGCAACAACTAGGATTTTACTCAGACACAAAAGTTAGCTCTTAAACATAACAAAACAGCAACACAGAAAAGTTCTGCTCAGAATCTTTTATTCGAATGACTAGGATTTCAGAAGTACCTTACACAGCATAATTAACAATAGCACAGAAAAGCAGTGTCCAATAGATTTCATTTAATGGTTACTTTTTGGGATGTATAGAACTGTACGAATAGGTCGATCTTGTAATTATCTCACGATTTTCGCGGTTTTATGTTAATATTTCTCCATGGTGGAGAGCATGAGAGTGTGGCAATTTGACAATTAATATTTTTTTCGACAAATTACGTTTCACGGGGAAGGGTAAAATTAAGAGAGCTGTCAGTCGACAGCCATGTTTCCCTTAAAAATTAATTAACATAATTTTAATTGATAATTATTGATGAGTTTTGGTTCAACTCATCGTTGGGAAGTTTTCTTTGAACTCACTGCATTAGTGCGATACTCTCGCGGTAAACTTGGTTTAAACGATCCGTATTGTAATCTAGTTACTGTCGCTAAATAGCACAAAGAACTCAGTTTTGAAGTCAAATATGCAACAGGTTCCAGGTGCAACAGACTTTATCATAAATAGTTTCTCTGACTCTAAGTTGTGAGAGATAAAAGCCACAACTGTGAAGATTTCTCCTTCTTGTCTGTCACCAAATATGTATGTTAGAAAGCACAAGTAAACAAGCACATGACCTCCACATTGCGTTGAATTTTTGTTTGCCGTTCGCAAAAGCACCTCAAACTCAACAGCACATGACAAGAGTAACGCGTGGTTTGGTTCTGACCTCGCCGCAACTCCCCACAGCGTCCGCGCCGGGGCCTGATGACACACGCGCAGTCCTGTTCCCTTGTGACTCGCGTGCGAAACACGCGTACTTAAGGACGGTGCCTCCTAATACAGATGTATTTTTGCAAAGGTTATGACTATGGGGAAAAAGTAGATCTTAGCAAGGGTTATTGGAATCCAAAAAGAAAAATGTGGGTAACCACGCATTTTTCAGAGACAAAGAATGTATGGCAATTTCTTTCCAAATTTAAGCTCGATTATCTCGGGAAAATGCGTGGTTAACCCCAATTTTCTTTTTGGATTCTGATAGCCCTTGCTAAGATCTGCTTTTTCCACATAGTCATAAACCGCACAAAAATATTGTTGTGTTAGTGGGCAAATTCCTTAAGAAACTTTATTATCCCGAGATGCGCAGAACGTATGCGCAGTAACAAAAGGAGGCACCATCCTTAAATCGTCAAAATGAGGGAGGCTGTTAAAAATCCCAAGTGAGGTCTGGGAGAAAACCTTTGCAGAGAATATCATTTGATTTTCTATTTATAAATAACCTCTTACGTTCTCGTTCGTTGGGCTCAAGACTCAAAGAGCGTCTCTACAGGTGTCTTATTTGGGAGTGGTCTAACAGTTCGAGACCTCTTCCGAATCATGTAAGTACGAATGAGAGGGGGAAAAGTACGACTGAGAGAAAAAAAGTACGATTGAGAAGAAAAAAGTACGACTGAGAGAAAAAAAGTACGACTGAGGGGAAATGATATGATTGAGAACAAAAGGTTCGGATGGGGGGCGGGGAATACGACTGAAAGACTTTCGTGGACTGGCAAATAAAATCATGAATTATTAATAAGGTCTAGCGTATTTTAATACTTGGGAGTGTCACCTTGCTGGTTGAGATTTTAATATCGGGATTTATGCTCAGGGCATCACGACATCATTTATCGCCTAGATTGCAAATCATCTTGTTTGGTCTGATACCCACTTGCTTTTACCAGCTCTCTTGCGCTCTCAGTGATTTTGGATGTGCTCACTATCATTCTCGTTTCCAAAGCTCGTGCCCAGGCGCCGCAAGGTAAGAGGGCCAGGTAGCTCTGGGGACAAGTATGGTTCAATATTTCCATTCGAGAGTAGGGACCTGGAACCAAATCAAACTATTGCAGAAATCAATATAAATTATTAATTATGAAGAAATGGTCCCTCACATGAAGAGTTATTGATTATTAATCAGTCTTAATAGGAGTTTTGGGTGAAAAGTCTTCAAGTTGTTTTCGAAAACATCTCTATTTCAAACAGTGTTTCCCTTAGACCCATTTATGATGTTTCGGCTTCCATATGTACAACTGATTACTTCCAAACTTTACAAGCTTACACTTCTGAGATGCTTAGCGGATGATAGAAACAATTAGTCAACTGATTTTTTTGATTTGTTCCCAGTCCCCTCATTCTTGTTTGGGCTTCCAACTCTCATACCCTCCCACTGCCTCCTGCTCTCGCAGAGTTTAAACCCTTTAAGCCCCAATAGTGACAAGAGTCTAATTCCTCCTCAAAATATCACTGCATGATCCAACATCGAGGTCATGAGAATAAAGGAAATTATCACCACACACAAAATGTATCAATCAAATTCTCCCAACTAGTACCATACAAAATGTATGGAGGGCACTGAGGAGAATATGCACCTTGATACTAGGGCTTAAAGGGTTCACTCTCACCTACTCTGGTTGGCTTATGCTGCCATTTGCCCAAGCTAACCCTGAGACCTGCTGGTTTAAAAAATGCACAGTTAACTGCACAAGGTAGGAATGCAACGAATGGCTCCTTTAATAAAAGTACTGCAGAGTAACATGCTATGTTACGTTTACATTCGTAACTCCCAACTATTTGAAGAACCGTACTTATGTGTTAACTTTGCATGTTCAGTGGAACCACAATAAGATCACCAGTGGACCACAGAAATGTGGTCGTATTGGATTAACAAGGCCTTAAAGATAAGAAACTGCCTATGCAAGTTTCATTGAGGTCAACATTAGTGGCTATACCAAAAGGTGACCTAACAGTGGGGTTCCACTGTGTTAGATACAAGTTTGTCGTATGTCAACAAACCAACACTTAACATGTATAAGCTTTCAATTCAGTCACTACATACTCTTCAACATAATTTTTTAAAGACTTCTAATGTTAAAAATATCTCTACCTCTTGTAATTTTTGATCCTTTTTCCGACAGTAGAATCTAAAGATCTCAAAACCTGATCTGCTTTTTCACTTAAATCAAAAACTTCAATTTACCCAGACTCACTTTTTTCAAGTTATTTTACCTAGCATAGCAAAAGCCTTTTTCAACTCAAACATCTTAACATTTCTTTTAAGGTTTTGAGTTACCAGGATTCTTGTTCCAAGTCCTTCAAAACTCCACACAATTCTCTGTATAAAAACTTATATGCAATTTGTTTTTATTAAAAAGTATGCTTTGTTCGACTTCATCCCTACGAAGCATTAAATTCCTATTCCTCTGCCTGGCCTCATTGACTTCACTAATTAGTAACAGCACTTCTTATGCAATTCAGGCAGAAACAATATGACTCGCCCATTTCAGCCCTGTCAAAATGTGTTGTCAGTGAGCAGCTGGCAGTTTTGCCACCTATAGTCGATTATTTTGTCTTTTACTTCACACTGGACTTCCTCAGGCAGGGGAGCCTTTCTACTTCTCCGGCTATATTGCCTACTTCCACAAAACATTTTGACAGGGCTGCTATTACTCTGTAAACTGCACTTCACTTTTTCCTGTTACTAATACTTATTTTTTACTGTTACATTTAACAACCAATCAAAAAACTGATTTCCCTCTGGTAATCAGCATTTTCCTATGAAAATACCATAAATAATGATCTCTACACAGTAGCTATTTACAAGTGAACTCTTTTGATAGAAGGCCCTGCTTCTAATCATTTACAATCTTTTGGTAAAACAATACCCCACTATCATGTTACACACCTGTTAAATGCAGGGCCCTGAACTAGGAGAGTCAGTCCTGGCATGCGTTTCTCGAAAGCCCCGAAACTTTTCAGGCCAATTTCAGGCACAATAATTCACACTGTATCTTGTAAACAGAGAAGTTTCTAATCATGAAACTTTGCTGTCAGTATAAGCTAAATATTTGTTATCTTAGACACATCATAAAATAACAGCTTTGTAGAATGAGCTCCTCGCATTTTTGCAAATGGCTCTTCGGGGCCTTTGAGAAACGCACGCCTGGGCCCTTACTGACTGCCCTAAATCACACAACCTGATTTCTATGAATAATTTTGGCAACATGCAGCATTTACTTACAAGCAAAAACTATAATAGAAGACCCTGCTTCTTATCAAATTTTTGCCAACGATTGGACAACTTATAGTTAAATTGATGGCCATATGGAAACAAGGGCACAGCAAATTTCCTAATGTTTGGAACAAAAGGTTTAAAGAGTTTCATTTTTATTGTGCCAATTCAAAACCATGAAACTTTTGTTTGACTTAATATAATTATTGCATGTCTTTTTTCGCAGCTACCTATGAAATGACAGGTACTGGAACACGTAATTTAAACACATTGATATAGTGATACAGCTATTAGCTATTTCTCTCTCTGCTTGGCTATTTCATCATCTTCTATTATTTTTCTTGTAAGATACATGTATTTGAGAGTTTAAAAAAGTGTAATAGAAGTATTCATGGTTTTTGGATTTTCACAGTTACATGTATTATACCTCATCCTCAAAGCACTCAATAAAGTTCTTGTGACATAAGCCAGCCATCATTAGAGCTTGCTACTTCATCAAAGACTCTGAACAGACCCTTTGAACACATCCTGGGACAGTCCTTGCACTTTTCAGAAGAGCTGCGTGCAAGCCACTTGCAAATGCCACTATTACTTGGTCTGTTCAAAAGCCACTGGTTGTTATCAACTGGAAGAGAGGCCAAGTAGGACTTCATACCACTTTCTGTTTCCTCATATCCCTCCTTGTTATCAGGCACCTTAGAACTTTGACGTCGCAGCCACTGCTGGTTAGACTGAGCTGCCAGATTTTCTTTGTATCTTTGAATGCCAGTGGAATCATCAGTCGGGCAGCTTGATCCACAATACTGCTTTAACAACCACTGATCATTGTCAGGAACTTCACAGGACACATGGTCTGAGGAAACTGTGATGCAGCTGTTGGTTTCAACATCTTCCTTCTGCACTGCCAACAAGTCAGACAACTCACTGGAGGTGTCGCCGAATTTCATTGACTTTTCCTGTGCCTCGCTGTCAGAGCACATTGACGCCATCCCACAGGAGCACTCAGAACAGGACTGTGTGCTGATGCTTCTTGACAATTTAGAGCTGGTTGTAGCTGGGAATCCCCTCTTTAAAAGCCACTCATCTGGACCTGAGGCAGCAATCTTGCTATATGTCTCACCAATACGATTGGTGGAAAGTTCTTCTTTAGTGCCTCCTGACTTCTTCAACCACTGGCTAGAATCAGACATTTTTACAACCCTGTAATAGTTGAATAAGCCGTCAGAAGGCAAAGAAGGAGTTTCACTTGTCTGGCAAGACTGCATAAGCCAACTTTGCATTTCTGTGGTTTTGTTCTTTACAGTTGTTTCAGCTTCTTTGTTATCATCATCCTCTTCTGTTTCCATGGCAGCAACCTGTAGTTGACACTTGGCCAGCCAATTCTCTATGGAATGCTGTGGCAGAGAAGTGATTGGGCTCTGTGTGGCACTGAGAGTTAGCACTGCTTTGGGCTGCAACCAATCTTGCATGTTGTTTCCCGTAGCAGGGATCTTTCGGGCATCCTGCAAAGTGCTGTCACCATCTCTCTTCATAAGCCAGTCCTCATTTGGACCAGAAGGTGTAAAGAAAGCTACCTTCTTTCCAGAACTTAACTTGAGCATTTCAGAGGAAGACACCAGCTGCTTGTCAACATGAGGATTATCAGAAACCACAATTCCAAATTTGAGAATGGACTCCTGGAGCTCAAAATTACGTGCGATAAAGCTGATAACATTGGTTTCCTCTGGCAGAAGTTTCAGGTCACTCGCTGCTGCCAAGGTTTCCCTCACACGGCATTCCAGGCTCTCAGTATCAAGGGCTTTACCACTCTGCTCTAGCAAGGAACATGTTGACTGCAGTCTTCCAAGAGCCTTGTTAAGCTCAGCTTGCTGCTGCCGTAACACGTCTTCTTTGATATGCTGTACCACCTCAACCTGTCCTAGCAGCCAAGTTTCTCTGTTCCGCAGTGCTTCCAGATGGCGACTGACGCTGTCACGGATTTGAGACTTCACATCAGAGGCTGTTGTCTTCAAGCTTGCCTTGACCTGACCAACTTTGCTAATTGCTTTTTGTAACTTGTCTATGTTCATTTGCACTTCTCCCAAGAGGTCAGTAAGGTTCTTGTTACACTCCATGTTCACCACTCTAATATTACAAGAAGATGAAAAATGTTAGGAAAGCATTTTCCTTAAGATGAAACTTGCTGGACAACCTTACTTCTTCTTTGAACTACACTGTACTCAGTAGCAAATCAGAGGGAATTGTGTTCCATGGCACAGGAACAAGGAACTGAGGACATTAATTTTTTAACAAGGAATTGTTGACTGCATCAAATGAATGACTACTTCCATGCATAGTATGTTAGACTACAAGGGCAGCCAACAACAAAGAACTAGCTGTCCTACAAACCTTGAAGGTCCCTATACACGAGAGGGCTTGTCACTGCCATGTGAATTACCCATTACTCTTCATGTGAATTACCCATTTTTGTGAAAAACAATCTACTACTTAAGAGGGCCAAATCTTTGGTATCTGTGCCTCGTCCTTTGAATTCAAAGTAGACTGAATTTCCAGAACAAATTGGAGACCTTTCCTTAAAACTGGATAAGTCCTATTGAGGCTACTGTTCATGCAACTAGCCCCTGTGAACAGACAAAAAATCAACTGACACCAAAACAGATGCAGATCCTGTTCTATACTGCCATGATAAAATAATGTTAAGATGTCACACTATTTTAAAAGATTATTATTATTCCTAGTGGGTCTTTATTCCTAATAATCCTTAGAATACTAAAAATTTGATCCTGTTTCATTCACTTTTTCTGCTTGGTGATGGACGTCCAGGGCAAGTACTCATTCAATATGATAATCTCCCAGCCTTCAGAGCAAATGTATAATAAATTTTCCCCAGGGGTTGGGAGGTTAAGAACTGACTAGTGCATATATAGTTGTTAGTGTGGAAAAGTTGATTTGTTGGTCAAGTGTCTCGCTAATGGTCACTAAGGGGCTGATTACATGAGGCAGGCTGGCCCGCTTAGCCGGGCTGGCTCGGTTTACCGGGATCTCAGCACGTCTGTGAAACACACTAAAAATCAACTTCACGATTACATGGAAAAATTTCAGCCCAGCTAGCTGGGATGAAAATTATTTACCATGTAACCACGATTGCTGGGCCAGCCCAGCTAGCTGGGCCAACACTTTCTCGTCACTAAATTTCGCTTCAGAGCAAAATGACTCACCAGAAGATTGATATTTCTCTTTCAATATAACACGTAAAGGTTTATCAGACCATAAAGCTATGTAAAACTGAAAATGATACGCCAAACTAATGGATTAGCGAGAATAAAAACAATTGATTCATGCTCTTCGATGTAGCCATCTTTTCACACGACAGCTTCTAAATATAGGCGCAGGGGGCGACCCTAAAACGTGGAATGGCGGAATGACGGAACGGCGGAACGGCGGAAAATTACCCCAAATCCTAAAACGCGGAATGGCGGAAAATCACCCCAAATCCTAAAACGAGGAATGGCGGAAAATCCTAAAACGCAGAACGGCGGAAAATCACCCATAATCCTAAAACGCGGAACGTTAAAAATTGGAGGAAGCTAATAAATCCCTGAAAGTAACGACCCTCCGAAAGTAACGATGCCCCCGATAGTAGCAACCCCCAAATTGATTCAATGCTTCTGTACACGCATACCCAGAGTTCACACATTCGTAATGCCAAAAATTCACGGTTTTTATGTAGTGGCATTATTTTCATTATGTTGACTGAAACTCCGAGTAAAGCAGAGTACGTAACGTATTAATTAGGAGTCTATCTTTTTGTCGAGGGTAGAGAGGGTCGAGGGTTTCATGTCGAGGGTCGAGGGTACCATGTCGAGGTTCGAGGGTAACTTTGTTTTCCCAAGAAAAATTAAACCAAATTTAACTAAAATAATTAAATATAATTTAAGAAAAAAAAAACAATTGATTTCTAAGCTTTGAGCTGCCCGTGTGTTTCATGCTTTCAACGGTGCCGACCACTTTAAGATTATCTTCAGTCTACTATCTTTTTAAATACGTAAAATATAGCCTTCCCCGATAACATAGGAGGCCGCAAATTAACACCGAAAAAAGGCTTTTTCACGAATAAACTCAACCTTCATCTGGGCTCGCGAATGCCCTGAAGGACGCGAAGAACGATTTCTTTCCATTGCTTTCTTCCTACAAAAAGCTGCCATATTTACTTCAGCTTAGCAGCCTAGCATTTCCACGCTTTCTACCGCTGTTTCAAAAATCTGTAGTCTCCTAAATGGATCTACACGACAGTTTTTAAAATACATCAGAAAGCGAATCGAAAGTCAGGCATCGTTCTTCAAAATAAAAGAATAGAAAGGTAATCCTGTTAGATTTTCATTCATTTTTTGCAAACTAAATAGTTAAGTATAGTTTTGTTACGTTTTAGCCTATCGTTCGATTCAATCGTTCGATATTTTCCTTTCATATTAATTGAATTACCAAAATTAATCCATTGCTATTTTAGGCTTAGGTTACGAAACACAAAGCACTGCATATATGGACAGTTGCTGTTAATATTAATTCCCGTTAAAGTTAGTGTTACGTTAATGTTAGCCCAGCATGATTTTTTATGACCTTTTAATGTTTTTTATGATTTATTATTGTAATTTTGAACTTTGTTTTAGTAGACGAAATAAGTCACGACTTATGAAACTGAATAAAAATATCAAATATATTTTTGATTTCAGAATAAGTATTTCAGTTTAGCATTTTAGTATAAAAGTAACAAATCTTGATTAACGACTCGACTGATAAACGATTGAGTGACTACAATAAAACAGTTAAATCATTTATTTTTGACGCTGTGACTTTGAGATTATCTAAGTTACTGAGTAACCAATGTTTATGATAAACAATTAAATAAAAGAGAATCAGGAGGAGAAGTGCAATATCTGCAGATGTCTTCTGTTGTTTTACGGTAGTAAACTGTTGAAGGCGGGGGTGAAGTATGGGAATATGAAGTTAGTCACAATTCACACTGTACAGGTGAGGGCTCGCGGGAAACCTTGCAGCTGAACATTAGCGCCATTTGGCTTAGCCTGACTGTTTTTCGTCAAGCGAATCAGTGCCATGTAATTTTGTTTCCCACGTCTTAGGATTATGGGTGATTTTCCGCCGTTCCGCGTTTTAGGATTATGGGTGATTTTCCGCCGTTCCGCGTTTTAGCCTTTTAGGATGTGGGGTGATTTTCCGCCATTCCGCGTTTTAGGATTTTCCGCCATTCTGCGTTTTAGGATTTTCCACCATTCCGCGTTTTAGGATTTGGGGTAGTTTTCCGCCGTTCCGTCATTCCGCCATTCCGCGTTTTAGGGCGACCCTAAAACGCAGAATGACGGAATGACGGAACGGCGGAAAATCACCCCAAATCCTAAAACGCGGAACCGCGGAAAATCACCCCAAATCCTAAAACGCGGAACCGCGGAAAATCACCCATAATCCTAAAACGCGGAACGGCGGAAAATCATCCATAATCCTAAAACGCGGAACGGCGGAAACGCGGAACCGCGGAAAATCACCCATAATCCTAAAACGCGGAATGGCGGAAAAACACCCATAATCCTAAAACGCGGAACGGCGGAAAATCATCCATAATCCTAAAACGCGGAACGGCGGAAAATCATCCATAATCCTAAAACGCGGAAAACAATAATAGCTGGCACTGATTTCATCGTGACGAAAAACAGTCACGCTAAGCCAAATGGCGTGAACACCCGTCTCTCGCGCTCAGTTATTAAAATAACGCCTGTAATGCAGGCTACAAGTCAATCATTTGGTTCAAAATGACAATGTATTGCATGCTATGAACGTACATGTTCTTCTCCCTTTTCAAAAGTGTGGAATTAATTGCCATAATTATATCTCTTCTTTGGTACTCATGTTTTAGTGGGAACACCTTCGAATGCCTCAAATATCAAATTTCCTAAATTTTGTGTGAAGAGTCCCGGCGGGGGTACTGTATAAATTTTAGGGTGGGGGTGTGCCACTGGGACCCTGAAACCCTTGACCTATACCAGACCATGTTTAGCTGCAAGGTGTCACAGCAGTTTACTACCGTAAAACACAACAGAAGACATCTGCAGATCTTGCACTTCTCTTCCTGATTCTCTTTTACTCTATTGTTTATCATAAACATTGTTTACTTAGTAACCACTCGGGTTTAAGGGGTCACCATTTTCATGATAGATATTCTCAAAGTCAGAGAGTCAAAAATAAAATAATGAAAACCATAATTTGGACTTAATTTCCACGATTTAACTGTTTTTCTGTGGTCACTCAATCGTTTGTCAGTCGATTCATTAATCGAGATATATTATTCTTATACTAAAATGCTAAATACTTATACTAAAATCAAAAATATATTTTGATATTTTTATACAGTTGATAAGCCGTGACTTCTCTACTAAAACAAGGTCCAAATTACAATAATAAATCATAAAAAAGCAGAAGAAATCACACTGAGCTAACCTTAACGTAACACTAACATTAACAGGAATTTATATTAACAGCAACTGTCCATATATGCAGTGCTTAGTTTTTCGTAACCTAAGCCTCAAAAAGCAACGGATTAATTTTGAAAATTCAATTAATATGAAAGGAAAAAATCGAGTGATTGAATCTGGCTAGCTGTCAATTCTGTCGCGTCGTTGACAGTGCGATCAAATTACATTTCGTGTCTTATATCACTGTATCACCCGGTGTAAAAGAAGGCACGAGTTTGTGGAATGGCATAATTATGACTGTGGAGTGTAATTTATACGTTACATACTCTGCTTTACTCGGGGTTTCTGACAACATAATAAAAATAATGCCGGTACATAAAAACCGTGATTTTTTGGTAGTACGAATGTGTGAACTCTGGGTACCCGTGTACAGGTATCTTGTTTATCAATGTCTTTTCAAAACCACGCCATTGCCGTCTATATTCTTTGGGCCCAACCCATACAATTTTCCATCCATCTGTTGATGACAAGCATTGAATCAATTTGGGGGTCGCTACGATCGGGGGCATCGTTACTTTTGGAGGGTCGTTACTTTGAGAGATTTATTAGCTTGCTCCAATTTTTAATGTTCCGCATTTTAGAATCATGGATAATTTTCCGCGGTTCCGCGTTTTAGGATTTGGGATGATTTTCCGCCGTTCCGCGTTTTAGGATTATGGGTGATTTTCCCCGGTTCCGCGTTTTAGGATTATGGGTGATTTTCCGCGGTTCTGCGTTTTAGGATTATGGGTGATTTTCCGCGGTTCAGCGTTTTAGGATTATGGGGGATTTTCCACGGTTCCGCGTTTTAGGGTTTGGGGTGGTTTTCCGCCGTTCCGCCGTTCCGTCATTCCGCGTTTTAGGGTCGCCCGGCGCAGGCGGGCTGTCCCGCCTCATGTAATACCGTGAACAGTCATCGTCACCGTGAACAGTCATCTCGGCAGACAGAGCCAGCCCTTCTACCGAGCCAGCCCGGCTCATGTAATCGGCCCCTAAGTGTCTCTCTCATCATGGATGAAACAGTAGCCCGTCCAAAGACCAAAGTACTTCACTTGGCATACTAAAATAGTATTCAAAGGGCATGAACTTTAAGTTAAGCTATTATTTTGCTTGTAAACATTCTTATATCTGTTGCTAATTCTCTTTCAAGGGCCTACCCGTATAACCGGGGGCTAAGATATTAGAAATATTCCACATATTTTGGTCGCCGTAGTTTTACACTTCATTAAAGGGAAAACAGGATTTTGAATTTAGTGAGCATCGAGTGACTTCTCTTTTGCCACGACGATCAACTGAAGGCCGAAAAGTTACCTTAACATAAACTTTTACAAGCCACCTTCGACCACTCCTTCTACTCTCATGACGCGTTAAATCAAAGCAAACCCTTCTAACTCAACGCGAACTCGCTAAAAAGGTTTTCAGGACGACAGAGGGTGAAATTCTACGGAGACGGATTTGGCACCCTTTGGTTGAAGTCTACGGATTTCACAGGCCCTCCTAAACAGATTTTAACTTATCATGGCTGAGCTTACTTACCAGAAAAGCCAGAGAAAAATTAGGTTTAGTTCTTCACGCAACTGGGAAACTCCCGTTTGCAAAGCAGAAAACCCTTTTACCACCGACAACACCGGCGAAGGATAAAATTTCCTCGCTGTTGCAACAGGCGTCCGATATCATCAATTCCACCAATAATAGAAGTTTTTATAACACAATTCAAGGGAATTGATAATACACGAATTATGATTGGTCAGTTGTTCTGACTAGCAAAACGTGACTTGAATCACGTATGTGTATCGATCCTCTTCCGGAGGAAACACAGCCATGTGAAACGGTGAGATCCACGGGAACAAGATCCACGTGCTGACATCTTGCTCCCGATCAAGGTCTATGCTATATTTTGTTTGATGCGGTTCAAGACGATGAAAGAGAGCCCCGAAGAGATGCTATTTCCTCGTGGATTTTCCGGTAACCGGTCGTTTCGCTAACGTCCAGTTCGCTAACGTCTTAAGATGGCTCCTACCTCTTATTAACCGAGCAGGAGGTCTGTATGGGAGAATCTTGACCGAGGTCGTGAGTACAGACCGAACGCAGTGAGGTCTGTACACACGACCGAGGTCAAGTTTCTCCCATACAGACCGACTATGCTCGGTTAATAAGATGTTTATTATATGGCCAAACAAGAAAACTTTAATTCGCTTAATGTAAATGGTTCGTACTAGCTGACATTTTGCTTGCAAAAGTCGATGAGCTGAACTTAAATCTGCCAAAGTTTGCTCGTCCTCTACCTTTTTTCTCGTCAGGCTTGTTGGCGCTTCATTTTAGTATTTTTAGAAGGAAATAGTAAATATTTTTGTAGTTTAGTTTACACCTTTGTCACCGCAAAGTGTAACCGGACTAGATGCCGGTCTAGATGGGAAAATCTAGACCGCGGTCAATATCGATTTCAGCCAATCAAATTCGTGAATTCGGTAGTTCCCAGTCCTTGTGAGACACGGCCATATAATAAATATAGTTTTTCAGCGCGCGAGGAATGGGAACTAAATTGGCACAAGCGCGCGCGCGAGGAGCGCGACAGTCCAAGTCAGATGACACGTGCCAATCAACCTCCCAGGCGAACTTTTCCAAAGTCTGATTGAGGCATCTTTATGGCTTACCTTTTCAAAGCCTATCGAGCACATAGCAGTGAAATTATGAAAAGCCTTTAGTTTAATCGCTTTTGTAGCTGACAGTTGCAGTCCTACGATTGTTCTACGATTATAGGACTGGATCGATTGCGATCTTTAAGTTCAAGCAACACAGAGAGGACTGAATACGTTGCACGAATTGTTACGCGCCTTCAAGAATTATGCGTGAAGAACTTCTCTCCGTTCTCAACTTGAAATATCAGTGCTGTCCAGGTCAGCTGTCGAGAATCTCTGGGATGAGAAGCTAAAGTTTGTTTGGATCGAGTTTAAGTGTAAGTAATTTTTTGGAAAAGTGCTTTAGTTTTTGCCTTTCTAACAAGCCGTGTATTTTTTGTCGGGTAAGTTGTCTTTACGGCCGTTCTCATACGGTTTCAGCAAAATACAGGTGACTTGTGAATTTTATTGAGCGATGAATAGATTACACACTTGTAACGAGGTAACAGTTGTCATTGAATTTTGATAGAAGTTGAAACTCAAAAGGACACTTATATTTCAGTGTCTATTTATCAGTCACCAGTAGCTTTTGATCTAAGTTTCACTTGTGTTGACAAGGTGCGACTTCAAAAACTTCGGTGGTCTAAAATAAAACCGAAAATTGAAAAAAGTTCAATTGTACCTCAGCTCAAATACAATTTTTATTTTTACGAAAAATTATGCCTAGAATGACGGCATTCATGGACATTCAGTGAACGAATAAAGGATGAGTATCGAGTTGACGGCCGGTTCCAAAACAGTCGGCGTTTCGCAGGCGTTCTGTTGACTTGTTGAACCTTGCAGAAAAATAATGTGGTCTTTTTCAAAACATATAATTTCTTGTCGACATTTTTGTTCCCTTTTATCCGACGTCTGCCTTTAAATATAAATTGAAAGCGTATTTATATACTATTTGCTATTCCATGCAGTTAACAAACACGCAAGTAGCCGCTAAGAAACAACGCGGGTCTCGGCAGACAAAATATTGAGCTTACAACATAAAATAAACGAGCTTCCCTGCTTTTCTCTGGTAGCAAAAAGATGTTCTAAGAGCAAACATGACCGCTTTAGATTTTTTCTTGAAGAACGGTTGTAATCAGTTAATTGTAAAAATGAAACTGAAAGTGGTTTAATGATTCCGCGTTCTGGAAAGGAAATTTTTTGCTGCTGGCAATAAAGTGGCGGCTTCGTTCGAGTTTTTATATCGCAAATCGGTATAAATTTTCTTCTTTTTTGTTTATTTGTTCGTTTCTTTCTTCATTTTTGCGAATTTTTTGGTCACATGGATCCTTTACAGTAAAGGAAAGCAGTTGTCCAGAAAAATGTTGTTCTTTTGAAAGAAAAGCTCTAGAAAAGCTTTTCTACCGCTTACCGGCGTGCTGTCCACGCTCGTCCACGCAAAAGGAATCATGAGCATGCGCAACCCCGTAACTTGGAGAATTCTTATTTTGGTAACGCGAAGAAAAAAGGTGGGTTTTGAGACATTTTCAAACGCTAATTGCGCGTATTCCACTCGGTGAAATTTTTTTAAAATTGGAACATTTGTAGGATTTTTGTGTTTTTCAGTCATATTAAAGTAAGAGTAATTTTTGTACGTGCACTTCTGCATTAATCGTCGAAAACGGAAATTTACTATTCTGGCAAAACTTATGTACAAAATTTCTCACAGCTTTGCCAGCTAAGACTTCTCAAACGACAACATCTTTACAACAAAAATAGCCAAAATTCACCGTGTAAAAACCAAGAAATGACATAAAGAAACTGGGTAAGCTTAAAAAATGAGCCAAACAACTATAACAGTGGTTGCCATGGAAACGGGCCAGGCCCAGGAATTGTGACTTTTTTGAAAAGTATAAAGGCTAGGCTAGTTGCTTTTGTAGCTTTTCGCTAGTGAAATGTAAATCAATGTCCTGAAAATCATCAAAAAAGTTATGAATATTTGTCTGTTGAAACTGATGAGAAACTGTATGGAGCCACCTTTTACGTCTTTTCGCTAACGTATTAGGTCAGTTCGCTAACGTCTTATATGTCGTTTCGCTAACGTGTTGTTCGGAAATACTTTCTACAGACCTTGTAAGAAACAGTTGACTAAAAGTTATTTTACGTTCTTCATGTGTGCGATGTACTTCGGACTTATCCTTCGCGTTCGAGTGATGTGTTATGTTTTCGCTTGTGTTATGTTTTTATGTTTTCCTACAAACCTTGTAAGAAACAGTTGAATAAAAGTTATTTTACGTACTTCATGTGTGCGATGTACTTCGGACTTATCCTTCAGTACACATGTATACGTCCGAGTGATGTGACATGTTTTTGCAGTCGTTTGAAGTTCACTTGGATCTCGCTCCAGGCTACGCGTGCGGGCAAGGCTTTGCTAAATTATTACGCGAAATTGGAACGAGGTTGTTTAAAAAAAACTTTTATTATTACGCGAAATTGGAACGAGGTTGTTTAAAACTTTTATTCTATAAACCCTCTTTGACAAGGTTCGCTCGTGTCGCAATTTATTAATTTCTCCAAGACGCTAAAAGTCAATTAAATGCGCTTGTGATATTTTAAGAAAAAGACTCCATCCATTATACGCGCTCTTTAAGGAAAAGACTCCATCCATTGTGCACACTTGTGATATTATAAAACAAGATTCTATCCATTGTACGCACTTGTGATATTTTAAGACAATAAGACTGATTAGCGTCGCTCGTGCGGCATAAAGCAAAGGAGGTGCGATTTTTTTTACAGGACTGAGACATACTTAGACACTCTCGTTGCGCCCATAAAGTTCCCTTTAAATTTTTTTTCCTGCCATTCAAACAGCTTGGTTTGAATTCTAGACAGAATTAAGACTCCAGAAAATTACACTAGTCTTGTGTCTCAGCGTCGCTCGCGCGGCTTTTAGTAAAAGAGGTGAGACTTTTGGCATTTATATAATTCAAAAGCACATTGTTTAATGATGTCAATGATGGGTATCAAGTCCTTCAATTAACAAAGGATAGTAAACATTAGCATTCAATCAAATGGCTGCGATTTCGATCCATCAGAGAAGGGAATGACAGTATAAAAAGGCCAGCATTTTATTCTCCCGCCACCCGTTCATTAGAACATTAACTCGATCAACAACGTTTATTAACACTATGGAAGAATTATACTGTATCGCTTGTTCAGAAGTCGTAACCACGCGCCAAGAAGCACTACTGTGCGACGGATGTGAAAGGTGGTAACACCGACGTTGCAACACTGGTATTGCGCGCGACGCCTACAGGAAAGCAGTTAGGGGTGGTCTGGAGATTGCCTGGACATGTCTTTACTGCAAAGCCGCGGAAGGCAGTCCGTTACACATTATTCCGTTACCAATTGCTGCGAGCACGATGGTCGATATAGGTATGCTTTTATGTTTTATACACTCTTTTTTTTTTTCTTATAAGAAACGTAACTAAGAACATGCTGTTGTTCGGAAATACTTTCTACAAACCTTGTAAGAAACAGTTGACTAAAAGTTATTTTACGTACTACATGTGTGCGCGTAACTAAGAACGTTTCAGGCTCAAACCATGGAAAAAAAGAACATGAAAGGGGCATAGTCACGAGCCACCAATGAAAACCACAGATTTGATGTTTCTAAACGCCATATTTCAGTTTCAATGTTCTCATTCACTTAATGTTATATCCAAGCTTGCTCTGTTAAGACAAAAAATTTTAACAAAAACCGAAAATAAGCTGACGAGATGAGTTTATTCACTTATCCCAAACTTCAGTATCACTGGGTGTGTTCTGGGAAGGGGAGAGAGGAGAAGGCAGATCGTGAGGCTTCTTTATATTCCGACAAATAGAGGCCGGGGAGAGAAGAAACAAGGGTTGAGGGAGAGAGAGAAGGAGGTGGGGTGGGGGGGGGGGGGGAGGTTACCTTGCTGTGATCTATACAACATGAGGGCCATTCTCGTCCCCAGAGGCCGCAATCCTTTTGGTCAGCACCAAGGATCGAGACCTCTGGCCGGCGCCAAGAATCACGGACTCATTGTCAAATCTGGCAAATCTGATTGGCTGAAAATCCAAAGCAAGTATTCTGCGCATGTTCAAAAAATCGGCTCCGGCGAGAGGTCTCGATCCTTAGTGCTGACCAAAAGGATTGCAGGGCCGTCTGGCGTGAAGTGTGGGGTAACATCACTGGTAGGGTGACGTCGACAGTTGCGTGCGCTGTGGTAAGGCCGTGGGGAAACGCTGGAGATGCAGAGCGCCAGTTCCTTTGTATTGTTATACGGTCAGATAATAGAAAGGGTACTGTAGCAGGCAGTTTTTTCTTACGCAAAAAAAAACACATCTAAATTTCCTGTATCACTGGCTTACTCAATGCTCACTTTTTCCCTACACCTATAGGAATAACCAAGCACCCCCAAATGGCCAAACAGTCTCTTGGTCTCCTTGAGCGAACAACTAAATCTAGTCGAAAGCGTGAGGGATTACTTTATGATGATAAATAATGAATAAACTAACAGACAATAACGAATTCCACCTTTTCTCGGAAACCTCGTGAAAAATTCACGGAAATGACCTCTGTAAGTGACCTTTCATTGTTGTTTGATTAGCATACTTAGCAAGGCTTTTCTGGGTTGCTCAAACGACGAGCTTGTAGTTTTTTGCTTTAGACATTTAAGGCAGAAAATGCAGCGGAAATTAAAACAAACAGTCGAGGAGTTCAGACTGTATTCCGAACAGGCCTCGTCGTTGTTTGACGAGACCGTTCAGTGCCTAGAAGAAATGAAAACCCAGGGTAAACTAAGCGAAGACGCCATTGCAGTCATGTTTTCTTCGACCAGCATGGAAGACATCCAACGCGCCATGAACAAAAGGCCTGCAGTAGTTTTTATTGGCAATCGAAATTGCGGTAAGAGCGCCGTTCTGAACGAGCTTCTGGGCGGATCGTACCTCCCTGTACACGAAACACCGTGTACGTCTCGTATAGTCAAGATCAGCTACTCGCCGAATCAAAACACAGTTCGTGTTGTGGACAGAGCAGGGCAAGAAGTCATTCCTTTGACCACGTTTAACAGGAAAGTCCCTAAAGATTATGTAGTGGCGTGCGATGAGGGGAGAGACCAGATAGAACAACTCAGGTGGAGTGTGGAAGTCACATTAAATCATCCCTTCCTGAAAAGCGGAATTGAATTAATTGACTCCCCGGGCAGAAATGAAAATGACGCACTTGATGATGTGGTGGACAGTTTCTTTGAAAAGGGAACAACTCCGCTTGTAGTGTATATCATTGATGGAAACGAGCAGCTAAGACCATCGGTAGGTACTACTATATCAACTGCTTTGTTGAAAATTATTCGTCGACATTTGACAAGTTGACTGGTTATGCAGCCTGCCTAGGTCACGCAATCAACTGCAGATGGTTCTTGCCAATTTTCTCATGAGCCTAATTTTGAGCTAGAACATTATCGTTGACAGTGTTCCGTGGTACAAAAATTACACAGATCCAAACTGTACTGATATAGTGGGGATAAATTTTTGCGAAGTCTGGTTTTAATATAGTATATATGTAATCAAACTTCTTAACCCCCAAAGGCCGGCACTCTCTTTTCAGCGGGCAGCTGTCAGAATAGGGGAAATATCCAGAAATACACGCGATATTAGACAAAAAGGAAAAACGGTCAGAGTACAGTTACCCAGCTAAAGGCGCTGAAAGGAAACAGTCTGAAAAATAAGTAAATAGGTATTGTCTTGTACACCAATTGTTGCCGTAACTAATGTGCATTTCCATACATTTCCCAAGGTTGGCCAAGTGTAAATTAAAGCAACTGTAATTACACTGTCTACATGTACCACATCTATATCTTTTTTTGATCTTTCGCTTTTCACTGTACCTGCTATCCGGAGGACAAATTTAGGACAACTACTGTATAGCGTATTCTTACGAGCGAGATGTATGGCAGCGTCATAAAGAAGGCCATGTCCATGACATTGAATGTCAAACCATGTCTACAGTTGGCCAATGTACCTTTTCCTTTACAAAAAAGCCATAGAAATAGAGCTTGTCCACGCTTCTTTTTGACCTAAACACCTCACAACTGATGACGCAATTACGTATCTATGCAGCTTTAAGCCTAAAACAGCGCGACCAAACCTTTTATTGAGTATCCCTGAGTGGTTTCGCACGTTTTTATTTTTTGTAGGATCGCGACACAATCCGCTTCCTTCAGGATAAATACCCACAGTTGTCATTTATGTTCGTTTGCAACAAGGTAGACACGTCTGCCGGGGCTGAAACGTTCGACGCTCGAAGCTCTGACGATCTCGATTCCGATGACGAAGACACTTCCACCGCAAAATCCGATAAACAGAGAACTGTCTTCTACCAGTTACAGAACCATGGACTCATCGAGGAAATTGATTCATTTGACACCTGTTCCTGTTTCTATGGAATATCAGCCACGAACGCCCGAGAAGACAGAAGGAAAAATAGGACCAGCAAAGCAACCGAGGCCTTTGGCAGATTTGAAGAGGGCCTGTTGGCTATTCTAGACGAAACCGTCAAACGTCAGGCCAAACAAGCGGTTAGCAAGCTGATACTCTTGCAGATGAGCATTGTTCAGGCCATGGGAAGAACAAGACAGGACTTATCCCACGGTCGACTGTTTGGAAGTTCACTGGAGTTTGATACAGCTAAAAGCATCGGTAATTCGATACATGAAACGTTGATCTCAGCCATCGCAAGCGAGAAGAAAATAGGAATGTTGGTGAATTGCAACCTCCTAAATCTGGAGGAAAAATTCATGTCAATCGCAGAACACTATCAATTTCATTCTACAGGGCGATCCAAAGGACTTGGGGTGGAAGCGCATACATATTACATGCTTCTGCTGAAAGGGAATAAGTCCAAAGAGCAACTTACGTACAACCCAATAAAAGAAGACGCCGCCTTCCTTTGTTTCTTGGTGGGTATGAAAGGAGAAATAATGGACATGACCTTTAATGTTCTCAAACGTGTCGTCGAAGAGTTCTTGAAGAGTTCTTCAACGGACCACGTTGAGATTCATTCAGTACGGATTACAAATCCAGTTCTTGGATATGCCTTTGAGGTAGCTTATGGATCTGGCCTTCCCAAACGACAGAGTTCTGACACCACATCCTTGCCAGAAACGGGTGTAGACCTGTTGAATCTCTTGAAGACCATAATGAGCAAAGCACTGAGACAGGTCCTAACAAAGCTACTGATGGACGGATTACTTCACGCGATGGAATGCAAATCTTCCATTCCCAGTTTCAATTTCGCAGACAAGCAAAACAGAAGAAAAATCATGGAGTTAGTTTTTTCCAAATTCAACCATGATGTGATCACTGAGACACTATGCGTTGCCTGTACGAAATGCCTTCAAGCAGTACACAATGCCTTTTTTAAGATCATTGATGACCTCAGTCGCGTAAACGACTTGGTGTCAACTAACAGGTCACAACAGCTGCAGGAAATGGCCGCCCTGTATGTCCCCACAGTGAAGCATCTCGTTGTTAGAGGCCTTGCTCTACAGTTCCTGCTGACCAAAGGACCTCTGATACTGGGCCCAGTACTGAAATCCACAAAGCACGGAAAGATTTATGACTGCACTGGTTGGGCGAACGAAGGGTACAGAGGAGCATGCGTCGTGAAGGTCATCGAAGAGGAGAAGGTGGATGCCGAAGTTTGGGCGCAGACCTCTGTGGACCTGTTCTATGCCATGTGAGTAATTAAGAGCTATTTCTTTTTAACATTCCTCCTCCTTCTCCTCCTCTTCTCCTTCCTCCTCTCCTGCTCTTCCCACTCCTCCTGTTCCCCATGCTCCTTCTCCTCTTGTTCCTTCTCCTCGTGCTTGGGCTCCTGCTCCTTCTCCTCTTGTTCCTTCTCCTCGTGCTTGGGCTCCTGCTCCTTCTCCTCTTGTTCCTTGTCCTCCTGCTTAGGCTCCTGCTCCTTCTCCTCTTGTTCCTTGTCCTCCTGCTTGGGCTCCTGCTCCTTCTCCTCTTGTTCCTTCTCTTCGTGCTTGGGCTCCTGCTCCTTCTCCTCTTGTTCCTTCTCCTCGTGCTTAGGCTCCTGCTCCTTCTCCTCTTGTTCCTTCTCCTCCTGCTTAGGCTCCTGCTCCTTCTCCTCTTGTTCCTTCTCCTCGTGCTTGGGCTCCTGCTCCTTCTCCTCTTGTTCCTTCTCCTCCTGCTTGGGCTCCTGCTCCTTCTCCTACTGTTCGTCTTAACCCCCCTCCTCCCCATGGTCCTTCTCTTCTTGCTCTTCCTCCTTCTCCTCTTCCTTGTGCTATTTCACCTATTGTTCTTGCTCTTCACACTCCTCCTCCTCCTTTTCCTTCCCTTCCTCCTTATACTCTTCTTTCTTCTCATGCACCACCTCCTCCACTTTTTCCTCTTCTTCCTCATTCTCCACTTCCCCTTCCTCCTCCTTCATGGTCATGGGCTCGATTTCCGTCAGACACACAGATTTTCTTCCCACGTACTCTAGTGACACACTGAGTATTACATCTCACTCCCATCCTCATTCTCATTTTCATTGCCATCGTTCTTTCTTTTTTAAGTCCATATCCGAAGACGAAAAACACAACCGTTTATTCTGTTTACACCCCAATACAGGGAAATCCAAGCTAGGGTTGGAAAAGCCCATTGCAACCTACTTTATGTGCACGGTTGGCTAATTCCTGAGCCTGGAGTTATTCACGTATTGATGGAAAAGGCGGATTCAGACCTGACCACCGCCCTTCAAGGAGGTCTTCATCTGAAGACACGAATGAAGATAGCATTGGGCGTGGCCAGTGGATTGAAGGCAGTTCACAGTGTGCAGATCATCCATCAAGATATTAAAGCAGATTCCATATTGGTAAGCTAAGGCGCTGTTCCTAAACGTGAGCTTTAGATCGCAGCATAAGTGCGACTTTTGAAATTCAAATCAGTCAGAATCCCAGGATCCTCCATTCTTGTTTCTGCCCAGTAGAGTAGAATGCTTTAGGAACGAGGTTGGTGTGACACACGATAATCTTAAGGCTGCGCCCTAGCTATAGGTTTGGGAAGTTGTGCTCATTTTCGCGTGCTTGTATTCTAGTTGTACTTCACTGCACACTGATATTTTCTTAGGGGAACGCCTGCTAGTTCCCATTCGAAGAAAGAGACAAATCCCAATTAACAATTTTCAAAGATCGTTTTGAATTGTACAACAGAGAAGAGTTGTATCATCACCTGCCCCTTTGTCCTCACTCGCTTGCACCTGCTAAGGACTAGTGGACGAAAGAAAGCTTAATTTTTCCAGCTGCGCCCCTGGCGAAGCTGTTATAACACTTTAATGCCCTTCAGGTTATTTGTGGGAGCAGATAAAGCCGTGATCGGAAACTAACCGATCTACTCGATCTCGATCTCTACAAATCTATCACAGTTTTCTATTTAAGGTAGCTCCCTAGAGCTTCTACAAAAGTGACTATACGAACTGGCAAGAGTTACAAAAGAAACCCTAGTTCTGTTGTCTTACAATCTTTGTTCCTGAGATTTGCCAGTAAGGTAACCAACATAATTACCCTTATTTTTCAGTTTTTTCTTCTTAGGCATAGGTCGTTGTCATGGCAGCAAAACGTCTAAAGAATGACAGATATTTTTCATTAATTAATCTTTATTCTTTAATATTTTGATTTTCTCTCTGTGAAATTGTTTTAAACTTTCCCATCTTGTGCAAATGATTTTTACTAACATTTTGCAGGGGAAAAAATATGGGGTCGTTCAGACGGTTTCACCGTTATCACGTGATTTCTTATTTTCAACCACTAAATTGAATTGCTTTGACAGAATTTCTCCAAAAAATAGTATGTGGAAGGTAGCGTTAGTATCTCAAAATGTGAAAAATTTAAAAAAAATTCACCGAAGGAAACGCGAGAAAATTCACTGTTAACTTTGCTTTTTTTGGCTATGCTGACGTCATAAAATGTCAGGGAAATCTTACAATTTCAAGTGAGCACGCACAGATTACTACAGCTCACATCATCAGCGAGCGCGCGGACATAAAAACTATAGGGAGCTACCTTAAACAATAGAGTTCTTCTGTCGAAGGCACTATTGTGTGATAGGTTGCCCGAGGAAATTTGATGTTCACAACAAGTATGAACATCAATTTTCCGAGCTAACCTATCGCACATAGGGGCTGAGACAGAGGGACTCTACTTTTTATTGTACAACGCTAAATTTTGAGCGAAAATTGCCAAAAACGGGCACTGTGCACCGATAAGCGCCCGCTGAGCAACCATGTTTCCAGAACTTTTTCCCGCTGAGGGGAGACACTATCGCTTTACGTGATCGATTTCGACCAATGGGAGCACGCCAAAAATTAGCGTTGTACTATAAGACCGGAGAGTGACCGTAAGTTAAAAAGGAAAAGTCCAGGCGACTGTACGCTTATCGAGAATAAGGGAATATCGAATTGTAAGAAAATTTGCGAATAGTAAACAACGTCAAAGCCAATAAGATTGAGGACTTGTAAACTGGTCGACAAAATTCTACCAATAAGTTTCACTATTTGATGTTTCTTTCAACAGTTAACGAGAGATGGTACAGCTAAGATTAACATGGCTAGACCAGAAAAGCCATTCGAGCGAACGCGCCAAGGAACGCCTTTTCATATCTCTTTGGAGATGCACAGAAATTACGCAAAAGGCCAGGGAAGCGATTGCTCTTACGATATCTATGCCTTTGGAGTCTTACTGTGGGTGCTATGCGAAGGATCTGGGACCCGTCGTCCCCAAGCCTACGAGAGATACAGCACTATCGCGGCCATGAAGCTGGCAGTTGAAAGAGAAATATATCCTGAACGTCCAGAGGACGCGACTGATGCTTGCTGGGAATTGATGACGAAGTGCTGGCGCCAGCGGTGCGTTTTAACAGCGGATGATGTGTTGAAGGACATGGAAGAAATTTTCCATGGCATTCAATGAATCCATGTCGTGAGCTAAGCTATGTTTTCTTTGGTTTTTGGAAATTTGATATACATTTTCTTTTTTACAAGATACAAATCGAATTTCTTGTTGGAACTCATGCAAGAAATACTCGATCTTTTCGAAGCGAGAAAAACTAAAGCCGCTCGACGCGGTATATTGCGCTTGTGTGCTAGAGCGACGAACAATAATTTGTTTTCTAGGTTTCTGAGTAGATAAGACATCGTCTAAAAAAGGCTTCTTTAATTATGGAGGTAAAGTCTCAGTTCTACCAGTAATGAGAGGTGCAGGGGGAAACGAAGAAAAGAAAGAGAGAAATGCCATGACAGAGATCCTAGCAGTATGCAGCTGGGACGCTTAACAAATACGAACCATTTCACGTTGTTGTTTTGCAGAGGAGGCAAAGAAATGCGCCAAAAAGTATAACCTGCGTACGTGCAGAGTTAATTAATCCTTTTGTTTTGCAACGTTGTTGCCACCGCTGCCGTCATGGTTACAGGGTCGGTCTAACTTAGACCACGGTTTAAGACAATGGACCGCCAATTTATTTTGTTATGGATAGCGGATTATTTTTTGTCAAAGGGAAAGAAAAAATGTAAGCTTCTAGAAACTTCACTCAGTTATTACTTATCAATCTTTATTTAGCCAAGTCATGTGCAATGTAAATGCTGCAAAGTTCTAGAATTGATTGATTCAGTAGTGTTTAAAATAGCAAAGTATGTAATGTACTAAAAAGGCACAAAAGAAAGTTCCAGTAATGCGCTTTACAAGTATAAATATTCGCTGTTAATAAGAGGGTCGTTCCTTTTGCTCGGCTGCGGCCGAGAGCCGCAGACCGCTAGGTATGTGATGTTAAGTGATAAAGTGATGTGATTACAACAACAAAAGAAGAAGAAGAAAAAGCAGCAGCAGCAGCAGAAGAAGAAGAAGAAGAAGAAGAAGAAGAAGTGATGATAATGATGATGATGATGATGATGATGACGATGACGATGATGATGATGATGACGATGATGATGATGATGATGATGATGACATCTGATGAAGTTCAACATCAAGCTCAGGCTCAAGGATCACGTCCAAGTCAAGCGTCAGTCAAGACCAAGGGAGCCAGTAAGCTTACTGAAAGAACTGAGTTAGAGATTGTTGCTGTTCTGTTGCCAATTATGTATAAATTTAATCTTAAGCTGAAGTAGTAATTGCATCGCCATTTTGTCATTCTTTAGATTTTTTTTTAGTTTCTGTAAATAAATTTTTGTGTTGATGTAGTTGCTCGCATTACTTATTTTGTTGCGTGTCCTTTATTCGTACCTGGGATTTGCGTTCTTGTCATATTTCCGAACACCGTCGCGTCGGCACGTAACAATTTTTATCCACTTTTTAGGGACAGAACCCAGATATTAACTTCGGCTTTTAAAATTCGCCGATCTCAACATGGAACGTAAAATTTAGCGATGAAAAACGCTTTAATACAAGAAAACCGTAGACCTTGGTTAGGTATTACTCCTCCACCGGCTTTTGAATAACTGAGGCCACTAGACAATACATTACAACGATAGATTGCAAACCTCCTGAAGAATGTAGTCTATTAGTGGACTTCACGACATTGGCAATGTTAAGGGGTAAGGGCAATGATTTTTCTGGAATCACTGGCTTTGATTCCCTGCTCATGCACGTCGTGACAGGAATCCTAACTTGAGTGTTCAGGCTAGTGTTGTCTGAAGCTACCGTATCTCTACGCACGCTTTGCGTGCCTATCTCTTACTAACCAATCAGGAGATAGCGTGAGACGAAATTGGTCACGTAAGCATGCACTATGTTGCTTAGCGACTGCTGTGACGTTATCAAAGTGCTAAACAGGGGCAAAGAATAACATCTAGAAGCCCAGCGTGATCACAACGTGAATACGTTGCTGTGAATAACTCGCGACATTGACCTTGTTTAGTTATCGCGTGATTTGGCTTATGTTGTACACACATGCAGTCAGACACGTTCGGTTTCTACTTCGGTGAACAATCTTCACATTGAGGCTGAAAAGCCTCCATTTCATGCCACTGTTGTTCACGACTATCGGTGCGTCATGGCATATTTGCCTAGGTGTATAAAAGCGAGAATCCTTAACAGAGTTACACTTTCCCTGCTACGGCGTCCCCTCGCGCGTTAATTATAACAATGTCCCACAAAATCCAGTTGTTGCCAAAGAATTAAGTTTCATATACTTCCTTTGAGTTCATATTCTGCAATATTCACGGGTGTTAATGACCTTAATTATTTCAAACCCCCAAACAAAGCAATTAGCATAATTAGTTTTGTACCAATAAACCTGACATGAGGCATTTATTCAGTAAAATGATCCGGGGTAACAAAATAAAGAGCTTTGTTGACAGGTCTATTGTGCCTCGATCAAAATAAAACCGGCTGAACCGAGGAACGCGAATTCCGGCCATGTTTATTTCGAGACGCCGGTGCAGGTCAAGTTAAAGCGCTCAAGACCATTCCCCTCCTCTTAAGCTCCTTGGTTTACTGAGAAATTGATCGTGGCGTTAGTTAAATTAGGCACGGAGCTTGAGTCCCTTTTATGATGATTCATCATGCTGGGAAAACAAAATAGAATAGTATGGAAATCAAGCAACAGTTACAAATCGATTTGGCGTCCAAGTCCTCTCTGACGAAATTTAGCACCGGCGTTTTTGCAATGGATGGTTTCAAGCGTTCTAAATCCCCGCTTGGTAGATGCCTCGAATCTCGGCAATGGGGAAGCGAGACGGACCTTCATCAATCTTCTCTTCCACCGATTTCAAGCAACGAGAAAAAGAATTCAAACTTCAAGTGGATCCCTAACAACAGCGGGAAGCAACTGTTACCCAACAGACCACCAACCCCCAGCCCGGGGAGACAACAGGATTCAGTGTTTTCTTTCGGAAAAACGTCGAGAATATCACCATCAAACTCATCTTCTCAAAGACTCTCCCTGAATCTAGACTTTATACGGCCGATTGTAGGTGGAACTGATTTTCGGCGACATAGTGCTAGTTTTGCCGATCATTCTCCCGAACTTGAATGGAGCCCACGAATTTGTGTTCGGAGCCTTCCGTCGAGTCCGAGAGTCCAACGTAGCCATCGGCTCCATCATCGTAATTTGCGAAGGTTGTCGAGCGATTCCGAACAGGGCGATGTAAAAGATGAACGAATCATAAACTGGATTCGTGATGTTTCTGAAAATAATCAAGCTCATACTTCTAGCTTTAATGACGACGACGACGAAGACTTTCTGTTTGATTGTTCTTTGGACAAAAACGACGAAATGAGTTTTAATTGCGTTAATGGACTGCCAGTGATTCAAGAAGGGAGAAAAACGTAACGATATTTTAATTGCAGTAGCACAAAGCTGCACAAAACTACGCTCGTTCAAACCTTCCCGTAAGCGGACACCTTTAGGGGCACATTCTAGTATCTGCTAAGGAGAGGACTGTCCGTGTGAAGGAAGTTAAATAATGTTGTTTGTGTGGCTGGAACCATCACGGAATATCTGCTTTTAATTTTACAGAGGCCTGCCCGTATCGGAAGTTTGAGTGTGATTATAATTACCCCGTGCAATTGTAAAATTAAAATAACTGTTGCTCTAAACCAAGGCAAGAACTTACATTCAAGAAGAACTCAGTTTTTATTCTGTCTTTCTACAAAGCTTAGTTTCTTTTCTAGTATTAGATGTGTGTGCGCAGCAGCTTCTCTTAGGTTTGGATTATTGAACAATACGTGGGCAACCAGGGAAAAGTCAATTCATCATAGGATTGCTGTGGTCTTCGCAAACGAATTCAGAATTTAGCCGCCTGGCAGTCTACCTGGCGTTAGCTATTGTAGTTTGCTTTTGACTTTTCAAGAAATTACAAAAAGGTTATCAGGACGTTACGAGAATAGAAACAAAACATCGAGTTTATACTCGTTTAACGCTATGTTTGTTATTTCTGTATCACGTATCTCGCTCAAAATGACAACGGTTACACGATTAACTTAACGAGATAACCTTTCAAGGGCACGAGAATACTTTCAAATCTTATTACAGTAAATGGTAGAAATGTATGTAGAATTTAACAAGCGTGTTACCCACTGCACAAAATCTTGTAGGCTCAGTTTTTTCGGTCTCAAACATTTGTAAGGATGAAAGATCTAAAATAATCGCATTGCGTGCTGGCACTAACCCGAAGGTCAACTTCCCTTTGTGTATTATGTTTGCTTAGGATAAAGCTTATGACAAACAAATTAAATTATATCTTTGTGTGAGATTTTCCCTCGAAGTCGATTTGTTTGGGGCGTGAACAAAACCCGGAACATGGAACATTCCGGAACATCCCGGAACATTTCGGAACATTCTGGAACATCCCGGAACAGGGCAAATTATCACAAAATAAATGAAAAAAAAAGAGAAAGAAAGATTTCAAGAGAAAGCGATTAAAGAAACAACCAAAAAACATACGAACAAACAAACAAACAAAATTTAAAATAAGGTGTAACAGTAGTACTTTCCCGCCAATTTTATCATGTGATTTTCTACCTTGTTGGTTTCTTGCCTTATTCTTGGCCTCCCCATGAATTTAAAAAAATGGATTAAGCCACATAGTAACCAGTGAGAGTTACCAGATCTGTGACAAAGATCTGGATTTGCAGAAAAGCTGAACAAAAGTAAAACTACATCAAATTAACTCATCATTACGGCGGAGAAAAGACAAAGGCAAGAATTTATAAAAATAATAAATAAACTAAAAAACTGATATAATTTTTGTGTCGGATATTTCAGTTTGAAACACAAACCTTCACCGAAAGCGGTGCCTTTTTTCAGTTGCAGCGTAAGAAAGGGAGGGATATTTGTTATCTTGGAAGGTGCGATCCCCAAGTGTAGAACAGCTGACCTTTGGAACGAACAGAAGAGATTGTGTAGACGAACAAAGAGAATAATTAGCAGCTGGTTTGACAAAAGATATTTAATGTAGGGTGGACTCCTTGTTTTTTTTTTGGTTAGTATAATTTAGGTTCATTCATCTCTGCACACTTTAGGGTTTACCTCGGTGTAAGAACCTGACAAGATTTTCTTTGTTTGTTAGCTTTTGTTTTGCTGTACGGTATTGTTTAAAATGTTTTTGTTTCCTTTGTTTTACGTCATCCGTGAGTTTCACAGGTTCTTACACCGAGGTAAAACCACACTTTAACTTTGGAAATCAACTTAAACACAAAACGTCCTCAAACAATCGAATAAACATCTCGGCATGAGACCAGGAAACTCAAAAGCGTGCCAGGAAAGTGGAACTGCGTGACTGCATGCGTAATCTCCTATGCAGCCGTTCTTAGGGTCGTCATGCAACGCCAAAGGAGACTACTGCATGTGTGACTGAGAAAATGCTTTAATTTTCTCATATCAAGTAAAGCGTCTCTCGATACCCAAAATAAAGCCTCAATGTTATCCGAGATATTTTTGAATTCAAGAAATGAGGCGTATTTAGCCAGAGTTAGTATATTCGTTCATTTAGTCACAGATACATATATTTATTTATCCATTTATTCTATATCGTTTATTTTATTTTATTTTATTTTATTTTAATTCATTTTATTCTATTTTATTTTATTTATTATCTTTTATCGACGATCAGAATTTTTTTATTACTTTTGTTTTCGTTTATTTTGTGATAATTTGCCCTGTTCCGCGATGTTCCGGGATGTTCCGGGATGTTCCGGAATGTTCCATGTTCCGGATTTTGTTAACGCCCATTTGTTTGTGACTTCTTCTCGGGCGTCAACAAAACCCGGAACATGGAACATTCCGGAACATCCCGGAACATTCCGGAACATTCTGGAATATCCCGGAACAGGGCAAATTATCACAAAATAAATGAAAAAAAAAGAAAGAAAGAAAGAATGAAAGAAAGAAAGAAAGAAAATGATGATCGAAACAACCAACACACGAACCAACCAACAAACAAACAAACAATAAAAAAATCTTTAAAAAAAAGTATAACAGTAGTACATAAAACATCTCTTTCCCGCCAATTTTATCAATTGATTTTCTACCGTGACGGCTTCTTTGCCTCCCCCTGAATTAAAAAATATATATATATGGATTAAGCCACATAGTAACAGTGAGAGTTACCAGATCTGTGACAAAGATCTGGATCTGCAGAAAAACTTGGACTGAACAAAAGTAAAACTACAGCAAATTAACTGAACATTACAGCGGAGGAAAGACAAAGGCAAGAAGAATAAATTCTGTTGTCACTCGATAAAAATGATAATAATAATGATCAATTTATTTAGTGCACTAACTATAACATATTTAAAGCACTTTACATTAAGTAATTATTATTCATAAATTAAAAGCTTTCTTTTGCTTTCAGTTGCTTTTTATAAATGGTGAGGCTGCTACTTGCTCTTATAGTTAATGGCAACGAGTTCCACAAAATAGGTGCAGCATGAGCTAAGGCGCGATCCATAAGTGTAGAACAACTGACTTTTGGAATGAACAGACGAGATTGTGTAGACGAGCGAAGAGAATAATCAGCAGCTGGTTTGACAAAAGATCTTTCATATAGGGTGGACTTCTATTTTCTTGGTTGGTATAATTTAGGTTTATTCATCCCTGCACACTTTTACTTTGAAAATCAACTGAAACACAAAACGTCCTTAAACAACCGAATAAACGTGAGACCTGGAAACTCAAAGCGTGCCAGGAAAGTGGAACTGCGTGCATGCATGCGTAGTCCCCTGTGCAGCCGTTCTTAAAGGGCCTGGCTAAACTAGGAACATTGTTGCGGAAACATTGCTGCAAATGACGCAAATGTTTCCCAGTTTAGCCGCGCGAGAAACAGATGTTGCGGAAGGAAATTTTGCGTCTTGGAAGCAAGGAAATGTTTCTGGATCAAGTCAAAAACATTTTTGCTTTACAGACGAAAATTTTCCTTCCGAAACGCATGTTTCTCAGTTTAGCCACCCAAGGAAACATGTCTGGAAACAATGTTTCCTAGCCAGGCCCTTAAGGTGCTCACGCAACGCCGTGGGAGACTACTGCGTGCGTGACTGAGAAAATGTTTTAATTTTCTCATATCAAGTAAACCTTCTCTCGAAACACAAAATAAGGCCTCAATGTTATCTGAGACATTTTTGGAATTGAGAAATGAGGCACATTTTGTAAGCCAGGCACGCCTTCGGTACCCTGGTTAAAGAACTAGTATATTCGTTCATTTAGTCAGATGCATATATTTATTTATTTATTCTATATCTTTTATTTAATTTAATTTTATTCTATTTTATTTATTATCTTTTTTTGACATCATAATTTTTTTATTACTTTTTTTCATTTATTTTGTGATAATTTGTCCTGTTCCGGAATGTTCCGTGTTCCGGGTTTTGCTGACGCCCTACAAACACCGGGTTAAAAAGGTCGTATGCTTGAAATATTTACATGGAAAACAGAAAAAAATTCTTATTTAAATTGCCACCGCCCAGAATGTCTATTGAATTTTTATCAATAGATGGAGATAACTTCAATTAGTGAGTATGTTATTTTTAAAAGCAAAGATCTTCTGTTGATTTTGTTTCCAGAGTCAAAAAAAAAAAAACTTACGCAAAGATTTTGCGAAAGAGACCTGATAAGACCCGGGGTATCAAATCGAACAAAACCGAACGAATTTGTCATCGAACGAAATCGGACGAAATCGAACGATTAAATTCCATGTGGTTCGGTCATCGAACGAAATCGAACAACTAACTTTTTTGTGAGTTCGATTTCCGAACCAAATCGAACGAAATCGAAATTTAGCGTTCGATTTAGTTCGATTAATTTCGGAAATCGAACTTGTAGCTAAAATTCAAAATAAAGAATTTCAAACCTAATGAGCGAGAAAAAATTTCTTGTTTATTCCTCAAATGGTTTTGGAATAGGTGATTGGACACGGTATCGTATAGTCTTTGTCTTTTAATTGATCCTAAGGAAACAATACATAATATTCGAGCAATCTAAACTGTACGCAGTAAGCCATTCATAAAAATTGTATGCGGGATCGAAATATATAGATACTCAAATCCAACCGTTAAACAACATATCACTCACTTCTGTGACGTTATTCAGGCAAGATATTTCTGCATAGCAAGGTAAAAAAACCACTGATGACGCATTTAATTTCCCAATTACTAAATCAAATCGAGCAGATTTCAAATAAGTGTCGTAAAACCAAAACTAAAGTAATCACTCTGGCCAATCACAAAAAGCACAGACAATCAAACCAATCAAAACTGGCTGCTAATGTTGAGATGCTCTGAATCTCGGGTCTAATGGAAATAAAGGAAATATAACTTTAGATGGCTGGATCGATTGACACATTTAGAATCCCCGGGATAATCAGGTGATGGAAAACGTTCGATTTTGCTCGATTCAGATTATATTGTGATACGACGTAAGCTCGCTTAGGTATCGTTCGGTGACAGAACTAAATCGAACCTCATCGAACTTGATCGAACGTTCGATTTGGTTCGATTCGCATTTATTTCTTGTGAGTTCGATTTCGTTCGATGACCGAGCAACATCGAATTTAATCGCTCGATTTTCGTTCGAAAACCGAACGTTCGATTTGATACCCCGGGATAAGATTAACGGCTAGTCGTGTAGAAAAATTTCATTCGTTCGTTCATTCATCCATTTCTTACAGAAAGAGCTAGCTCGGAATCAATCAGTGAAAAGCAAGACGGTTTCATCTGAATGGTCACCGCTTAACTATTTTATCCACAGACTCAACATCTTCTGTACAGCAAAATGTTAACAATGATCCCACTATCAGATATCATGCAGACTAAAAGTTTGACTGACCAGCTTTTGGAGCTTAAAATAAGCAGCTGATCAAAGGAAAGAACTGAGTGGTGGCGCTTAAGTCGCATAAGGACCCATTCACAGACTAAATAGCTAGAACCAACCTGAACAGCATGACAATAATACCAAAGGAAAGCATTGCTCAGGCTTTATTTCAATAGTTACTCTTATCTACTGAATTAAAAGAACTTCATACACAGGCCGAAAAGTTAGAACCTCTTGACGAAACTCAGTTTGATTCTTAGTGGGAAAAGTGCCAAAACAATTGTTGTAGGAAAAAAACGACCTTAGATACAAGCTTTGCTACTGATTAAATAATAACAGATTAAATAAAAATTGCGGAGTTATATTTAGTTCTAGTCACGTTAGTTTTTTTTCTGAAAATTTCCAAGGAAAAGACTACACTTTCATAACTTTGTCTCCAACATCAACATGCAAAATATATTTCTTTTTATTGAAACTAATTTAAAGCGTTTTTCGTCATGGATGAATGTCTCGTGTAGTTATCTACATGTATGCAAGGTATATGTTATAAAAAAATTCCATCATATTTTGCTTGTTCTCGCCATTACTTTTTTTTAGGGGGGGCGGCGTTTTGTCACTTACTTTTTTTTTGGGGGGGGGATTTCTTCAGACAACCTCGGTAACTTCATGACCTCATTTAGCAGACAACAAGCATCGAAGTGGCTCGTTTTTTCACGGGGACAAAAGAGATCTTTAGCTTTATATGTGCGAATATGCCGTGTGCGTTACAGCACGCGTCGCAAAGATGTTCAGATGATTGTAGCACAAGCACCAGGAATTTGTGCGTGTGTTTCGCACGATGCGAGGTAATTAGCCGCCACTTTGATTCACGCGCGCGAACCACGCGCGTTCTCTAGGAGAACGAGCGACTTGGAGCAAGTCTTCTTACACTCGAACGTCCCTAACGTCCAAGAAAATGCCTGGAAGCAGCACACTCTGTGGCACCAACAAGAAAAGAAAGCCGCAGCAGATACATCTCGTTTTCCTTTACAATTCTTGCACTTTCATTTTGTCTATTAAATACCCAACATTTATTGGTCAGATTGGTCTGACATATCGTTGCTCAGTCTGAGTCGTAATCCGGTGGTCTTCTCCATGGCTGGCTTTGGAACAATTCTTCAGCTACGCAAAAAAAAAAAAATGACTGTCAATACAAGTAGGAACGTGAATATTCAAAATACATCTCTCAATACCTTAACAGCCGATCGAGGGAATGAGATCGGAGACACCCTGAAAGCCACTCGGCTCGCAATCCAATATCAACCATTATTGCACCCTGCACTCACCCAACCAAAAAGTGAGCTCCTGATCCGATTCATGGAATGTAAACATTAAATGAATTCCACTAAGGGTGCCTTCAGTTTGTAACAGCCAGTCCTCAGCAGTGGGTTGCTATTTCCACGTGGTCATCCAAGCAACCACATGGTGTGCACTTACAGATGCTTTAGCTAAAGGCACACCTTCTTCGTGAAAAATATTGTAACACCCTAAGACCAAATAAATGTTAAGAAGATCCTCGCAGTTATTAACGCAACTTACGCAGTTGCGAAAAGAAAGCCTGAAAAAATCAGGCTTGCCGGGATTCGAACCCTGACCTCTGCGATACGGGTGCAGCGCTCTAACCAATTGAGCTATCAAGCCAACTGGGAGCTGGTCATTAAATTGGTTCGTAATATACCCGGGAAAGATGAAGATGAAATTATGAATATATGAAATTCATATATTTGAACTGCGGAATGAAGAAATAAATGTAAAGAAGATCCTCGCAGTTATTAACGCAACTTATGCAGTTGCGAAAAGAAGCCTGAAAAAATAAGACCAGTTGTTCAAAGCACAGTTTGAGTGTAGAATTCATTTTCTTGTTAGCGAAGATTTCCGTAAAATAGTTTTTTCTCCTTCAGTTTTAGTTGAGTTCAAGAAACACTCTGAAGGGCCAAAAATTACATTTACATTAACGGAAACCTAAAAATAATGGTCCAGGTCTGTTGTAAGACACTATACTAGTGCAGTGAGACTATTTAAGGAGTCTTCAGCCATGGATGGCCAAAAAGCTTTGTTCAAGTTCTGCCATTGTGTCTTGCAAAGAGATGGCCACCCATCAAACAGAATTAAAGGGGCATAGTCACGCTATTTTAGTTCACTTTAAAAATAAAAAATATGTCCTCACATCAATGAAGGCCCTCAAATAATGGTCTAGTTTTGTTACCAAAGACTATATTACTTCACTGAAACTATTTTCTGTCGTCTGTTGCTACGGATGGCACGGATGGAAATGGATTGCAGTTTGAAAAAATTAGGCTAAACTTTTCAAATTCTTTCAGCGTGTTGACATTAAATCGATATCATGGTTTGTTTTCTCTTAATGAAATTAAGTTAATATGTTCCTTTACATGTTCAAACACAATTGGGCATGGATAAAGTTAGCTATCGATAATTTCAGCACAGTTTTGACCAGAAATCTGCGAAATCCTCGTGATTATGCCCCTTTATCTGGCTGTTGCAGGAAGGTGGCAGTTGTTAAAAGGCTTTCAATTATTAGGGAATAGACTCCAGCCTAACGACAACACCTCCTTAGTACAAACACCTCGCTTTTACGGCTCCCTTCTTCTTGGCCTCAGACAGCCACTTAGGCGCTTGTTTCCTAACCTAAATTCCTTACATCTACCCCCTCCTCGGTTAAGATAATACAATTTTATAGCCCGTCATGGTGGTCGTATCTGGTTGAAAGGTTTAAAAATGGGAATGGTCATTTTAAAAAGAGGTAGCCCTAAAAGAGGGATTGACTGCATGGTTTTCCCCTCAACAAAATACTGCATGTAACATACCTGGAGGGTCTCTGGCCCCTCTTGCATTTCCAAGTGTCTGCGCAGAAGGTTTAAGCTCAGGGGGTGGGGGTCGACCCGCCCTCACAGGGGTGACAGATGTCTGCACTGCCCAGTCAGGACGACCTGTCCTGTTGTTGAACTTTGTACCAGCTGCTTCTGATTCTGGTGCAAAATTTGCCTGAAAATAGAAAGCAATTTTGAAGCATTTGACAATGAGCAACAAAGAATACAGTGTATGTATCTGTACAATGACTTCAAACCATGAAAGACATGAGTAAACTGTAATCACCATCTCAGTCCATTTCTTCGTAAAGTGAATGATGCACAGTCAACATTTGTTCCTCAACACAAATTATGAATGATGCACTGAACTGTTGAATGACTTCTGTACACCGGGCCAGCCTGGCTCATGTAATCGGCCCCTAAGAATCCACCTTCGGATGACAGACAAGACAACCTTTGGTGAGTGAAGCTAAAGCGAGAGAATGCTTTTCTCTTTCAAACTAGCTTAATTCTCATCAATATGTTGAAAGAAAACATTAAGCAATTTTGGGGGGTACAGAGATGACTGCGGCTAAATTTAGAAGCTGTCGTGTGAAAAGATGTCTACATCAAAGAGCATGAATCGAGTGTTTTTACTTTCGCTAATCCATCATTTTGATGTATTATTTTCAGTTTTACGTAGCTTTATGGTCGGTAAACCTTTATGTGTTATACAGAAAGAGAAATATTGATCTTCTAGTGAGCCATTTTGCTCTGAAGCGAAATTTAGTGACCAGAAGGTGTTGGCCTGGCAATCGCGATTACATGGTAAATTTTCAGCTCGACTAGCCGAGATCCCGGCATTGCTAGTCAGGCTGAGATTTTACCATGTAATCGCAAAGTTGATTTTTAATGTGTTTCAAAGACGTGCCGAGCCAGCCCGGCTAACCGGGCCAGCCCGTCTCATGTAATCAGCCCCTAAAACAATAATGTTTTTAGATGTGTTTTAAGCTAGTTGCAATTCCTCCATTTTTGCTAATAAACTTGTTCTTATGTTGTTATTATCTGTTGCTCAATCAGCATCTCAGACCATAAAGCAATCAACTGAGGTTTGACTCACTTGACTTTAAAGATAACTTTTGTTTCCTGGATTTAACCAAACTACACTTGAACTCCTGATACTTCTGAGTACAAACATTTATTATAACTTAACCCTTTCACTCCCAGAGTCAATAATGGAAACTTCCAGTGCAAGCTTAACTTTTGAGTCTGAGGACGAAATCCTGTGGTGTGACCATTCAATTGAAACCTCTTCTTCAGTACGTTCACTTGGTGCTATTTGTTTTTCAATATTTTTCAAAATGAAATTTGGGATGTTTCTCGACTTTTGGTTTTGGACACTCTTGGGAGTGAAAGGGTCAATCAGTTACTTACAGTAGCTGGGCGTATTCTTGGTTTTGCTGATTTAGTTGTCGTTCCCTTTTTAGGTGTTTGCTCATGGTGATCAGAATGATCTGTATGTGTTGACATATGACACCGTCTAGATACAAAAGTAGGAGGGCTTGGGTATTAGCTTGGCAGTGACATAAAGACATTGAATTTCTACATAGAGACACATGTAGAACAAGGTGGGAAAAACTGGCCAACAGGCTTTTTTTTCTGCATTGCAGCATTTATTGGTCAGCTGTAACATAGTAGCAACTCCCTTGAGGTGGATTGGGTGATGGGTTCAACAAAGTTCAACACTGTGGTTACTTTCTGCTTGATCAAATTCTGGTTTTAAACTCTGAAAATTTTGGATGACAACTGGAACAGCATCTTCAATGTGGCTGCACCCAGCTACCCTGTGAGCAAAGTCCTCTTCATTATAGAATAAAGGAAACCCTGCTCGCAGGGTACAACTTTGAAACTCATTCACAGTTAGGGGGAATCTGCTTGAAGTGTAACTAGTAGGAAAACAGACCCATTCCATTTGGAGTTTCTCACTCTAACTGAAAAAAAATATATGATCAATTTATGGTGATGAGCAGATAGAACACAGTTTTTTTTTGTTTTCAAAATTGCTCAAAAAGTGTGCACAGACTTGGGTGGTGAGCTCAAATTTCTGAAAAAAAATTTACAGGGAAACTTTTGTTCTGGAGATAAGAGAGTTTTGATTGGTTTCCTCCAATCTATTTTGGCTTTACCTGCAACCCCCTACATGTCCCTCAGTTGAGAACTTTCTTTTGATATCATCAGGGCGAGGATTAGGGCCTCTCCAGGGGGGGTTCTCGTGTCCTGTTGGCTTCTTATTTGTCTTTTTAAATAAGCTGCCCTGACTTTGGCTTCGTGAAATTGTTTTTTCAGCAGGGCTCATCTTTGGAGAACCTGGAGGAGACTAAAAAAATGAAAAAAAAGACTAAGACTTAAGTTTTTACTTAACATTTCTACTTGTGTCTTTAGTAACTAGTAGGATATAAGCAAGCAAGGGCTCACTTCAATTGTTATGTCGACTTTTGCTTTCTCCTCGATTGGCCCTATGTTCTTGCCTGTGACCTACCATTCATTTGTAAAGCATTGTCCCACATTGTCTAGTTTGGGTTTTATTTTGGAGAAAAGGTAGGTTTTTCCATAACAACATGGTGATCTCTTTGGTAATACCTTCGTTAAAACTGAAACTTACATGATAGTCCAAAAGAAGAAGTCGATGTGAATAAAAACAAAGAAGCAATAACTTATTGTTAGAAATGTCCTCTTTGCACAAACAGAGTTTTCACCAAAAATGACAGCCAAACCCCCAGACCAACCCCCCTGCCAAAAAATGGAATTGAGATGCACAGACCAAAACTGAGTCAAATCTGAGCAAAGGAGAAAACAGACTTGAAAAAGCCTCTTTATGCCCCCTGCCCGACTAATACACCATCACCCTTACCTTAGGTTTCATATACTGTAATCCTCTCACACACTCAAGGTAATGTCTCTTCCATACTCCATGTTCAAATGGAGTTGGAACGAAAGGTAAAATCCAACCAAACTTAAAACATTTGGGCATCCAGATCTGATCAAGTTCAGACAAATATTTCCAAAACCAACAAACTTGTGAACAGCGGCAGAGACTTCGAGGATCCAGGAATGACATAATGTACACTGTTATAACTCGTGGGAGTTTCCTGGTGAAGTCGACATGGGTTATTGGTATCTTGTCGTCAATCAAAGAGAATGTATATTGCAGTTGTGAATTCTTGCATTTTGATATGAGGATCTCAAGAATGATTCTTCTTTGAGAGTCTGACCATCGGTCAAACTGAAAATAACAAAAGAAAGGAAGTTAAGGAATACATAATTGCTAAGACAAAATTTTCTGTTTTCTATAGAAAATCACAGAAACATCAGTTAAGGACTGATAACATAAAGTGATGTAGGATCGGGAAGATTTCGGCTTTTAAAGCTTACTTCGTTCTTCCACGCACAAGAGTTAGAATTTAATGTAACGTGATCTTCTCTTAAACTGTCAATTATCAATTATAGCCATCAACGTAAGTGACACTACTACTACTCCTCCTCAGTCACTGCTATAACTTAAGATTTACCGGTAATTGAATTTTGGCTGTTTTTATATAACCTTATATTTAAACTTAAGCTCAAGTGTGTACATACATGTAAGCTTATATCGAACCTAAATACTCATACCGACAACATCTGACACTCACCCAATTGCTTACAAGTTCTTTCCTTTCATCAAAGAGCTGCAACATAAAACAAATCTTGTATGAAGTAATTGTTGCGCGAAAAAAGAAAGCAATTACACCAGAGGAAATACAAACCTTTTCGTTCAAATCTTGTTTCAACGGGGTCCATGAACTCTTCACACTAGACGGCTGGTTTTCAGATGTCCGTTTTTCCTTGATTTTCGACGCCGATGCTGCGTTTTCTTTCGCCTTGAAGCTCTTTGTTTTAGCATAAGCACTGGAGCTGAAGTCTATAGCTCTGACTGACATATTAAAGGGATGTTTTCAGTGTGTTTTTTGCGGAAAATTCGATGACAGTTCACAAAGTCGATCGTTGAATTGCAAGTTGCAAAGTTATGTTGTGTTTACCAAGAAATCCGCTGACCTTTTATCAAGGCTCAAATAGCATTTTATTGCTCCCTGATTGCTCATTTTGCGTTTAACATTTTATTTATTTATCATTTTACATAAAATATAAAACAACTCATCTCTTCAGCCTTAAATAAATAAAACGTTTCTTTATTGAATTCAAAGACACTTTGCTGGCCGGAAATTTTCCTCCATGACAGCTTACTCCGTGTTTGCCTCACTAGACCTAGTTCCCACTCATTGTTTTCAATCCAACATGGCGGACTCTTCAGCTCAGAAAGCCACTTATGTTGCACGGCCCCCGGCAGTTTTGTTTTATCACAAATCAATGAGTCAGCTGGCACAAAGTATCTGTGAAAGATGCAGCCATGCATCGAATTCTCCAATCGTAACGCAGGTAAAACATTTTAGACAGTTTTGAATGCCTTCTACGTGGACATTGTTTATTTTTAGAGCCCCCTCGCTTTCGTTGTCGGGTACGTGATGCACCTGCAGTCTTGGGGCATTTGATTTTTGTGAAAATTTTTTTTAATGCCCCAATCTGGAGCCGAAAGTATCGGTCAAATCAAGTCAAACCCTTGACCTGTTTCTCTTTCGCGCACTTCATTTACCTGTTAAAATACAGTGGAATTCCGATTTTTCGAACCTCCTTGGGAAACGGAAATTGGTTAGAAAAATCGGGAGTTCGAAAAATCGAAGGTGGCACGAAATCACGCTTGAGATACGAGGTATTGTTTTATAACAACAAACAAACAGAAATACCATGGTACTCTTGTAAAGTTCTTTAGCTTTCATTTGAATGGTCACACTTTATGATTTTACTCAAGACTCAAAAGTTAGAACCAGCGTACCGTATTTTCTCGATTAAACGCCGGGGGCGTTTATTTAAAACTCGGCCTCGTAGACCCGGCGTTTATTCGGGGCCCGGCGTTTATTTATTAAATGCATTTTTCAGTATTGGAAGTTGATTTAACCAAGAACCTTATTTCAGCAAAAACGTTTAAAAAATGTGGAACAATGTCATCAACTTTGTTTCATCTAAGTGAATCTGATAAGTTATTTAAAAAAAAAAGAGATAAAAAAAACATCAGTGACAGAAACAGGGATTGAACTCTTCTCAACGTTACGTTTCTCGGCATGCATGAAACACGGAGGAAGTGTATCGGTAACTGCTCGACAGCAAACGTACTGTGAAAGAAATTTTGAACAAGGTGGTGGCGAGGTTCCATCTCCATCAGGTCTGAGAAAGGCAGAATTATGGAACGGTTCAATTGCAAGAAACTGCTGGAGAAATGCTGGAAAGACCCTAGAGATGATCCTTGCTTGATGTACAAGCCCGCAGAAAAGTTACCATGATTTAAAAGAGATTGATACGATACCTGATGCGTCGTTTGTTTCATCTGTTTTAATAGAAGTACTTTTGTAAAGGTAGTTTGGTTTAAATATAAGTGTATAAATTCAAATATAATGGTAGAAAGAGGACTAGTATGCAGTCACGACACGTAATCCTGATTTAATATACCCATCTCGAATAAACGCCGCGACCTCAAATAAACACCGGGACCCCGAATAAACGCCGGGGGCGCTTATTTTAAACTCGGCCCTGTAGACGCGGCGTTTATTTGAACCCGGCGTTTATTCGGGGTGCGGCGTTTAATCGAGAAAATACGGTATACACATAATAAACAGCATCCACAGGAAAGCCAGGCCTAATGAGTGGCCATTCAAGTGAAAGGTACTGAGCAGTTACCTTGTGACTGTTTACTGTGTAATAGAATGTGGTGGTACCTTTTGAGTCTGAGACGTGCTACCATTCAAATGAAAAATTCTTAAATTTCTACCCAGTAATTTAAGAATTTTGTGTGGGTTCGAGAAATCAAAGGTAAATTTCTTATAAATTTCCCCTCTGTGGGGAAATATTTGACCACAAGTTTGGCCCCATACTGGGGACATTTGAATTTGAACATGCAGAGGACTGGGTCCATTTGAATTTAACTATGCAAAGTACTGGGTCCTAAATTCGTGTTCCAGGAGATGCCATCTTGGAAAATTGAAGTCAACTTTAGATCGGCAAGTCTGGCAAGTATGTAACAATGGCATATAATTATTTTATTTTTATAATGCAATACCGCTGCAGTTTCAATCTCTTATTCAGTATAATGTAAAGGTTGTTTGAAGAATATTGCAATTCAATTTTGGTGAAACCAAAGCTGGATTTTCAGCCCTTTTTAATCGTTGAATCTTTTTTAATCATCAGATCACTTAGTCAGCACAGAAAAATTGAAGCTCAATTAATGATGAGTGCAATATCCTCTCTCAACACCTTTGCTGCTACTGGGAAACAATCTACAACTCTCAGGGATTGTTGTTTTTTTTCCTTGAATTTATTCAACTTCAATCTTCTTCAATCTACCTTCGATAACAGGAGTTAGAAACGTTCATTTCAAATTACTTCATTTCTTTTAATACATGCCATTACACGGTTTTGTTATCCCCAGATGTGGATATTTTATCAAATTTGAACTACTTTCCAGTCCCAAGGGTCGGAAATTTGACCAAAAAATTGCAAAAAAGTTCAAATGCCGCACCTTTGCCTATACCCCCCCCCCCTGCCTCTTCATCTAAACATTGATAACTGCATAAAATTTTTCATTTCTCATTACCATTTCTCTCGTGAAAGTGCATTGGTTGGTCAGGTAAAATTAAAATATATAGAGAATATTACACAGCGGTACAAAGATATGAATTTTATTTTCAAGTGGTAAAAACAATATTTTACGAACAAGTGCAGCGAGTGAGTAAAATATTGTTTTTTGCCACGAGAAAATAAAATTCATATCTTCAAGCCGCCATGTAATTTTCTTTTTACTATATAGAAAAGAGTATTTTTGCACAAACAACAGTGTAAAAGCGGGAAATGATGTCATCGATATCCTCACTAGTGAGGATATGGAAAATACACCACTCGAGATGCGGATGTAGTTTCATATGAACTTTACAAGTGGTCTATTTTCCACTAAAACACTCTTGTCTATATAATAAAAGGAAGTATTGACAAAGTAAAGATGTATACAAAGCATGTTAAGACTTGGAAACTCTCAAGAAAAGGGAGCAGCCAGGCAGTGAATCGGGAATCTGGTCTGTTGGTTGATCAGCTGTAACTTTTAGTCATTTTTATCATTTCTTAGAAAGGACTTCTTCAATTTCAACAAAGTGTGGAGCTCAGATCTGTATCCTGGGAGCAGTTCCCTGATGGGTGGCCAAATTTGTTTATTGAAAATGTCAAACAGGATTGTGCAGGAAGAGATGGTAAATACCCCATTGTAAATATTTTCTTATTTTTTCACTTCAATCGGAGATGGAAACATTTCCGGGGGGTGTGCCAAAATTTTGGAAATTCTGGAGGGTAGCAGGGGTATATTTTGGGGGCTGATTTTGGAAAATCCAGAGGGGAGGGGGTCATAGGACAAATCCCTTCCATGAGGGGTATGGATATTTTCTAGAACTAGACATTGTACAAAAATAATTTGCTGACTGTGCATTCTCAAAAACTGTGAACATGTGTATTAAAATTTGAGATAACTACACAAAAATTGATAAAAGGGAAATTGTTTGATAAAAAAGGCAAGTACATTTGTCAACACTTGTTTGTTTAAAATGGTTTGTGGTTTGAGCTAGAAGACTCATTTATGTGGGTAGCAATGAATATTTATGTAGAAGAAACTGGATTAAAGGTGTTCACAGTTTTTGATTCTCATAGCCAGATCAAATTGGAATTTGGAAATGTTGGTTTTTGAGGAGAGGGGAAAACCGGAGTACCCGGAGAAAAACGTCTTGGAGCAAGGAATGAGAACTGACAACAAACTCAACCCACAATTGACGCTGAGTCTGGGAATCGAACCCGCGCCACATTGGTGGGAGGCAAGCACTCTCACCACAGCGCCATCCCTGCTCCCCCAATAGTAGTAAGCTTAAAAGGCTGATTACCAGTATTAAATTGAGCTACCTTGTGTGGCCAGGCATTTTGGGGGGCAGGGGGCAAACAAAGCTGTGACAAGAATGCAAGAGCACAAAGCTGCAAAAAGCCAAAGTTGACCCTGCTTTTAGGAGGTCAGTGTTTAAAAGGGAGTTAATTCTGAAGTTTCTGTTACATGTATATGCCCCCTAGTCAAAGATCTGTTCTATTACATTCAAGGAATCAGGTGACACTAATTACATGTAACATTTGCCTTCTTCTTCTTCATTTTTGGTTTGATTGTTTGTTTGTTTGTTTGTTTGTTTTTTGAGTCATTTTTTTGGGCAGCTTCCACTCCCCTGAGGTTGTTTTTGAACAGCTTTCAGTGATTTACAAAATTCCAAGGTTTGTATTTTTCTTAAATGTTAATAATTCCTTCTGTCAATTTATAGAAGTCTCACTTGAAAAACATTTTGGCAATAAAGTGCCACGAAAAAATGCAGTGTTCTAAGTCAAACATGTAACCCATTATACCTATTATGGGGTTTAATGTGTCACTATCAAAATGTTCAGGCCATGCAATAGTGCTGTATCACAGGTTTACAATGTCTTCTGACCTGGATGCCCCACTTAAGGCCGATTTACATGGTATAATTTGTCGCATGCGATAATTCTAACGTCGTGCCAATGCCATGCCTACAACACCAATCATGCCATGTATTATTTTAAACCTACAACATCCTTACAACAGTTGCACACAACATGAAAAATGTTGTAGGGAATATTTAAACATGTTTTAAAAGTTATAGCCAGAATCAAAATGTTAGAATGACGAATTGTATATGATATTTGCCTGACGCGAGCAGCACGTGCTACAAAAGTTGCATACAATAGTCGTGAGCAAAATTTGTACCATGTAAATTGGCCTTTACAAGTGTCACAAGGCTGTACACAGAAATACAACAGTTGATGAAAAAAGTGTGAAGAACCTTGGTTCTCTTTGAGATCCATAATTCCTTATATAAGTTGTACACAGAAATACAATAGTTGATGAAAATGGTTTGAAGAACTTTCGTTTTCTTTAAGACTGGTAATTCCTTATATAAGCTTGCTACTCTATCAAGCTCATCTCTTCTGATGAGTGAAATGTTGAATCCTTTAATAAGTTTGTCGCATCAGTTTTGCTGATTCAGCATTTTACTGTCAGGTTACTAGCACGTTCATTCACTGCTATTATACCTTATTTTCCAACTGGGACAATGGAGAGGGAGGAAATCGAAGGACGAGTTGCTACTGCAAAGGTATTGTATGCTAACTTTTGAATTATTTTTTCAATATTTCAAATAAAAATTTAAAATATTAAGAAATGGACTTCATCACAAGAAAGCATTTCTAAATAAATAGACAAACAAACCAACAAGCAAAGAAATAAATAATTAGTGGTGCCAACCTCATTCCCAGAGACCTTGGGAACGAGGTTGTAGTGGTGCCACCATTTCCACTAAAAATTCATGCAGTAGTCAAGGTGCAACTTCTTCTTACAAGGAGAAATTAGATATTGGTCACTGTTATTGGGATGATTAGATCAGGAAAGTGTTAGAACCTGCACTCCTTCTAATAATTTTAATCCATTGATTGTAGACACTGGCAATGCTGTTGTCGGCCATTCCACTGACAGCAAGAGGTCCATCTCAGATCATGGTCTTTGACATTCATGCTTTGCAAGAGAGGTTCTATTTTACTGACAATGTGATCCCTAGGTAACTGGAGGTTCTGTTACATGACAAAACATGATAAACAAATTCGTGTCAATGACAAGCAGCAACTACATGTCTTGACTGTATGTAATTAAGTTACTACAACAAAACTCTGAAAATATGCAGCTAAGCTTATATGTACTTTTTGTACCCTTTTAAATTAATTTTTATAGTTTTATCATCTTTAGCATCCTCATTATTATTTCCATTGTTTCGGGATAGATTATTTTTGTCTTGTTTTTAGGAGGCCACAAGTTCCTTAACTCTTAACTGTCACATGCCCCCGTCACAAAATTAAGTTGATGATGATGATGACGATGATGACGATGATGATGATGATGATGAAGATGATGATGATGAGAATGATGATGGTCTACTTGTTGGAGAACAGTGAATCATCATCATCATCATCATCATCATCATCATCGTCGTCATTGTCGTCATCATTATCACCCCACCACCACCACCACCACCATCATCATCATCATCATCATTAACATAAGCCCCTGAGTCCTCTAACAGAAATAAGCCCTTTCAAAATGAGCCCCCAAATCTTAGATGAAAATAATTATCCATTCAATCACTGTCCTTGATTTTAGATTGGAATCAGCCATACCACTACTCCTTCGTGAAATCACTGTACTCAGTCAAGAGAATAATATAAGCATTGCATTTCCTGATGAAGGTGCATTCAAGAGGTTCCACACAATGTTCTCGTCCTTTCCCACAATCACGTGCATCAAGATTAGAGAAGGAGACAAAAGGATCGTCAAAGTCAAAGATGGTAAATCAAAACCCAAGGGATGGGGCAGTCACTTAATTGAGCCTTAACCCTTTCACTCCTAGACTCAGTTATGGAGACATTTAAGGTGGTTCTAACTTTTGAGTCTGTGGATGAAATCCTATGGTGTGACCATTTAAGTGAAACCTCTTCAGCAGTACTTCCACATGGTACTATAATTATCTTTGGGATTTATCTTGAATTTTGGTTTTAGGTGCTAATGGGAGTAAAAGGGTTAACATGGACATGCCTCTAGGTGGGGTATGGTTTTCAGACAGAGGACTTAGTTTCTAAAGAAACTGTGGTGTTGCACTGGTCAGATAGTGAAACGCTTCAATTTGATGTTAACTGAGGAGTTGATATGAGGCAGATTGGCTACCGTAAAGACTGATTCAAAAGCCGACGATTTGAATGGTTGTCCTTCTGCAAAAAGTAAACCCACAGGAAGAGTGAATCGTCTCTGGCAAAGGGCTAATGCTTGAAATGCCTGTTTTTGTTTCGATCCCTCCACAACCGTCATTTTACCTTAACATCAAATCACAGGATTTTCAGGGTATTCTGTCTTGCAACAGGGTATAAAAGTTCACTATTGCAGTCTTAAACAGAGAAGAATGTCATTTTGAAATGGGTTTGAATTAATCAGATCATAGCCCATAGTGGACCTTAACGTACAGTGTACTTTCTAGCTGCATAGGCAAGAACACTTTGCAACGGGAATAAATTGCAACTGCAAGTCCACGAAACAAAGCATTTAGTCTTAGTAGTGTAAGACAGTTGAGGATTTTTGCCGTAAATAATGGATTCAAGCTTTGTGGTTTGTGTAGAGAGGTGTAAAAGTGTCGCGTCCCAAATGTGGTCTTTTTTTTCTTGCAGGTGACCCAACTGGACATCACGTAATCATTGTAGATGACCTTGTAATGACAGGAGGAACTCTTGTTCAATGTGCTAAAGTAAGAATGAGCCTGAAATTTGGTCATTTTTGTAGTAAAATGCATCTCATATACCAATGCCCCTAAAAACTGTTCAAGTTAGCAATACAACGTGTTTGTTACAGTTCCATAAGAAAGGTTTTCTCACATTTTTGCCATGGTATAGTTAATACTTAATCACCGACATGGACGTAAATAATTACCACTCTTAACCGACACTGAGGTGAATAATTGTCTTCGTACAGACCAAACCAGTGGATAGCCAGCACCAAATAGTTCCTTTTTTCTGAGAAATGAGGAGAAACTCGCGCGCGAAATCCAGAACAATGCATGCCGGGAGATAAATAGCAGATAGCAGATACCATCCCCGCGAGTTTGATCAGCCAATCAGAGTCCGTGAAAAACATTATCCATTGGTTTGGTATTCAGTAAAGTGGACATGTCATACGAGTTATTCATCAAAGCATTTAAGGGTACTTAAAGGTATAACCTCTTTTATCTCAAGCCAGTTAGTCAGGCGTGAAGAGCTAAACACGTGAGACACGAGCCCGCTAAATTCTAAATTCTAAATTCTGCGCGGAAATTCGTAGTGCATGTCTCGCTCGGTCTCTACTGGAAACACGCCTTCCTAGCTACCAGACACACTGAAAAACGACAAACGATTGGTTACACGTGTGGCCAATCAGAAGGTCAAATAACTCAATGAACCAATCAAATGTCGAAGAAAAACATGCAACTGGCGCAAACGTCGGAGGCTAAGGGCGCATTTGACCGGCAAAAATACCTTGTAAGTCGTTTCCGGAATTTGGGTAAACCTTGCGACATGTGCGAGGTTGTTCCAATTTTCCAGAAAAGCGGAAAATACCCAGAAATGCAACAAAATGCTTTTCCATTCACCGCCTGTATTTTTGTGAGGTTTCAAACTGGAACACTTTGCCTAACGGAAAGCACAATACGTCATTACCGGTTTTTGTTTAATAGTTTTTTTGTCCTGTTTCTTTAAAAAACCACCATGTTTTTTCCATTTGTAAAGCACTTGAACTGTCCAGTCTTCATGAAGTTACTCAAATACTTTGTTTGTTTCACCAGGCATTATTAACATCCGGTGCAGTGAAGATAAGCGCTTACGTCACACACGCCGTGTTCCCCAAAGAATCATGGAAGCTGTTTACAGATTGTGAAGTACAGTTTGACAAGTTCTACATCACAGACTCCCTCCCTCATGCCGCTAATATCGCCAAGCATCCTCCGTTCAAATTGCTTTCGCTCTGCGATTCCATTTCGGAGGCCTTACTGGGCTTTGACTTGCTTCAAAGCTGATTCGTAAAACTACTTGATTTTTCAATTTTAGCGCGGTTTTTAAAGAATGCAGTAAATAAAAAAAACCCTAGAAGTCACAATTCAGCTCTGTCATCTGCCAATTTAATATAAAACTTAATTAACGCATTGAACCAATCAGAACTTGCTGCCCAAAGCATGCAACTTGTGGCAAGCGAGGGAAAACGTGCGTAGTTTTAGTTTTGATTCTTGTTGAAATTCTTTTTAGGTTTAGGAGTTTTACTGCGCGAAAAATCTTAGTAGATTTTGAAAATCTAAAAATCTTTTTAGCTTTGGAAAACAGGTTTCTCATGTACGATTTGATTGGAGTGGTTAGATTGATGTAAAAATACTGGTGCTAATTAGATGGCTCGGCAAACGAAAAAGAGTAACAGCTAATCAAAAACCAAGCTTAACGCACCGTAAAATTAAGCGCCTTGACATGAATGGCAAACTCATGTTAAGGCTGGTTTCCATATGATCGCTACGATCGCTGCGATCGCTGGCAAAAACTTTCAGCAGTCGTTGCGATTATGTGGAAACCACTTTTTAGCGATCGTATCGATCACAGCAATCATATGGAAACCAGCCTGTATGGAAACTGCTTAGCAATCAAAGTCGCAACGACCGCTCAACTTTTTTGGTGGCGATCGTAGCGATCATATGGAAACCAGCCTTTACAACCAACGACTTTTCACTTTATCGAAGAAGCTCATGAACGTGCAAAACTCATGTATTGTGCCAAGTTATTGGCAAACAGTGCCATGTGCGCCAAGTTGTGTTTGCAACGTGATGGTAGACCGTTTTTTGCACATTCGCAAACGTGTTGTTTTTGCCAACACGAATTTGCAAACATAAGTTTGTCGTGTGAAGAAAGGCTTCTAGTACCCAGGGTATGGAAAACCTAGATATACAACGAATTTGGAATTCTAACTGTGATCGACATAAATGGATGCATGCAGGATAATAGTACCATAGAAGGTAGGAAAATTATAGAAGTAGAAAATTACACGTTTATATTGCAAAAGGTAGAAAAGTACAGTAAAATATTAACAAGACAACCGTCGTACGTACATTATCAGTAAAAATATACATATATTTCAATAAAACACCGAAAAAAGGTGGAAAAGTGTATACACATACAATTAATTAGGAGATAGACCGATTTTTGCGTGTAAGCTGGGAAATGCAGTTCAGTTTTCGTTTTGGATCCGGTTTAAGTAAAAGAAAATGCTGGTATGGAATGTATTTATAAGTTTAAGAGTAATCAGTTATAACTGACTACGAGTAGTCACTTTTATTAGATAGATTTGGATAGATAGATTCTGTCTGATAGTTACTGTCTTGCATAAATAAGCTTATATTTACATGATAAAGTTTAATTTATATACAAGATCTAGAATGAAGATCGTAATTGTTTGACTTTTCAGAGTCTACTTGCTGGTTCACTTGTTTGAAGTTGTATAACATATCAGAATTCATGGGGCGGTTTTCAATCGAATGTCGTAAAACTAAAACTAAAGTAATTACCCCAGCCAATCACAACAGGAACAAGTTAGCCAAGGAACTAATCAAAATCGGACGCCAATCGCAGGAAAACCAGTGAGCAAGGTGCGTTTGTTTTTACTTCTTATTGGTTGAAAAAGTGGCGCGAAATTTGTCTGACCAATCATAGAGCGTAGTGAAGCAAAACCAGTGCAAATGCGAATTACTTTCGATACCCAATTGAAAACCGCTCAAAGCCACCGATTGATTTCCCGCGCACTCATTAGACGAAACACATCACGTGGTACAAAATGGGACGGTGGATATCGGACGACTTAAGGTGGCTTGAAAGGGTTTTAATTGCTATAATTCTTTTGAAACAAGGAAAGATTACAAAGAAGTGTTTCTGACTATGTGGGCAAACTATAAATATCTTAACACCTCTTTTGTCCAGCAACACTTTAGGGCTGATTTTGTCGTGATAGCTGTTATCCTGGCAACATTAAAGGCCCACAAAAAGAACTCCAAATTAGTCCAAATTTCAGTTTTTGCTAATTACCTGAAAAACTGACCTACCCTTTTCATTGCAGTTTTAGAGAGCTCCCTAAATTCTTTAAAACATTATCACAACATAATTACCAATTGGACCAAATTTTAGAAAATTTTGAATGTTACTTCCTTTTCGATGGAATTACCTTAACCCGGCCGATTTGAAATCTGTTGATACTGCAGAGTTAATTCCCATATTTCTCAGAGAGTAAGGGGTTGACCCAGTGATCATGTAATGATTATGATTGATAGATTATTATTTATCTCTTGGCCAATATTGGGTGATCTCAGTAACTCGCGCCTTCAAAGCTTCTTCCCTCCTTCGGCCGCGCCATTTATACACACTAGCTGTTACACGCACAACATTTCTTTAACTTCTTCAAGAGGAATTTCCCCTTCATGTTATGTCGGAGACAGCAAGGAAGGTAGGAAAACGAACAATGTTTAACTTCAACAGTAAAATGGCCTCATGCCGCCTAATACACTATAGTTACAGTACCAGACAAAAGTAACCTAACAGGGAATGCTAGGCAGAACGCGTTCCCAAAGTGTTTTGTTTAGCTTTCCATAAGCGTTCCCCTAACGTTCACTTGGCGTCCCCCAAGTGTTCCAGTTTTGAAGGAACGTTAGCTGTGTAGCTTTTTCTGCAACACAACAGAGAACGCGTTCTCCACTATTGTGCAGAGTGTAGACTGAAAGATGGGGAAACTCTCGCCAAGAAAGTGGACATGAAGGTCTTAAAAGCGAATAACGGTACAGTTTTTTGGCGTTTGGATTCCTTCCAAGACACAACCTTAAGTCGCTCAAGAATTAAAACTAAAACCGCGGACTTCAAAGCAAAAGACCAGGGAGAACGATACGGTACAGCAAATGATGTTTGTTCCTTTTAACAGTTGGTTAACTTATCGCTATAATAACCTCTGTTATTTGGCTCGCATGTATGCCGCTCAATTTTCGAATAAGCGATCGCTTTGACCAGAGAACAATTAACGCTTTCTATAATTGCCATGTAAGCGGCACAGTTTTAGAATGGTTTTATAACAATTAATTGTTTATATGGCAGGAGATCTTAACAAGCTATTTTAAAAAAGATTTTCCTGTTCTAAGATCTTAACTCACTTCATCTCACAACTGGTGAATCAAATAAATCAGTACACATACACACTGTCTAGATATTTGTATTTATTTTAGGGAGCAACTAATAAGTTTCTAGAAAAAACAATTTGAGTAATTTCCTAAAATTTTGAATTGATTTATTTTGGTTTAAAATTTGTGGTAAACTATTCCATACAACTATCCCTCGAGTTAAATTGAGAGAAAATTTACCATAATTTGTTCACGTGTAGCACATATGTAAATCAGTTGCAGATCGTGTGCCATATTTATGAACGCTTTCCCTCAGTTTACAAAAGAAAAAAAAAAGAAAAATATGGATAATTTACCATTAAAAACCAAGTACAAGAAAGCGTGCATTCAATTCATACCCCGGTCTGCTTACTTCTCTGTACTTAAAAATATCATAATTCCGACTTTTTTGGTTTTTGTCGATAAATTGCAGTTTTTTTTAATAAGTACGTGCACATATAATCTGATGTTACAATATAGAGCGGTTTTCAATTGAGTGTCGAAAGTAATTCGTGTTTTGCTTTGGTTTTGCTTTACTTCGCTCTGTGATTGGTTAAAAAATCTCGCGCCACTTTCTCGACCAATCAGGAGTAAAACTCAAACCAATCAGTCGCGACTTGCTCGCGCTCGCACGTTTTTTGCCGCGCTTGACGCCAGTAACGTGTACTTGCTTCGAGTTCTGATTGGTTCATTGGGTAATTTGTGTTTATTGTGATTGGCTGGGGTAATTACTTTGGTTTTGGTTTTACGACACTAATTTGAAAAGCGCTCTATTAGACATGTGTAGATCATGGAGTTATAACATTGTCAAAGAGCCATTGTCTGCAAATATTCCACACTTGTGTACACGCACGCAAAAAAACCTGAAGTTTTTTTGCTTCTAAAAGCTAATGTCCTGTTTATTTCAAAAAATTTTGGGTTGGAAAACTTTTTGTCGATTACTTTATTTTTACTTATTTTCGCGGGACTTTTGCAATAAATCGCAAAATAAAATTAAAGACCTGCGAAAAAATGTTTCGCGAAAATTAACGACGACGCGATATTTAATTCCCTGCTGTATTAAAGAGCGTAGCAGTCCCTACAAGGATTCAGGACTCTTGAGTTGAAATATGCCTTTGTATACACCTAATTGATAAAACGTTGTCGGGTGCAAAGCATAAACCATGAACGATGCGACACAATGGAATTCTGGGTGTACTGTGTTAATGTTATCACCATGATGCCTGAGAATAGAAGCAAGTTTTCCCGCTTCCCAGAAAACCATTGGGTCGTATCGTTCATAGTTTATGCTTTTCATACGAAAATGTTTTTTCGATTAGGTGTATTTGCGAAATTGACGATGTTAACCAATACAACAGAAAAAAGGCAAGTTGCTAATGTTCAACTGTGAAGCATATGGCCCTTTACCAGGGTCAAAATTCAGACAAGTGAATTGTAAAATTTGTGGTGTCACAATTTCACCTCTCAGTTACTCAAATTGACCTTGCCTTGAAATGAGCAAACAGCTGAATTTCTCACGCAGCAAATTCATCAAATAGCTAAATTTGTGACATAGATTCAGCAAATAGCTAAATTCGCCCGACAGACGAATTCGCCTGATACATGAACTCACCTCGACTGAGGGGCTTGGAAACTAGTTTAGTATTCGTTTAGGGCTATTCCATGGTTATGATTGATAGGTTATTTCATATCTTTTGGCCAATTGGATGTGACCTCAACAACTCGCCCTTTAAAGCTTCTACCAACCCGTTTCGGCCGCCCCATTTATACACGCTAGCTAAGCTTTGCAAACGATCCTTTGGTTTCTTCAAGAGGATTCTATCTTCAAGTTATGTCAGAGACAGCGGGGAAGGTAGGAAAACGAGCAATGTTTAACCGTCAGCAGGAAAATAGCTTCATTCAGTCTTATTGTACTCTGCTGTTAGCTCGGGGAAAGCAAGTAACGTGACTGGCATTTAACCATTTACGTTACTGTGAACCAGGCAACGAATTATTATCATACTAGATATCCAGTGTTCGCCATGATGTTAGATTTTAAACTCACCGTTTATGCAACCTCAAATCAACTGATTTCAGGTAATGCAAGTCAGTCTACAACCCGGGGGGGGGGGAGGAGTTTATTTGGCCTAAACGGGTATGTGTCGCCCAACAGGGTACGGTTTTCAGGGTGTTGCGTCTTAAACAGGGTATACATTTTCACTATTTAGCGCCTCTTGAACAGGATGTCTCTCTGGACTGGAAGCCTTGAACCCTACCTGTAGGTGCCAGCAATATTTTTAAAATCTAATTCTATGATGTCATTTAAGAAAAAATGCTTTCTGCATGGGAAAGAAACAAGGCAGACAAAAAAGCAGAACACAAGCAAGATATAAATGTCTTTTGTCTTAAACAGGGCAGCGAAATGAACGGATTTTGTCTTAAACGGAGTCAGGCCTTGAAGGCTTCGGCGGCACACCCCCACCCAAACTTCCCTTAAGTGCCCCCCCTCCGGGTTCTACTACACCCGGGAGCCACTGCAGCTTCATTTGAGTTCAAGATGTTAAAACAGGTTAAATTTGTAAACTAAATCTCGTAGAATTCGCCGTCTTGGAACTTTTGGTTTGAAAAATCACAATACTTTGTGACTTCGTAAAAGAACCAAATTTGAAGTAATGGCTTGGAAAATTGACTCATGACTCTTGTTTTAAAAAAAACGAACCTATATAAGCGGATTGAGGCACGTTTCCCGTGCGTTCTCGTGACCAGAGCTCCTTTATTTATCTCATAAGCTCGCTTCGCCAATTTTTTAGTTGCGCCAGAGGCCTCGCGAAGTATGTCCGACTAACACTGTTAGCTGGTTAACAATGAGTAGAATGAAGGTTATTCACCCAGAAAGCGATCTTACACTGATGTTTATTGGCGCATGGCTGACCTTTCCCTGATATAAAAAAATTTCACAATTTTAAAGCCGTTTTGTAAACAACTTTGCAAAAGAGTTGACAGCAAATCAAAGAAACATGATTAAAACCTGGTTTATTAGTGATGCAAGCACAAGTGCGCGTGCAAGAGTGCATCACTGTGAAACGCAAGACTAAGGCCGCGGCTACACGAGCGATTTTTTGCTTGCGATGGTGATGCGATTTTTTTGAAAATTGTCGCGTCTCCAGGGCGCGGTGAAAATCGCATGTGTAGCCACCCTGGCACAGGTGATGCGACAGATGAAAAAATCGCAGAAAAAAAAATCGCGAGAAATTCAATGAATTGAATTCTTTGCGACAAAACCACGGTCTTCTTCAGAAGGTGGCTACACCTGCGATTTTCGCCGCGCGCTCGCGACGCGACAATTTCAAAAAAATCGCATCACCATCGCAAGCAAAAAATCGCTCGTGTAGCCGCGGCTTAAGTACATCTGTTAAAATGTTTTGATCCCTCTTGCTCCTGTCCTACTTTTGGTGTCTTAACAACACTTTTTCTCATGAGTGAGCCTGCAGTTGGGTTTCTCAGTGTTCAGCGGTAGTGGAAAAGAACAAGAGGAAGAAGTCGGGAGTAATAAAGGTAGGAAGCGGGATGGACTGGGGCGAGAACCGGAACCAACCGGCGTTTATAAGGAGTAGGAAAGTGGATGAGATAACAAAAAGTTATGCAATATAGGGTAATATTTTGCAACAGAAAAAGCGCAGCGAACAGGCAGGAGCATCCGGGGGGGGGGACAAGGGGGAAAAAGGTGGGGGAAGAGGGAAGTTCAGAGCCCTTGAACCCTCCCCTTACACGGTAAGTACTCTTGTGCTTGAACTTGTGCTTGCAGCGCCGGTAAAAGCTAAGGGTTGGCAGATATCTGAAATACCAATGCTCGATATCATTGATTTTTGGTATCGATTCCAAATACTCGATATATTTGATATTTGGTTCGCTGTATTCGACATTTCGGTTTGCCAAAAATTATCGATACTAGCAAGCAGTGACGGTGATTTCGATACATAATAATGACTGAAATTTGTATGTCTAGAGCACTGAAAACTGTTAGACGTTTCGGGGATATCCCCCTCATTAGTGTTTGTGGCCTTAGAGAGAAACGCGCTAAATCGGATAAACAGCCACCGTCAGACGGCCAAAAACGTGACTGTCTACTGTGAAAAAAGTAACTACCGTCAGTAATGGCAGCTGTTAGTGGTCACACGGTGTCAAAGCCACGATTTCAGGTCATCCAGCGCATCTCTTAGCTCTCAAAGAATGTTGAGCGAGTACATCATTATAGGAGAGATGAACGTTTATTCGTTTGTCTCACGATGGAATCGCTTTGAGTTGTTGATCGCGACGTTTCGACTGCAATACTGCTAGTCTTCATCGGGCGATGAAGATTAGCAGTGTTGCAGTCGAAACGTCGCGATCAACAGCTCGAAGCGATTCCATCGTAAGACAAACGAATAAACGTTCATCTTTCCTATCTTACACCACGATGAACAATAAACACATCTTTAATACATCATTATAGTTGCAGCTAATGTTGACGACTATGTATACCTTTAGGGATATTTTGGAGTGCAAGAAAACTTTTACTTGTTATAAAACCCGCGAAAACAGAACAACCCACTAAAACACAATAGCAGACATTTGAATTTAAGATCGACGAAGAAATTTCTTTAAATACTGACCGTCAACTGTCAAAATGCCTAAAACGTAGCCAGCAAAGGTCAAAAAACCACATTATCAACCCTCAGCAGTCAAGGCTATTCCCCCTATTAAGACCCTCTATTAACTGGGGGGTCGCAAGGTTTGGTCCAATGTATGACCGTATGGTGTTAGTATTAAAGGGGTTTCTGCTGTTGCCTAACAACCACTGCCTTTTATTAACTTTGCTGAAGCCTAAGTTTGTGTTGTTGCTCAGACGATCTCCTGCCGTGCAGCAGTAGCTCGGGAGGCCGGTAAACCTCTTGTCATAGAAACAGTTGAAGTGGCGCCACCCAAGGCGGGTGAGGTGCGCATCAAGATGGTAGCAACAGGAGTTTGTCACTCAGATGACACTGCTTTGGCGGAAAAATTATCGGACATCTCGTTCCCAGTTGTCTTGGGTCACGAGGGAGGCGGTATTGTAGAAAGTGTTGGTGAAGGAGTAACAACAGTGAAGCCTGGTAAATAACTCTTGCTTGCAAGCAATATAAAGTATAAAGTCATACTATGTATGTTGGACAATTATTATTCTGATTGTGCAACTTTGATTTAACAAGATTAAATGTTGTTACACGAGCCGAAAAAATCCGAGGCGGGACATTACGTGAAATGCCAAAGTGGACCCGACAGCCCTAACGATTGTACGTTTTCTCGAGACGGGAGACACTAATCTGAATGAATGCACATTATTTTCTGTTGTTAGGTGACCATGTGATACTACTGTGGATGGCTCGTTGTGAAGAATGCTCGATCTGCCAGAATCCTTAGACCAACCTGTGCAAAACGTTAGTCACTCGATCAGTCAGTCAGTCAGTCACTCAGTCAGTCAGTCATGCACTCAGTTAGTCAATCAGTCAGCCAGTCAGTCAGGCACTCAGTCAGTCAGTCAGTCAGTTAGTCAGTCAGTCAGTCAGTCAGTCAGTCATGCACTCAGTAAGTCAATCACTCAGCCAGTCAGTCAGGCACTCAGTCAGTCAGTCAGTCAGTCAGTCAGTCAGTTAGTCAGTCAGTCAGTCAGTCAAACAGCCAGGCGGTCAGTCAGTCAGCTAGTCAGTCAGTTAGTCAGTCAGTCAGTCAGTCAGTCAGTCAGTCAGTCAGGCACTCAGTTAGTCAGTCACTCAGTCAGTCAGTCAGTCAGGCCATCAGTCAGTCAGTCACTCAGTCAGTCAGTCAGTCAGTCAGTCAGTCAGTCGATCAGTCAGGCCATCAGTCAGTCAGTCACTCAGTCAGTTAGTCAGTCAGTCAGTCAGTCAGTCAGCCAGTCAGTCAGGCCATCAGTCAGTCAGTCACTCAGTCAGTCAGTCAGTCAGTCAGTCAGTCAGTCAGTCGGTCAGTTAGCCAGCCATTCATTCAGTCAGGCTGCTAACATTTTCAAGAACGTGGGAGTTCATCCACAAGGGGCATATGAAACATTCTCTGTTTCTACTGTTTATTTCAGTGGATTACGTATGGAAGGTATAATGCCTGACGGAACAACACGATTCACATGCAAAGGAAAACAGTTGTACCATTTTATCAGGACCGGGACCTTTAGCGAGTACACTGTTGTTCCCGAAACAGGTGTTGCAAAGGTATGTGCTATAGACATACACATACGATACACACTTCTTGGGATCGTGGTCACGTGGTTCAATAACCAGAGGCCTACCTTTGGCCAACTGGCTCAGCAAATTACTGTGACTGGGTACCAAAGCTTGGCAAACCCCCAAAACTGAACTACACTGATATGGAAAAACATTTGGTTGGGTACAAATTAACGCTAAAAAATGTCCTCGAGTCTTCTGGGATCTCAAACTTAGTTACAATTTGTTTTTCTGTTTTAGACAAAACAGGTTATGTACTCTTTGAATCTTCCTTCTACATAACAGATTGCTGAAAATGTGCCTCTGGAAAAAGCGTGTCTTCTTGGTTGCTGTGTACCGACGGGATATGGCGCAGCGGTCAACACAGCTAAGGTCAGTAACAACTGAAAAAGATTTAATCCGCCACGTTAATTTATGTCTACCGTTGTTACACCAATTTCTGAATCGAGTTTTAAACAGCATTTTCCTTTGTTCAGCACATTTCAGTCTCTAGGCCTTGGTAATTCATTATTTACGACAATTCGAGTTCATTCTCACTTTCAGAATTGTAGTTCGGACACCCAAGTGCCATGGAACCATTAACGTACTCAGTCTCTTCCTTAAGAAAAGGCGAAACTCTTATACCCGCGTTCGTTAATTTCCTACACACGGAAACGTTACCTTCTATTACGCCTAAATTTCTTTATTCTCAACTATTTTCCGCTTCTTTTCGCGTTAAGTTAAGGTCGCGTTGATTTCAAATACCTTAACAAACACGTGCGTTCACGTTAAAATTCTACAAGCAGGAAAGACGAGAACAAAAGGAAGATGAATTTTAATAAAAGATGAGAATTATTACTTACACTTCCTTGATTTTATTTCCTTCAGGTCAAGCCTGGGTCTACAACAGCCGTGTGGGGACTGGGGGGAGTTGGACTGGCTGCTGTGATGGGTTGTAAGGCTGCTGGGGCCTCAAGGATCATTGGGATCGATATTAATCCTGAGAAATTTGCCATAGGTAAGCGACGATACGTACTGAGCTACAGAGTAAATACACAACACGTAACAACTAGACTGTGAACACAAACTAGAACTAGAGACAACAGTTTTATTACATTAATAATTTTTATCACATTATGACATAATTTTTATTTCATTATTCATTTTTTTTAGCTAAAGAGCTTGGCTGCACAGAATGCCTCAATCCCAAGGATTATGACAAGCCTATTCAACAGGTTTGTTGTCGCTGAATCTTCATGTTATAAAACGAGATCTCGATATCTTTCCTTGTGATTATGGGCCAAGAATCGAGAACTAAGAAATTCTCCGAGATGGGTTGGGGTATGTACAAGTGAAAACTCTCTCTCTTCGCAGTGTATTCAGCAGTTCTCGCTGTGTTCCCCATTGGCCTCTCACACCTACGAGGTATGTCGGTGTGAGATCCTTTGGCGGTGGAATCCTTCCCACTTCAATGATGCAATCAGGGGAGTTCATGAAATCCTTCCCATAATGCCCTCAAAGCCACTGACTGCCACTGACTGGGGACCAGCTCGCTGAAGGTCTCTCTTGCAAACAAGATGTAAACAACGTCGTTTTCACTGAATTGACAAAATATTACAGCCTGTCTAGGTCACGTGTATCCGTATTTTGAAGATTTGAGTCGAAGTTACAAATTAACGCGCCAGCTGGCAATGAATAATTCAACTGCAATAAAGAATTGAAATTCGTTGCGATATTCCGCCTCGAATAGCTTAAGGCCCTGTCCACACGTATTCATTTTCGTTTGAAAACGCAACTTTTTCTTTGCGGATTCGCCTTCCGTCCACACGTATCATCCGGTGATAGCGGTGACCGAAAACGCTCTCCACAGTAGAAAGCTTTGAAAACGGAGTTTTCATGTTTTCTTGTGACGGTGAAAAGGGAACTTTTCAAAGACGATGACGTCATAGTATTGTATCTACCAAGTTTTTGTCCTGACTGCGACATCTTTAGACTATTTTCAAGTTCCTAACGAACTGAACGAAGACAGACATGCGAAGCGAATGAAATGGCGCCACTTGCTGTCTTGCGGGCTCATTTTACTGGTAAATGCGCATGCTCCGTCAGCGGTATTAGTGTTTTCGTGTGGATAGGCGAAAACGACTAGAAAACGCTACGTGTGGACGTGAATCTTTTTATAAACGGAGAAAAAAATTCGTTTTCAAAGGAAAACGGATATGTGTGGAAGGGGCCTACGCTAATTTGCGGGTAGAACCACAATTTGTCATGTTTGTAAACAAGTCTTGAATAAATTTGTGGATTGCCATGGAATTCCTCGAGTTTACATCGAACATTAAAAGATTTAGTGTTATGTAGGGGTAATTCTTCACTCAAAATGACACGTAATTTTGGTGACTCCTTTTAAATCTTCGAAACACTGGATGCGCGTGACGTAACAGAGCATTGGTGATTTATTTAAATCTTTGCAGGTTGTAAGAGAAATGACCGACAGAGGACTGGATTACACGTTTGAATGCATTGGCAATGTTAAAACAATGGTAAACAAAATACTGTTTTTCTCCCCCGTTTTACCTCATTTATAAGGCAGCTTTGAAGCTGAGAAGTTCGACGTCTTCATATCGGTTAGAAAATTTTTCTCAAGCAACAAGTATTTACCAGAGTGTACGCTAAATTTGTCTTGTTAAAAAAAAAAGAAGATAACCCGCGAAACTACAACAACACCAAAGGCACAACTGTAAACATTAAATTTTAACTCATTGAAGAATTTTCTTTGATAACTGACAGCCGTCAAAACACAAAACATTTGTTCGTCACGGTAAAAAAGCTATATTTATTTATAACCATCAGGGCCGTCAAAGCTACTCTCCCATCAACACTCTCCTGTTTGTCAGATAATTCTCCAGCTAAAACATATCTCGCCCTTTTAAAATACCTTTTGTTTCGTAGCGAGCAGCGCTTGAAGCTAGTCACGTGGTCTGGGGAACAACAGTGATAGTAGGGATAGAAGAGAGAAGAAAAACCGAAGAACTGTCAATAAATCCCTTGCAGTTTCTGTTTGGAAAATCTGTGAAAGGATCGGCATTTGGAGGTACGACGCGTACATTGCATTTTGTAAATAAATCAGGACATAGTTTACCTTCTTTCTGTTAAAAAGTGCAATTGTAAAAAAAATAGCCTTTAAACTTCAAATAGCCGTAAGACATAGGGGAATTTTCTTCAATTTAAAAGAAACCTCAAAATAAAGGGTGACATTTCACCATAAAAGGAGGGTGGTCAAGTCTAACAAAGATATGAGACAAACAAGGAAGGATAAACAGGAACATATTGATGCCATACTTTGCAACGTGAACAAATTTCAACAAATACATTGAAAAGTTCAGAACCATCATTCTTTCTTTCCATTTCTTAGGTTATAGAGGGCGCGAGGGCATTCCTAAACTAGCGGAGGAATACATGGCTGGAAAACTGAAATTGGATGAGTTTATCACTCACACGATGCCACTGGACAAAATAAATGAAGCTTTTGATCTCATGCACGCTGGAAAAAGGTTTGTTGATTGGTTATCAAACTGTGATCGCCTGGCAGTGGAATCAGATAAAAGCGACCCGGAAGCTTGACAAATAAAATTTTGGAGGAAACCAATCGATAAAGGGTGCCAGAATCACGTTTTTGGGCTTGGCTTGAATTGATTTAAACGAAAACAATACATTAACAGACCACAGTTTTCCAATTTTTATCATGTTCTACTTATACTGTACGAGTTTCAGAAATCACGTTCATGATTCTGTAGAACACTGGACAATTTAAACTGTAAGTGTCCGTGTCCGTTTTTATTTGAAAACGTGGATTTTTTTAATAAAGCGTTTTTAAAACTTTTTTCGCCCACAAAAGTAGACCCAAATTGTACTCGATGAAAAACCACCTCCTCCTTAGGGGTAGGGCGGGGGGCGGGGGTTGGTGGGGTTTGGTTGCTGTGGTGGGTTATACAAGACACAAACTATGCGATGAAAGTGTTTGTAGCTTGAAGCACGCCCTCTCTTTGGATAGAGGTTGCTAGTCAATGTTGTCATTGCTTACCCTAAAATACTTGTAGAACAACCTGTGAATATTTGTCTATTTCTTTTTTGCAGCATTCGATCAGTCATTAACTTTTAAGGTAAGTTTGTGTAATTTGAATTTTTTTCAATAGTTTCTTATGCTTTTTTCAACCTTGAGGGGTGCCTTTGCTTTGTCTGGCAGAAAAAACACGTGTTAAGCTGACAGCCGTTTCACAGGAGTTTTACAGCGGTCAAACGTACGACGCGTGCGTAGTTTCCGCCATAATTCTGCAAAGAAAAATACAGGCAAATGTGGAAAGTCTCAATTGAACTGCGAAACTAACACTGTCTCTAAGAACTTAAGATTTTTACGTTGAGTATGCACTCAAAATAAAGTAACTGTCATCCACGAGTTTTATCTCCGCGAAATTCAGTTGTTTGGGAAAATCAAATCAAATCAAATCAAATTTAACGTCACAGTGTGGGGAGTAGTCCCGTAACCTCCCGAGCCAGGGGCTCATGAGTAAACACTTGACGTCCAGGTCGGGAAATTGGGAAATTTTGTGCATCGTTTTTAGCGTTTTCGTACGAACCTCACGGTCATAAACGTTTGGACTGATTCAAACTTCAAAACTCTGTAAAATGTAAAGTGACGTTTCTTCTTTATTTTGACCGCTGTGAAGATGGCAGTAGGCATCGGTACCAGGCTCCTGTCGGTACCAAGTGCTCCATATTCTCTCTTCTGCACACAGGCTCAAAGGGGCTTTTCGCACGGAGAGAACCCGCTGAAAAAGTGATTGCAGGCGTAAGATTAGGCGCTGGATCTTTCCGGTTTTCGCGCCTGCACTCACTCCGCACATCGGAAATCCAATAACACCCCATTAGACCTCTGCGGAGGAGAGAGCCCCAAGAACTCAAAAGTATCGGTGTATATCTTCCAAGGTTTACAGGGTCAAACAATATCGAAACAACCGATACCGCTCGCGAGAATCGATATTGTGGGCATTTCCCCAGTAATGATATCGTGTACTTTGTATGGATATCCACCTACCCTGAGTAACAGAACCTTTCTTCCAAGTGGTAGACAGGATCGAACAATATTGAGACAACCCGATATCGCTATTTTGGCCTTTTTCCCTGTACTGATGGTATCGAATTCTTGGTATTGATATCGACCTACCCTAAGTAATATACCCTTTCTAAAAAGCAGTGTGTAGTCTGTGTTACGAGTAAGACCGAATATGCCACTTCCAGTTATCTAGAGTTAACTAGGAGAGTCTCTGATAGGAGAACATTAATAAATTACGTATTAGTAATCATAAACTAATGATCGAAGTGGGCAGATATAACGATACGCCCAGAGACAATAGGCTTTGCCCAGTCTGTGATTGTAATCAAACCGAAGATGAAATTCATTTTCTCTTTTATTGTTCCAGATACGCAACAACGAGAGATAACTTTTACAAGAAAATACAACCTTACATCCAAAATGTTAGCCGGCTACCGCAGTGTCTGATTTGATTTTAGAATTAATGAATTCTTCCAATTTTTTTGTGAACATGCAATTAATTAAATTTATCTCATCTTGTTTTGATTCACGTAACAAAATGCTATCAATGTAATTAATTTTATATATGTCCTTTTTTTATTACTTAATAAGTTGTACGCTTTTGCAATATTGTAACAAATTTACAGTCATGCAAATAAAGCTTGTTGTTGTTGTTGTTAAGACCTAGAACGAACTTCTTCAACTCCTTTATAATAGCAGCAACTCCTTTTATATTGTAGCCAACTGACCGTGGCGGATACAGACCTGTTATGGAGACAGATGCTAACAATAACATAATGGCAGAGTTGTTCAGATAGTTAACTAGGGCCTTAGAGCGCTCTAAAATAAAGTTGAAGCTTTGATGAAGTTTGTTGTATTTACTGTCCTTAGCCGAGGGAAAGGAGGGCTGAGGAGTTTAGATCGTTACCGTAAAGAGTCCCACTCAATCAATTCCGAAGATTGCCAAGGAACTTCCGAAGTTGTTTTGACCATATGCCGACAAATTTTAGTTTACTTGACATTTAGAACACGTTTAGAAAATTGATGTGCAGACATAGTGTCCTTAAAGTAATGCAAAGTTAAAGTTTAAATCCACTGCAAAAACCGTGTACGATCAACCTTGCTGAGCGTCGAATCAAAAAGGATCGTTATCAGTCAAAATTGACGAAAATATAAATAATTGTCAAAAAGACTACACAGGGACTGATAAAAAAAAAACGTGAAAAGACTTGAGTGACGATATTTCGAGTGGCCAATACTAGTCTTCATCATGTTTATTAGGACAAATCTAGAATCAGTAGTTTACAGAAATATATATAATTATGTTTTAGAACAATGAGCGGAAGTTACTTATAACACGACGTGGTATTGTTTGTTGCGCGTACTACCTCTATGCTCAACAAATTTTCACGTTGCAAAAAAAGTAGAAGCGACGTCTACTTTCTGCAACATGAAAATTTGTTAAGCGGGGAAGTGGTAATACGCGCAACAAACAATCTCAACTTGCAACGAAACATTGTGTTGCGCCACAAGTTGTACGAAAATAGGGAGCTTAAGCAAACACGACGGCGATAGACTGCGAGCAGTCTCTCTTTTGCTATAAGATCCCTGCCGGAGGAGCGGCGAGAAAGCAAGTACGATATTCGAGCCGCGAGCAGCTTGCTTGTGGGTCTGATGCGCTCAGCTCACTTGCCTGTCTGTCTGCTATGCCTGAACTGTGCAAGGAGAGAGAAAGACGTGGCAGAAAATGCTGGGTTTCCTTTGGCCGGCTGACCGTTTGTGTCGCCGGTTTGACTGGATTCCCACTATGGAGGGCAAACTGTACGAAAGCAAGCATCCCTCGAGCAAGGGATGCGCTCGGCGAGGAACTGTGTTCCCCGTTGGAGATAGTTACCTGGTTGATCCTGCCAGTAGTCATATGCTTGTCTCAAAGATTAAGCCATGCATGTCTAAGTATAAACACTAGTACTGTGAAACTGTGAATGGCTCGCGGCTCGAATATCGTACTCGCTTTCTCGTCGCTCCTCCGGCAGGGATTTTAGAGCAAAAGAGAGACTGCTCGCAGTCTACGACGGCGACGGCTCATGAGAACGCCACAAAACAAAAGCTTTAATTAGCAAAACACTGACTCTGCAGGTGCGATATACTTTTTGGTACATTTCTTGACCGTTCTGTACTCAACTACAACGTGACTCACGACCAAATTCAAAGTTTTATGTAGAACGTGAACACACCACGTTGAGTTTTCGTTTTTCTCCCTGAACTGTAGCGCCATCCTTACAATTCAGCTCCTGGATAGTTCGGCTACATTAGACAGGTAAAACGAGTAGGAATAATCGCGAAGAAGTTTAAAAGATTGTGAGGTCATTTTTAAAAGGACGTTTTCCTTCACGTTGGCGCCGTCGTTGCTTAAACTCCTTAATGTTGCCCGTATTACTTGGTCTTGAAGGGGGAGAGAAAAACAGTTTGATTTGATTGGTTTGATTGAAATTCTCCTGCTAATTAGATAGCTCGGCAAACGCATATCGTGATTATATTTTACAGTTAATCAATTACCGAGCTAGAAGCACTGTAAAAGCGCCTTGACAGACTTGACATGAATGCTGCTGATGTTGGCAAGCACAGGGTCTTCTCTGTGATGGCAGACTCGCATTTGACGTGCAAACATTTATCAGTTAAACATTTATTGTTTGCTAACAACCAATGAGTTAGTGAAGAAGCTCGTGAACGTGCAAAAATTGTCTGCCAAGTTGTTGGCAGACTATTTTTGGAAATTCACACACGCCAAGATGTATTTGTCAACACTGGATTGACATGTTGACAAGCTGTTTTTGCAGACGTTAGTTTGGCATGTGGGCAGGTCTGATATAGGGTATCGTATTTTGGATCAGGTCTGAAATAGGGTAGGGAAAATCATACATTCGCCGCACATGCACATGCACCCCCACCCAAATTTTCCGCAAGTACCCCCCGGGATCTTTAAACGCAACAAAATGCTTGGAAAACTGCCCAAATCTATCCAACATTTGACGAACATTATCTATCAGGTTTAAGTCAAACTCCTTCCGCATGCAACAATTAATACCAATTTTTGCTGCTGCTTGTGCAGGGCTCTGACTTGAAGAAATAGTCTTTGGGCTTATGTCATGGTTACGATTGATAGGTCATTATTTATCTCTTGGCCAGTTAGTGTGGCCTCAGTAAGTCGCCCTTTAAAGCTTCTACTCTCCTGTTTCGGTCGCCCCATTTATACAAGCTACTAGCTACGCATAAAAATCGATCCTTTGGTTCCTTCAAGAGGATTTTGTTGTCAAGCTATGTTGGAGACAGCGGGGAAGGTAGGGAAACGAACAATGTTTAACCTCCGGCAAGAAAATAGCCTCGTTTTGCCTCAATACTCAATTGTTAGTTCGGAGTATGCAAGTAACACAATTTGCATTAATCCATTTTGGTTATTTTGAGCCAGGCAACGAATTATTATCATACTCGATGTCCAGTGTTCGCCATTATGTTAGAATTTTAAACTCGCCGTTTATGCAACAGAGAATTATCTGATTTCAGTTAATGCAAGTCAGTCTACTGCACCCGGGAACTACTTCTGAGTTACCGCAGCTTCATTTGAGTTCCAGAGGTTACAACAAGATAAATTTGTAAACTAAATCTCTTAGAACTTGCCGTCTTTACATTTTCCTTTGAAAAAATCATACTACTTCGTGACTTCGTGACTTCGTGACTTCGTGAAAGATCCAAATTTAGGGCCTCTTCATATGATCCCGGTTACCGGGTTGGCGGGATTAGTGGGACTAAATTTGTCGTCTGTTTATACCGAAGAATTCAGCTGAATTCAGCCCGGTTACCGGAATGAAATTCTGTACGTGATCGCGTGCAAGAAAATATTAACCAGGAGGTATTAACTCATGATTTTCTTCTCAAAAATTCTGAAAATTATGTTATCTTTACTCACTTAATATCAAGAAATCATTTTTGCAATAAAAAGGTCTTGAAAAAGGCCGGAATCACCCCAACTTCGTTCTCCTTCGACAGAAACGCATGCGTATTTAATTTTGTTTTTCATCCCGGTATTTAAACTGGGTTGACCTGTTCCGGTTACCGAGATCTTGGTTGGAAAACCGAGATCTCGGTAAACAGGCCATCCCGCCTTCTCGTATAAACACACCGAAATTTTTACAAAGGAAATAGTCGTGAGGCGAGATCTCGGAAACCAAGCCACAATAGCCCGGTCAACCGGGCTCATATGAAGAGGCCCTAAAAGCAGTGTCTTTGAAAATTGACCCACAATTCTTTATAAAACGAACCTGTAACATTTCTGGTTTCCGATAACCATGTCACGTTTCCCAAACGTTTCCGTGTCACGTTTCCCAAACAAAACAAGCCGTCAATATAATGCAGAATTGCCGTCTCAAAATCGCAATTAGTTTATAATATGAAAGCCGTTTTAAAAACAACTTTGCAAAAAAAGTTGACAGCAAATCAAAGAAACATGATTAAAACCTGGTTTTCATTAGTGGCGTAAGCACAAGCGCGCGTGCAAGGGTGCATCAAACACTGAGGAATGGATTAAAATCTTTTGATCCCTCTTGTTCTTGTCACTCTTTTGGTGTCTTAACAACACTTTTTCTAATGAGTGAGCTTGTAGTCGGGTTTCTCAGTGTACAGCCATAGTGGAGGGGACACCCTGCGTTCTCATCTGAACACATCGAAATTTTTACAAAGGAATTAGTCGTGAGGTAGGAAACTTTTACTTGTTACAAAACCTGCGAAAACACAGCAACACTCTAAAACAGAATAGCAGACATGGAATTTGAAATCGACGAAGAGATTTCTTTTAATACTGACCGTCAACCGTCAAAATACCTAAAATTTAACCATCAACAGTCAAAAGCTAATATTATTATCATGCAACCGTCAACAGTCAAGGCTACACTCCCCCTTTGAGTTCCTTATTAACTAGGCGGTCGTAAGGTTTGGTCCAATGTTTGACCACACGATGTTCGTATGTTGCTAAGCAACCACTGATAAGCTTTGCTGAATTAATGTTTGTATTGTTGCTCAGCCGATATCCTGCCGTGCAGCGGTAGCCTGGGAGGCTGGCAAACCTGCTGTCATAGAAACAGTTGAAGTGGTGCCACCCAAGGCAGGCGAATTCCGCATCAAGATGGTAGCAACAGGAGTTTGTCACACAGATGACAGTGGTTTGACGGGATAATTCAGGGACATCTTCCCAGTTGTCTTGGCACACGAAGGAGGCGGCGTTATAGAAAGTGTTGGTGATGGAGTAACAACAGTGAAGCCCGGTAAATGTTAGGCTCAGTCTCCAGCCGTGAGTGTCTCGATGCGCCCGCGATTCTCGCCACCTTCACGGCTTGGCGCATGGGTTTGGTTATTGTTTAGACTGACCAATCAGGGACAAGCTCCCTGGAATTTAATTTGCGGGGCATAGTTTAGCGGGATTTCGCGCTATTTTAAGAGGCGTTTTTTGTATTGTTTCCGACAAACTTTTGCGTTTCACTTTTTTCAAGACGATACAAAAAAACAAAAAACAAAAAAAAAACAGACAAAATACGCAAATGACGTGCGGATTGTCTGCATAATTATTAAAATTGTAATGACGTCACGGACATGCTACCAAACTTGTGCGCCCAGCCGTGAAGGTAGCGAGAATCGCGGGGGCATCGAGACACTCACGGCTGGAGACTGAGCCTAGGTACATGTCTCTTGCTGTCAAATATCTGGAACTCACTTGTTGAATTTAAAAAGAAAATTAGAAATGTTAAATTTTGAGACGTGAATATAACTGTCAGTTTTTCTCTTCTTCTTTGTTTTTATTATTTATTGCATATAAGTGAAAATCTTTCCCTTAGTTAAGTGACTAGCTCTTCATAGTTTTCACTATTTAGTTTTCAAAGTTTTAATTTTTACCCTTTTTAAATGCACTTTCGTAATTTGAACGAGCTTTTCCGCTCTTAGACGTTACATGGATAAATAATGACTGATTGATCGAAGCAATATAAAGTATAAAGTCATGCCATGTATGTTGAACAATTATTTTCTGATTGTGCAACTTTCATTTAACACGATTAAATGTTGTTACACGAGCCGAAAAAACCCGAGGTGGTACATTACGTGAAATGCGAAAGTCCACCCGACAGCTTCTAACGATCGTTTTCTCGAGACGGGAGACACTAATTTGAATGTGCGCACATTGTTTTCTGTTTTTAGGTGACCACGTGATACTACTGTGGATGGCTCGTTGTGACGAATGCTCGATCTGCAAGAATCCTCAGACCAACGTGTGTGAAATGTTAGTCACTCAATCGTTCATTCATTCATTCATTCATTCATTCATTCATTCATTCATTCATTCATTCATTCATTCATTCATTCATTCATTCATTCATTCATTCATTCATTCACTAATTCAGCGTCTGCAATAGGCAGGGCCCCTGAATAGGTTTTGAATTCTTCGACTAGGCTTGTCACCATGTCAAGAAAATCAGATCATGTTACACCTCTACTTATTGAGTTACCTTGGCTGCCTGTTGAGCAGTCATTCGATCGGTTTGTTGGTCGGTCAGTCAGTCATTCATTCATTCAGTCAGTCAGTCAGTCAGTCAGTCAGTCAGTCAGTCAGTGAAGCAATTAGTCAGTCAGTCCGTCCGTCAATCATCAGTCAGTCAATCAATTAATCAATCAAACAACCCCGCTTATAAGCCCTGGACTTATACAAGTTCGAAAGGGGTTTTGGGTGGGCTTATAACATATAGCATTATTCAAACACGATTTCCTTTTACTCATGTCTTTAGGCCTTAAAGCGCCACAGTAAATCGGGGCCTGGTTGTTCAAAAGAGGATTAAGTTAACCCAGGATTAGCGTCAATTTTTACTCCCGTTTCACTGCCAAACGATGCGGATTGCTGCAAATCCCTTTTGCGCTGCATTTTGACTTTGGTTGTTTTCAAATGGTCACTTGTTATCTGCTGTGAGAACTCTTTTGAATAAGAGAAACAGGAACCTTGGTCAAATTTTAATCCCAGGTTAGCGTTAACCGGCTTTCGAGCAACCGTTATCTGGAACAAATTTAGTTCAATAGTATTTAGAACATCAGTATCAGTAAAATAATTGTTTCGCGCTTTACTTGCACTATACTTGCCTAATTTTCAATTCGAAGTTGTACTGTGTTCTGTAAAAGTTCTCATGTTAAAGAAACAAGGATAAATGGAGGGGGGCTTATATTCTGGCGAGCTTATAATCGTAATATAATTTTTGCTAACAAATAGATGGGCCGATAACCGGGAGGGCTTATAATCGGGGGCCTTAAATCGGGATTTTACGGTATAAGCCCACCCTTAGGAACAGAACCTTTCTAGAATATTCACAGGCCATTTTTTCTTCCAAATGGAACAGGATCGAACGATTTCGAAACAACAGATATCCCTTGCGAGTATCATTAGTTTGGGCATTTTCCCCGTATTGATGGTATCGAGTACTAAGTATCGATATGGACCCACCCTTAGTAAATGGAAACTCTTTCCAAAAGGAAGTGTTTAGTCTGTATTACGATAAAGACTTATCGAATTTCTTTAGCTCCAGTATAACAGCAATATAACTTTTTTGTGTTGTAGCGAAAGACCGTGGCGGATACATACCTGTTATGGAGAGAGCTGTTAACAATGACATGGCAGAGTTGTTCCGATAGTAAAGTATACCTTTGAGCGCTCTAAAATAAATTTGAAACTGTTTTTGAAGTGTGTTAGTTTTAATCAAGGTTGATAGCCGAGGGAGGTGAGGGTTGAGGGGTATAGATCAATTCAGTTTATACGACATTTAAAAAGAAAATCTGTTTAGCAAAGTTGACATCATCATTCTCAGTTTTTCTATTTTCCTTTTTTTGTCTACTTATTTGATTATTCGGTTGTTGCTTGACAGGCTGCACTTTGTATTGTTTTGGTGTTACTTTTTTAACGGGTGCTGACGAACTATTGCAATTGTCTTGCGATTGTTTACCTCAACTCCTTTATCTGTGGGATAAGATCCAAATTTCTTCCTTCATGGTTCAGTGAGGATTCATCATTCAGTACTCTAAAGCAACAACAAAACTCTTGTTATCATCGGTAGCTACGCATAATAATCGATCCTTTGATTTCTTCAAGAGGATTTTCTTTTCAAGTTATGTCGGAGACAACAGGGAAGGTAGGAAAACGAGCAATGCAGTCAACTTGCAGGAAAATGATCTCATCCTGCCGTAATGTGTCTCTATTGCAGCTTATCGTACTCTGAGAAACGAAATGGAACGAAACGAAATGGAAATCTAAACTTTGCAAAATGAAAATATGTACTTTGCGAAATCAAAATCTGTATTTTGCGAAACGAAAATCTACACATTGCGAAATGAAAATCTTTACCGTTTGCGAAATGAAAATCTGTACTTTCACAGCAGGGAAATTGGTATGCAACTCCATCCTTGATTGCCTACTAAAATGAACGTCATTGCAAGTGTGATATTGCAGAATTTAAGTCACAAGTATCCCACTTTCACTAATTGTCAGGAAACAGTGATGCAAAGTATGGATTCTCATTTCCCAGTGTACAGATTTTCATTTCGCAATGTACAGATTTTCATTTATTGTAATATGCTTTATTTCGCCCATCATAACAAGTACAAGTCTTTCGAAAAGAACAGTATCCTAATCTCCAAAGTACAGGTTTTCATTTCGTTTCCTTGCATTTAGCCAAAAATTTGCTTGTATTGCTGGTTAAGAGACAGCAGATAACAAAACTGGTATTTAGCTATTTAGCTTTTATATGTAAGTCCCCCGGAGATTCAAGCAACGAAGTATAACCGTAAAATTCTGATACTAGGCCCTAAGGCTTTTGTGGTGGGCTTATCAGTTTGAGGGAGTTTTGCGCTTCAAAAATGGTTCTGATTATATTTGGAAGGGATTTTGCACGGGAAACTAAGGGATTTTGCGTCTGTATATTCTGAGTCAAGCACTGTTATAGGGTGTGCAATAAGAAGAAAAAGAACAATGATCGTGCGGAAAAACGTAATTTACGTAAGAATGTAGTTTGGGCTTGTTTGTTTTTTTGTGTGGCACCCTGCTGTGGTAAATAATCGTGCGTTGTTGTACCTACAGTATTCACACTTCTATTAGCGTAGGTAGAATAATACGATACTTCGTGTGGGAGCTTATAAAAGGAGGATATTATGCAGGAACGACCTCGACTCGTTCCCAGGACTTTTTCCCTCCTTTTCTCCAAATTGAAAAAAAGGGAAAAAGCAATGGGAACGAGGTTGATATCAGAATCGTTCTTGAGATGTAAAGTTATTGTAAGCCCATAGGCTCATATTAGAGGAAGGGTTCTTATTATCGAAGGGCTTTTTTTGCGAATGAGAGTTGGGGTGTTTATATTCGGGAAGGGTTCGGAAATTTTGTCGTACTAGATATCCTCTTTTCACTATGAAGTTAGAGTTTGCGGTCATCGTTTCTGTAACTGTTCAATGAGTTCGATTCTCACCCGTTTGTGTTGCTTTTCTTTGTGAAGCACATCAAAGTTTATCTTTTGAAGGTACGTAATTCTTTCAAATGTTCCATGTCATCACCAAAATGTTTGTGTTGTTGCTCAGCCGATATCCTGCCGTGCAGCAGTAGCTTGGGAGGCTGGAAAACCTGTCGTCATAGAAACAGTTGAGGTCGCCCCACCCAAGGCAGGCGAGGTGCGCATAAAGATGGTAGCAACAGGTGTTTGTCACTCAGACGACACTATTTTGGCGGGAAAATCAGATGATGCCTTCCCAGCTGTCCTGGGACATGAAGGAGGCGGCATTGTAGAAAGTGTTGGTGAAGGAGTAACAACAGTGAAGCCCGGTAAATGCCTCCTGCTGTCAAGTAATATAATGTGTGAACGTCACACTTTTTTTTATTGTGCACCGTTAATTATTTAGCCGGAAAACCCACTTCACGTAAATTGCCAAAGAAAGTTTCTGAAGTTTGTTAGTTTTTTTTTCCAGACGGGAGACACTTATTTGAATATGCGTTCAATTATATTTTCCCTTTTTTTCAGGTGACCATGTGATACTAGTGTTCATCGTTCGTTGTGAAGAATGCCTGATCTGCCAGAATCCTAAGACCAACTTATGTCAAAGGTCAGTCAGTCAATCAGTGATCCGGTGAGACAGTCAGTCAGTCAGTCAGTCAGTCAGGTAGTGAGTCAATGGATCAATCAGTCAGTCCGTTAGTCAGTCAATCAACCAGTCAACCACTCATGCAATCAGTCAGTCAGTCAATCAGTCAGTCAGTCAATCAGTCAGTCAGTCAGTCAGTCAGTCAGTCAGTCAGTCAGTCATTCAGTCAGTCAGTCACTGAAAAGAAGCTCCAGTGTTTTATTGGCTCATTGTGATAACGCTGTGTTCGGTTTTGTTTGTAGCTGTCAAAATGTTAAGCTTCGTTTTACGGAGTTTACTCGTAGCACGAGTCAAGTTCGAGCCCGAGTCAAGTTCGAGTCACGAGTCAAGTTCGAGTCAGGTTAAAAAATCAATTTTTTTCTATTTTTTTTTTCTCTTTTGATTGTGATTCTTGCTTTCACGATGATGTGCCAGTGGTAAACAGTCTAAGATCAAACACTAGTCTGGTCTAAGATCTCGATCGATCACGAGCGTCATTTGAGCTACGACTCGAAGCCTGCTTTTCAAAGATATGACAACTCATAGTATTTATAAATTTTCCTGAAAGAATGTGACCTCTATTTGCATGAAGCTTAAGAAGAAGTCCCATTTTCATGATACGCCGAGCGAGAAAACTGATGTGAATAAACATAACCGTTCGCTCCACTCGAGCGCCATCTTGTTGCGTCCACATGGGGGCCAAGACATCATTCAATTGAACCTATTTCTCTATTTCCTTCGCAGACAAAATGTTGGGGGACATATTGTTTCCCAGTATTTCAGCGGGATACGAACCTTAATCTTCTCCTTGTCCGCGAGGTTTCGAGGTAAAATTATCTCAAGAGAATTAGAAGTATTTTGCCTGTCTTGGGGCCGGTCAGTATAAAATAAGGACTGCGGACTGCGGACTGCGGACTGCGGGCTGCGGGCTGCGGGCTGCGGGCTGCGGACTGCGGACTGCGGACTGCGGACTGCGGACTGCGGACTGCGGACTGCGGACTGCGGACTGCGGACTGCGGACTGCGGACTGCGGACTGGGACTGCGGACTGCGGACTGCGGACTGCGGACTGCGGACTGCGGACCAGACTGGGTATAAAATACGGAGTGGGTATAAAACGCGGACTGAGTATAAAATGCGGACTGAGTTTAAAAATTGCAGTACTGTCCCATAAACCTCAAAAAATGCTAGTGTTTCAGTTTTCTCCAGCGCATTTGAGTTGGGTGTCTTATATTTACAGTGTTCCGTTCAGTACTTTAAAATATGGCTTTGAAAATTCTAAAATTATACTTCCAAATCAGACAACAACAAGGAACTTTGAATTTAAAGGAGGGAGATTAGGTTTAAAGACAGTTTTTGTACAGAGAGGTTGAGAGTGGGATTGTCACACGGCTTCGCCAGATAAATTACACGTTTAAGCTTGGGAGTTCTGGAGTTGCACGTTGAAATCAGCTAGAGTACTTTTGAAGTTGTTTACCCGCTGATGTCACGCAACAGAAGAACATTTGTGGAAACCCGACGAATTAAATTGTCAACTTACCTCATCCCCTTTCAAGAAGGACAAAAATCTGCTAAACAAAGCTGTAGAATTATTAATTCTGTTAAAGACAGTTTGTCGAAGACCAAATCTTGCTTCCCCTGCCGTTTAAGCAGGTTTCCGAGTCGAACACTATTAAAACAAATGGACTTGCGGACTACGGGCTGAGTATAAAATGCGGACTGAATTTAAATCAATAAGTGTAAAATTGGCTCTTGGACTGTGAAATGAATGGAATCAAGAAACTGAATGTTCATGCGCAGACAAATTTTCATTCTCTCAAAAGAGCCGATCCAAATGAAACTTTGAGTTCTTTCCCGACTGGTTTCTTATTCATTTTGTACTTTGGTCATGATTAACCTGAGGTCACGAAATAAAAGATATATATTCAAGCTACGTTCTTAATTTTGAAATTCAGATTAAATAGGAAAACCAATGATGTGGCTCGAACGTCGTCTCCAACGTAGAAGTGCTAAATGTTAGCGATTTTTATTGTAAAGTTGAAATTATGTACGCACTTTGAATTTGCAATGGTTGCGTTCAGCAATTTTTAAAATCGGTCCGCATTTTCTATTCAGTCCGCGTTTTATACCCAGTCCGTGTTTTATGCCCGGTCCGCAGTCCGCAGTCCGCAGTCCGCAGTCCGCAGTCCGCAGTCCGCAGTCCGCAGTCCGCAGTCCATGTTTTAAACTGACCGTAGCGAAAGGGACTATACGGAAGCTTTGACGACATGCCGCTAGGTAAGTTTTCCGAACGGTAATGCATGGTTCAATTTTACCTGTTACCATCCCCCCCCCGGGCAACCCCGGGGACAAGTCCAGCCCTTCGGTCCCGGGGGTGGGGAATTGTTTGAAGCCGTCTTGTCCCGGGGGGAGGGGGCGGGGCAAATCGAAAATAACCTCTTGTTGTTCTTGTGAAGCACGTCACTTCTCGGTTGACGCCGGACCGCGTGGAGAAGACTGCCTATTTCCAGGGAGAATCTCTAGAATTTGTAGCAGACTGGTTAGAGAAGGTAATCTCTCAAAATTAAAATCTGTATTCGAAGGTACTTTTATTTTAAATTGTTAAACGAATGTGCATTTGATGCGTACTCGAATAGTTGGCGTTCATCACAAACAAAGATTTATTTCTTCTGTGAGCGTATTTATGTATATACTAAGACGACTTAAATAGACTCTATATGAAAACGGATGCACGGCTTTGTATTTAACAGAGGTCTCAGTCCAGTGTTCATTCTTATGAAACAAGCTAAGAAAACCTCCTTTAAAATGCTGCCATCGACTTGTTCACGGGCCTCTTGTGCGTATGTGCTATATTTAGAATAAATCACTTGGCGGAAATTCTTTACTCGCTAGCCGTATGCGGTTAAGGGTTTTTCTTCAGGTTTTTTTTTTCAAATATAGTCAGTGCATGTTTTTATTACATTATACATGTAGTGTCCTTCGTTCAAGAAACTCTAGAAAAGCGTTTAAGTTCTTGTCAAAACGTCTGGTTTTGCTATTGTACGGAAATCAATATCGTAATCTATGTTTTGTACACAAAACAACGTATTTGTGGTCGATCAGCAGTCCCGGGGGTGGGGAATTGTCTCTTTTTGCGTGCCCGGGGGTGGGGAATAGACCGCCAAGTAAGAAAAAAATTGCAAATCCCCGGGGGTATTCCCGGGGGGGGATGGTTACAGGTAGAATTGAACCATGCATAAGTTATATATAACCAGGCTTCGGAAACCATGGTAAACAGTTAGCTCTTTGGGCTCTGGCCACCAACAAAACTGATCAAAGAGCTTCCAGGAAAATTAATAGATGAGGAGGATAAGCAAGGAATGGGGGTTAATTTCGTTCAATAAGTTGTTACCAACACTGGGAATGAACTCTCGTGATCGCTCGACAGGAAAAATATCTCTTGGACTGTTGATGTTTTGAGCGTCAGAGACCTGGAACAACGAAGTCAGAGGACCATTCTGCCAAATCCTACATGTCTTACTTGTGTACTCCGCCTACCCACAGTCGAGAACACTCTAATGAGAAAAACCTGTAATTTTGTTTTTGACTGCCTACAAGGCAACGTTTGCACCCCTTTTAAAAACTATTTTAATTTCTTAACGCATAATCGTGATACGAGGAACTGTAGAGCCACTGTTGTTCTACCTAAAGTGAAACTTGAATTTGCACGAAAAAGTTTTTATTTCTCTGGTGCAAATATTTTTAATTCTTTACCTTTAAAAACTAGACAAACTAGCAGTAGGGTTTTATTTAGGCAGTCTTTAAACGAAGTATTTTTATAGGTTAAGTAAGCATAATTTAATCTTTTATATGATGTATTTTATTTTTATATTGTTATATATATTTTTCTTTTACAGGACCCCTTTGATAACAGTACGCATGTACTGAAGGGCCATCCTGTTTAAAAATTCGTTATTATTATTATTATTATTATTATTATTATTATTATTAAGCGCAACATTATGAAAGAAAGAATCGCAATCAAAAGAAATTTAAATAAAGTTAAGAAAACGGATTTTTTATTAACCTGACTCGAACGTGACTCGTGACTCGAACTTACTCGAACTCGAACTTGACTCTTGTTAGGAGTAAACTCTCGTTCACCGAAGAATAAATTGTTTCCTGTGAACCAGGAACACAAAGAATGCTATTCTGACATGTTTGAGCGCATTGATTTTTGTAGACTTAAAGTTGATTGGATGGATCATACAAACTTACAAAATTAAGAGACATGTATGGGGAATTAACTCTTGCTTCCCTTGTCGTTTTTGATGGAAATTAGTTTCTGGCCTTGATTTGCTTTAATAACACCACGTAAAAAGGCTTTGAGTGTGTAAGCTTTTGAGGCTGGAAAGTTTGTTCGCACGGGGAGGCTCCGCCCCGAGGTTCAAACCCTCACTTTTTAATATACTAATTTTTATTGAAATGATGCCCCTTCCATATTCCTCGAAAAAAGTTGCACCTTTCTTATGCCTCAAGAATGACACAAAACGGTAGATCATCGAGGGATTTTCAAGCTTGCGTATATCTTTGCTTTCCCGTTACTGCCGAAATTTTGCACAAAATTTTTAATACTTGTTGTTAGCCGCTACCTTTTTCAGTTTCGGGTCTACTTTGATGACACTTTAGAATACAAAAACAGCGAATTTCCCTTTCACTTGAAACAAGCGTAAGAAAGTACCCTTTTTCGGCAGAGCCTCCCCGTATGACGGGGAGTTTCCCCGGGGGGAAAAGCGATCATTGCTCTTCCTTCCCCTAACAGTCTTGGACGAAATATTTCGCTGTATCTTCCTAAACTCAACACACATTGATTTACCGTGACCTTAAGTTTGCCGCGAGCTAAAATTAATTCATGTCTGCAATTTTTCTCGAGTGATGCAAGTCACAGTTTTGAAAAGGGTGAATAAACACTAGACAATTTTCACTAAGGTTCCTACTAAACTTAGCTTTTACGAGGAATTGCTTTAATCCTAATGATACGTTAGATATATTCACTACTTGTTTTATCTGAATATGACTGCTTAATGGCTTAATATTTCAGTGGATTGGCAGCAAAAGGCGCAATGCTTGACGGAACGACAAGATTCACATGCCAAGGAAAGCCACTGTACCAGCTTACGAGGATGGGAACATTTAGCGAGTACACTGTTGTTCCTGAGGCAGGTGTTGCAAAGGTATGTGCTATACACATACACACGCGTGGGCAAGGTACATGGTCACGTGGCTCATAAGCGGGTCTTACAAGATGTTCTGCACCGTCTGTTTTGTCTTAGCCTGCGATATCATGGAGGGTGGGGTAGGAAAAAATTAACTGCATTTCGACTTCACTTCTTGTATTAGCAAAAGCTATCGAAGTAAATGACGTATTGTACTAGTTTGTAGGCCATCTTTTTTAACCGATCATGTTCGTACGTTGGAAGTAGAGTGTCAGGGTTCTTGTGGGTAATGCGTCTTTCATTGTATCGTTGATGGCTTGAGTACTGTTCTGGACAAAGCATTGAAAATGTTAAACTCAGCAAAGTTACTGTGGCCGAGGTCCAAACCCCGCAAAGAACTACACTCCTGTGATAATTTTGAAGGGTTTAACACTAAAGTTCAATACAGACTATTTGCGTTAAAAATATCTGGCTATTGTTTTTAGATATTATGCCTCTCTTGAAGCTCGCAATTTGATTGTCTTTTCTAGACAAACCAGATTATGAACTTTTTGTATCGTCTTTCCACATAACAGATTGCTGAAAATGTTCCACTGCAAAAAGCGTGCCTTCTTGGTTGCTGTGTACCAACTGGATATGGTGCAGCGGTTAACACAGCGAAGGTAACAACTAAACAGATTCAATTTTTAATTCCGATTTCATTGTTATCCCATCTTCTAATCTGAATCACGTTGTACGTATCTGCAGTTTGAAACTATAAAAACTCAAAATACTTCAAACACTTGAAATATCAAAATTTTGTTTAGCAGAGTTCAATCGTTTAGTTTCTTTTAATTCATTTTTACAAGTTCAAGTTCATTCTTGTTTTCAAAAATGTTTTTGTCAACGTACTCTTTAGTGCATTTCGGACAAAACACACTCAGCCTCTTCCACGATGACATACGAGACCCTTATATTCGCGTTGACGCCCTTGTGGTTTGGAAACTGAGTTACCATCTCTTTCGCGTTAATTTTCCTATTCTAAAACAATGAAAAACCACGAGCGAGTAAAAACAAAAAAATTATTCATGTTTTTTCATTTTGTTTCCTCGAGGTGGAGCCTGGGTCTACAGCAGCCGTGTGGGGACTGGGGGGTGTCGGACTGTCTGCTGTAATGGGTTGTAAGGCTGCTGGGGCCACAAGGATCATTGGGATTGATATTAAGCCTGAAAAGTTTGCTACAGGTAAGCGACGATACTTACTGAGCTATGGGGCAAATACACAACACGTAACAACATAGACTATGAGCACAAACTAGAACTAAAGTCAACAGTTCAGAATAATTTGCATTTGTTATATTGCATTATTCAATTTTTTTCTCAGCTAAAGAGCTTGGCTGCACAGAGTGCCTCAATCCAAAGGATTATGACAAGCCTATTCAACAGGTTTGTTCTCGCTGAGTCTCCATGTTAATGTGATCTCGATATCTTTTCTTTCGATTAGAGCCGGCAAATAATTTAGATAACTCGAAATGCAGCCATTATCCAAGATTGGATGGGATATTAAATTGTATTTAAGAGTTCCCGCTGGGTTTCTCATTGACCTCTATCTATATGAATGTAGTGTCGGCAAATTCGGCAAAAGTTATGAGGATATAATTTATGAAGATCAAGAGCGCGTGCGTGGGATTTTGGGAAGCACATACGAAATGTAGAAGCTTCCCCACCTCGTCTACAAGGTCTTTGGGAAATCCAAGATGGCGGAGACTCGGCCCCTTGCAACGAGGTTGACAGTTCCCTCGAGGTAAAGTCTAGATTCCGTAACTCAAAAGGAGGTCGTTCCTACGGCTCGCGCGGTATAACCTATCTAGGAAATACTTATCGTTCTAGCACTGACGAACACAAGGACCGAGCTCCGGTTATAACAGAGAGAATAGAGTTGTGGTTTATCAAATTAAGCACAGCTTTCTGGAGGTTTAGCGCTGATGTACAGTGATTAGGGTTGACTGACTCGAAATGGTTAGCTTTTATGAATTGTTATGGTAACACTGTATATATATATATATATATATATATATATATATATATATATATATATATATATACATATATTTTAAAATTTCATTCCCGATAACTAGCGATCGTTGGTGTAGTGGATATCTTTCTTTCTTTCTTCTTGAATTTTTCTCAATGTAAGTTGAGTCAAGAGAATGACCTCCTTTGTACCTAGGGAAGCTAGACTCTACCTAACCTCGAACCGTTTAGCTTTCCCAGCATGCAACGCGAACGTTTTAGTCCTTCCCATAATGCATACAAAGAAATGTCTGGAGACCAGGAGGATATTTAACTTTGGTGATTAAATCTCGCAGGTGTTATCGGAAATGACCGGGGGAGGCCTGGACTACACGTTTGAATGCATCGGCAATGTCGAAACAATGGTAACAGAAACATTAATGTTTGTCTTTTCTGTTTTATGTCACTTATAATAACGGATTTGAAGGTGGAAAGTTCAGCCTTCTCACATTAGCCAGTTAGAAAATTTGTCTTCAATAACGGAAGCTTTCGGGTTATCTGAAAGAAGTATTCTTCGGGTCATGTTCGGTAATCTTCGGAGTGTCTCGGTTGGATATGTTTGAAACCTCAGAGTTGTCTTCGGCTTTCCTTGTGTTTATAAAAGCAGCCGGTCAATATTGACCAGAAATGTTATCGGCAACGCTTGTCAAACGTGTATCCTCGATTCTAGTTAACTCATTTCCGCCAGTAATCAACAATTCCGTATTTTTGTTAAGTTAAATTAAGATTCAGCTGTCTTTTGATGGTTCAAGTGAGGTTAATCGTCAAAGGGCCTTAAAACTAACCGTCAAAAACGTCAACTGCCAACGTGGGGTGACATTGCGATGTAAAAACACAGTCGAGTCGGTAAACTTCAAAGTTGACGACTCACTACTCTACTTTTAGGCTTCGTTGGAGTGAAAGCAACGTTTCTCTTGTTCTAAAAGAAAAAAAAACACGACGACAAAAAAAAAAAAAAAAACTCCACAAAACACAACTTTAAACCTTAAGCTTCAGGTCGTCAAAGGAATTTTGGCTTGTCAATTGTCAGCCATCAAAACAAATAGAATTTACAACTGTCAACGATAATATTCTCCTAAACAAGCCATATTTTATAACCGTTGTCAAAGCTATTCTTCGTATCAGAACCCTCTTATTTTGTCAGATAATTCTCCAGTTCAAAACACGTTTTGCCCTCACAGAAATTTACCTTTTGCATTTGCAGCGAGCAGCATTTGAAGCTAGTCACGTGGTCTGGGGAACAACTGTGATAGTAGGGGTAGCTGGGAAAACCGAAGAACTGTCAATAAATCCTTTGCAATTGCTGTCTGGGAAATCTATGAAAGCATCGATATTTGGAGGTATGGCGTCTCCATTAAAGCAACTAAGCCCGACAAACATTTTACCTTTTCTGGTGAAAGCGTAATTTATAGCTGCCATCTTGAAGTAGGCATTAAAATGAACGAATTTTCTTTAACCTGAAGGAAATTTCAAAATAATAAAGAGTTGATAAGTAACCATAAAAGAAGGAGGATAGGTAAGTCTAACAAGTATAAGAAAACTTAGGAGCGATGAACTGTAACATTTTTAGTGCAAAATTTCTTTTTGCGACGGATGCAATGACAATTTCAGAACATTATTTTTTTTGTCTTTTTTAGGATTTAAAGGGCGCGAGAGTATTCCTAAACTATCCGAAGAATACATGGCTGGAAAACTGAAACTGGACAAGATTATTACTCACACAATGCCACTGGACAAAATAAATGAAGCTTTTGATCTCATGCACGCTGGAAAAAGGTTTGTAAAGTTAGCAAATACCATGGGAGCTTAACTTTCTCAAAATCCTTCGCTTCTCATTTTCGGTTCCTGTGGTGGGCCCGTGTGCTCCCGCTGTCTCGCGCTTCCAAAAAAAGTTCTAAGCTCGACTTGTGGGCAAGCCTACCTGGAAGCGGACTCCAACATGCATGTAAGTGGTCGAAAAGCTTGTCAAATAACATGTTGAAAGAAATCAACCTTAAAGATTACTGTAATGTCGTTTTGTGGGCGTGGTGCGAATTTTTGCCTATAAGCACCGATGCAAAAATGCTTATTCTCCTTACTGTTCTCCATAGATTTCTCATGGAACAAGTAAGGAGTGTTTAAATATCAAGACACCTTATCCTTGGTGATCACTTTCTTTATTCTTCTTAGTTGATTTTCCAAACAAGTATTGATAATGAAGAGAAATTTAATTTTTGTCACCGTTAGGGCTTAAACAGGTACCAAAACAACACGTAACTAATCACAGGTTCACAGTTTTTGTGTTCTTCTTGTACGAGCTTTAAGACAGCACTCTCATAAATCTGTACAATAGGCTTTTTTTTAAAATTAAACATTGTATGCCCCGTCCACGTTTTCTTTTTTGTTTGAAAACGGAGAGATTTCTTGATAAAATGTTTTCCGTTCACACATATGAAGTGACGAGCCCACCACCGGAACCGGAAATGAGAAGCAAAGGATTTGAGAAAGTCTAAGGTGGTTGTAACATGATCGATCCCCTTCGCATTGCACGTTAATATTCCATCCCTAAAATACTCATAGTGATTTTTGAATTTTTTTTACAGCATCCGATCAGTCGTTTACTTTTAAGGTACGTGTGTGATAACTTTAATCCTTTATGGTTATTTGAGCGGACTCTCACTCGTGGCCAAACGGGACGAAAGCACCGTAGGTATGATGGGAAATTGTCCCGTTCGTTCCCATCAGTCCATCCTGGCGCTTTCTACTAGTTTCCAGTTCTTTCTCGCGCTTTTGGCTGAAGATGGGCAGATACCAGATTTTCAAATCGATACGCCAGTACGATATTTATCGATATCTCAGGTAGCATTTTACTATATTTGAAGTAATCATTCAATTCATTCAGAAGTGTCGTCATCACTCAAGATGGAGCCCAGCCATAAATGAGTCGAAAACTCCAGAGCCGTACATGGCCGCTATACTCCGCTCGTTTGTAGGGTCAACAGAACATACAAAAACAGCTCAAAAAAATAAATTTATAGAAGTATACAGCAAAATACTTGGCTTAAAAGGATTTTGGTTTGATGAAAACACGTTTTTCCTTGAAATACACCAGCCACCTTTTCTTCCAAGTGGTTTACAGGATCAAATGATATCGAAACTACTCGATATCGCTCGTGAATATCGATATCGTGGGGCATTTCCCCAGTATTGATGGTATCGAGTACTTGGTATCCGTAGCAACCCATCATTAGTAACGGATCCTTTTAAAAACTTAGTGTTAAGCGCCTATTTATGAATAAGACCTAGAACGAGTTTCTTTAGCTCCTTTTTAACAGCAACAACGTTTTTTGTTGTAGCAAACGACCGTGGCAGATACAGACCTGTTATGGAGACAGCTGGTAGCAATGACATGATAGAGTTGTTCCGATAATAAAGTACACCTTCGAGCACTATAAAATAAACTTGAAGCTTTTGATGCATGACGTGTTTCGTATTCACTGTCCTTACTCCGGGGGGGGGAGGGGAGGGTCGAGGGGTTTAGATCTGTACCAAAACGAGTCCCACTCAATCAATTCCGAAGATTGCTAAGAAACTTTCGAAGAAGTTTCGACCATATATACAGACAAATTTTAGTTTACTCGACATTTAGAACACGATTAGAAAACCTCTGATGTGAAGACATAGTATCGTCAAAGTGTTTTCAAAAACACGTTTTCTCATTAGGAAAAACCTTGTTATTTAACGTAGTTTCTCTGATACAATCCGTAAAATAAAACACCAGTTTTATTTGAAATCATAATACAAAACATACACACAACATGCAAACGATAACTCAAGATACGACGTAATGTGCCACAACAAGTACAATAATGGCTATTTGCTACAAACAAAAAACCGCTCTTTTTGTCAACTTATACAAGGCCTGGCCCAACCGTCGCTGTGCCGAATTCAAATTAGTTGAAGTTATGCAGAATCGATACGCAGAAGTGCACTGTTAGTTGAAAAATCGAGTTAATCTGCTGCAGAAAGTTCGTAAATTTTCACAAAAAAAAATGCTGCTCATACATTACCACAATGTATTCATTTGATTCAACGCGGCAGAATTAAAACGTTTGAACCAGTGCAGAATTTTAGTCGAATATGCGACACGATTTATCGAACGTGTGAAACAGATTTCACAGTTAATCCAGGCGTCGTCGCATCGATCTTCTGCAGAGGCTAAGGTGAATTCCGAAGACATTGTTCCCCACACCCCCCTCCGAAAGTGACGTTTATTTTGGTACGTTTTTAATAACTACCAAAAGTGACGACACCCCCCCCCCCTTTGAATGTGACAGCGCCCACAAACAATAGCAAACGAGACCCCGCCTGAGGCAATGGTAAAAATTTTAACTACTCCATGTACGATATTATAAACATACATTTCAACTTCATAATGCCTTTACCAAGCTTACTGTATCCATCGCTCTAAGGAAGCATTGTACAGATAGCATGATTTATTTTTCTATTGTTTTAGTTCATTTTCTGAGCAACTCCTGAGCTAAGTGCAAGAGTACATAAAATACACTACAGTCTGTATCCAGATTTTCTTTCCCTACAAACTCCGTCAACGAAGTTCTCGTCAATGCCAACTATCAGCTTTTGTTTGCAACGGTAGTTTAATAACGGATAACTCCACAACTCGATGTAGGATTATTTGTGAAGTTTTATATTTCCTGATAAGTTGTCGGAAGCCACCTCCGTAGGTCAGAGAAGTAATCCTGCTCTGAATCTCATTATACTATCAGAGAAGAACAGAAGTCGCTCGCGTGCGAAACAGATGGCAAAAAACAATAACCCATCATTTTTTTTTCAGTTTGTGTTTGCAAGTCAGTTCGCCATTTTCAAAACGAGTAAAGGCCTGCGAGTGAAAAACATCGCGGAAATCCCGCCACACGACTGTAAACTCAGACTTTTTCTTTTTACATGATAAACCTGCACTAACTCTTAGCGAGATGGGAAACCATTGCCAAGTACCAATGTAGATTGGACGTAGACGGATTTCTACGGAATTTCTGGTATAAATTAAAGTAAAGCGCTGCAGTGTTCAGCTTATCCTTTTTCACCGTCCATCCCGAAAAAAGAAAGGGCGTAGGTCTGCAACAGGGTACGAAAAATCATATATTATATGGGCGCTGATTATATAGACATTCACTGAATATGAGTGAACACGAGCACTGATTCGTTCTTTACCAACAAGCTATCAGTTCTTATAACCCACCGATTAATTTTCGCGCGCTCATTGGAGGAAACACGTCACGTGGTACAAAAACAGACGGGGGTTATCGCCTCTGTCCTCCGATTTTACTGACGAGAGAAAACCAAGAAAGGAAGTCACTTTGACAGGTTTTAACGACCAACTATTCATTTTCCGGACAATCTTTCAGCCTCGAGCATTATCCTCTGATATACCAGCCGCCGTAAGGGGTTTATTCAGTAAATATCCAATGAGCAAAGAAGTCACGCGAAAAAGGTGGCGAGAACATATTGTACATCCAGTTAGCTGGTAGGCTTGGATAAATTCTGCTCGTAAAATGGCTTATTCTGCCTGCCGGCGGAGCTCGTACAAATCGCTTATTCTGCTCGAATTCTGCTCGGTACCCAAAAAATTTTCGACCCTTTGGGCCGTATTTAGTTTCGCAAATATAGATCGGAGCCTGGGCCTAACTCCTAAAAACTAATTAGATATTCATTATGCGTAGCAAAATTGTAATTCATCTTACTTTATGTCACTACTATTAGACGAAACAGTGAATTTTTCCATTTGTTTTTTATTTAGTTTTAAATTTTTCTTACATGTTATGCATATCATTAGTGCCGCTGATTTTCCCGTATTCTGCTCAAATTCTGCTCGAAAATGCCTTATTATGCCGGCAGAATACTCGCCTCAAAAATCGCTTATTATACCTAATCGTACCTTTTTGGTACGCTTCGGCGGCATATCAGGCGAGTTTGGTGAGAGAGCCATGGGTATTTTGGCTCGACTGCGTCTCGCCAAAATACCCATGGCGAAACCAAACGAGCCTGAAATGCTGCCGAAGCGTATCAAGAAAGGTGCGATTAGGTATTTACCGTACCCAAATTCGTCCTAAAACCCGGCGTTATTTTTTTCAGTTACCGTGTTCAGTCAGGCGTTCTAGTCATATGGCGCGTGAACTGTGAGAAGAATAGTGTGTCAATATTCTTCTCCAACTCCTCATCTGTCATTTTTTTTATTCTTTTGTTTCGAGTTTCATTTTCGAAATCTTGGACGTCCAAATTAAGAGGGAAATTTAGAAAATCCGGCTCCATTTTGAAACAAAAAAGTTTCAGCGCTGTCCAGAAACATACACGGGAGCGCCTGCTAGTGTGGCGGCGTCCAATTTTGGCGCGAAATTGTATTTTTTTCCTCTGGTAGGGTTAAACAAATTACTTTCTCGCTTAACAAATGTAATAGTTTTACGTTTCGTTGTATATCTGTTGTAATTTTCATCTTTTAAGTCTGCAAAAAAGTGCGAGTTTTAGAAACTGTCCATGATATCGTAGGATATCAGGTCAGTGACTTGATATCGTAGAAAATCATGACAGTAAACAAGGCTTCTGATTAGCTAATTCTCAATTTGGGTACGGTAATGCTCGAAATTCTGCCGGCAGAATTTATCCAAGCCTATTGGCTGGTAACTCATGTCCAATGAGATTGGGTAGAACAAAGGTAATCTAATAATTACATGAAGCTTTTCAAACACAGAGTGGCACTTCCCCACCCTGCTCCTGAGAGTTGACGAGAGTATAATCATTTTTTTTTTTTTTTTTTTTTTAATGAGTATAATCATGGTTTGCCCGTGCAACACTCACGCACTCCTGTCAACTCCCGCGCTCTCAGAGAATGTGACTAAATTTCATTAAAATCACTGAGAATCCAAACACTCAGCCTCTTTAATTTGATGTTAACCGAGGTGACATAAGGTAAATTGGCCGACGTTGAGAAGGGCGGGCGGCCGTACACAGACTATTCAAAAGCCGATATTTCGAGCGTTAGCCCTTCGTTAGAGTGAATCCCGCAATGATGAAGGGATTAAGCTTGAAACGTCAGCTTTTAAAACTCTTTACGGTGGCCAATTAACCCTATATTAACCCTTAAAGCCCAGTGACGAAAATGAAATTTCTCTTTACATCATCACTGCTTGTTAAAACACTCAAGTGATGAGAATAAAGGAAACAATCACCAAGGATAAGATGTCTTGATATTTAGACAAATTTCTCCTTACTAGTTCCCTACAAAATGTATGGAGAAAAGTAACGGGAATGTGCTTTTTCATATCAGGACTCAAAGGGTTAGCTCAGCTGATATCAAACTGAAGTGTCTCATTCCCCTACGGACGCAATGTCACAGTTTCTATAAAAACCAAAGAATCCTTTTCTCATCCTCGTCAGTCTGCCGTCTCTTGATCTCGTTATATTGAGTTTGAACTGTGAAATTTGGGTTTTATGCCTTTTACTACTGTTCGATCCATGCTTTAGAGATATGCTAAAACCCCTGCTCAACAATCAAACATTTTCGTCTATAATCGTGTTGGAAGAGCATGTTTTTCCGTTCAGCCCCCCTCTCTCAACATTGCATTTAAATGGTTTTCCAAGTTTGATTTCGATCAAACACCTCTGCCAAAAAGGCTTGCGCGAGCGGGAAAAAAGTTGGGTGACGTAGACGTACTTTTTCAGCGGTAATACGCAAAAAGCGTTATGTGGGCTCACTTTGTCCGATGTTTGGTCAAACATTGTTTGCCCGTTTAGCCACCAAACGGTTTGTGTGACAAACACCATGTTGGACGAAAATGTTTGATCGTTTAGCCAGGGTTTAATTGTCGTTATGCTAAAAGGGCTTTTTACATTTGAGATAGGAAGTGAGCTCGACCGTTATCATCAGGCCTGAGTGTGAGAATATCACAGCCAGTCTCCGTCACCAGAAGGGTCTGTTCAAACTGCGCGGACCGCTTGCCGTCCTACAACGAATAATCACAAATCACAATCAGTCCACCAGTAATTCACAAAAGAGAAGCATACACGACAGGCGTTTTCATACTTGTGTAACCGCTGTCCAGTTGTCAGGCCAAATCTCATCTCGCCAAGTTCCTGGAAATGACAAAATGATAATCATTAGAGTGAATTCGTATAACCCAGTTTTCTATGCTAATGAGCTTCGTTATATTCTGATGAGTTGTGATAATAAAACAAAATAAAACAATAGATGTGTGAATCGCAAAACTCCAATCCCGAACGAACGACTTTTATTTCTCTTGCTTGTTTACCATAGAATGTACTTTGGTTTCTTCTTTAAATGAACAAAAACAGAAAAATCGCACCCCCCCCCCCCACCTCCCACAAAAAAAAAAGAAAAGAAAACTCAAACACCTGTTCAATTTCTGCCCCGACATGCCAGTACTCTGTTTCGTTTTGTGCAGACTAATAATAAATGCTTGAATTATTAACACTTCTTGGTTTGACTGCTGATGTATTATAAGCAATTGAACTCATTTTGTAATTCGTAATATAACTGTCAACTGTCACGTCTATCTTTCCGTCACTGTCACAGCTCATTAGAATATAACGCACAGCTCATTAACATTTAAAACCGGGTTATACGAATTCACTCTAATTCACACAGAGATAAGAGACAGACCATTAGAGGAATATTCAGGAATATTTCCTCCGCATACATGAACGTTTTTTCTCGGCTACTCGTTGTGCATGAATTTTTTTCTCTATATTTTTCCTTGTATGATTTTTTTTTGTACTTCGCCCGCCCCCCCCCCCCCCCCCAATAACTTTTCTGATGGTCCATCCCTAACTTTAGTTGGCTGTTTTCATGCCACTTCTTTGTTTGCTCAAGTACTACAGCTGACAAATTTTCGCTTCCGTGATCCAAAACAATAACCAAAGTAGGATGCGTGGATCCACAATTCATCTACGAAGATCTTGTGCATCGTTATGTACCGTCACGCAGTTTACGTTCGACTTCGCAAGGCTTACTCACAGTTCGTAGATCGACCACTTCAACATACGGAGATCGTGCCTTTTCGATCTCCGCGCCGAGACTTTGGAACACGCTACCTCTAATGATAAGGAATGCACAGTCAGTCTCTGCCTTTAGAAGGCTTTTAAAGACATATCATTTTAAATTAATTTATTTTTAGCTAGTTCACCGGTTTCCCTTATTTGTAGACCAATTTTTATATTTTATCCATTGTCATTAGTAGTTAGCATTTTTATATTTTACACATTGCTAATAGTAGTTACAGCACTTTTTATCAATTTTTTGAACGTTGTAAATTAGGTTTTAATATCTTTATCTTGTAAACGCATTGAGGCTCTCGAAATGCGTATATAAAAACTGTTATTATTATTATTATTATTATTATTATTATTAATGACCATTCCGTTCATTTCGTGCTTACCGCACTTTATGGTATGTCATGTTTTCATTACCCCACAAACAGTTCGAGTTGTCCCCCCCTCCCCTCATAACAGATTACCTTGTGAAATCATGGGTTCTATCGTGAAGGTGTGGCCAGGCTTCATAACACCAACAGCTTTGTTTTCTGTAAGAAATCAAAAGGCACCAGCCATGAAAAAGCCATTCAATTTCACGCTGGTAGTTACTGCAATTGTCCAGTATGGATGACTTACTTGAATAATGAGGAACACTGGGTGCAGTATGAAACAGCCTGTTAAAATTTTAAAATAAAAACATTAATAATACTCTGCTCTTTGTTCTCCTAATTTCTCACTCTCACCCCAAATTTCGTGCAGCAAAAAATACAAATAGGTCTTCCTTATTAGCTAAACATATCCACGTTGGCTACATAGGCTTAGTATTTCTTAATGGGTCCAGCTGGTATATAATTGGATTGTGATATGTACAATATTCAATTTTTGCTTTTAAACTCCTAGTATAGTTTCTCTGTTTTAGGAGTATACTCATTAAAGATTAAAGATTAAATATGAGTACCAGTTTCATCTTGTAAATCTAGGTAGCAGCTTTCAAGAGTGATTCATTTTTTTCCCATTAAACCTCTCTGTTCATTCTTTAAACTTGTACGGTGTTATTACAGTTAGTGTGTTGAAGTTTCATTGTGAAGGTCAGTGGTCCAGAGCTGGTGCCTGCTGTTATATGTAGGTTGTTTTGGGGAAACTATGCTTGAAATTGTCTCTCACCAGCCAGTACACCAACAGTCTTTTACTCGCGGCTGGATTGTTGTATTACTGTACACTGCAGTCACTGTGCCTTCCACCGACCTACCCTGGGTGCCACATCGTGTGCAAAAGTAGTGGCCTCCAGTGGACAACTGCTCCACAAAAGCATGCAAGAGAAACCTCTGGTAACTAGCGTACCCTCCACCCAACTCTTCGAGAAATATCCAGGAGTTTTCCACAAGTACAAAGGAAAAACACACAATTTCCCAAGAGTTTTCTACTAAGGCCATGAAAGGAATTTTTTATATTTCAAGGGGTTTCCCAGGAATTCAAGAACAGTGTGAACCCTGGATATTAGAAGGAGAAAAGAGCAAGAGGCTCCAATGTATACCTTTGGTGCTGTCAGCATAATAAAATACCTAACTTGTTTAGAATACTTACTCGTGTATTCCATGACCACAGTAACTTTTCACCACAGAGAAGCCATGAGCTTGAGCATGCTTTTGAATGATGTTACCAATCTCCCTGTATTTCACACCAGGTTTCACTGGAAAAAAGCATTAAATTAAAAAAAAAATACTGTATTTAGTTCCATTATACATGTATTTATGAAACTGAGAAGGTCTTTACACTGCATTCTGACTGGCTTTAAAATGGAGCATCTCATGAAGGAAACAGTAAAAAAGTGAAGAATAAAATGGTTCAACATGCACAAAATGATATTTAAAAAAAAAACCCAAATTCGGTGGTTGAAGTGTACTTTCAGCAAGCTTCATTAGCAGGCGAGGAGTATGAGCAAAAAGCAAATCCTGGTACATTTATTAGAAAAAAATACCAAGGGCGTTTTTGAGTGATGTAAGCACTTAAAGGGAATTTTTAAGAACACTTGAGAAATGGGAAGCACTCACCAGACTAAGCACACTTCTTTTATGTTCTTCAAAATTCCAGCATGCTTGCATTTAGTGCATTTTTGATTTCTCTAATCAATCTATCAATTTAGATACCTGAAGCTATGGCCTGATTAATGCACTCGTAAGTCACTTTCACCAACTGCTTACTGGCTTCATCAACTTCACCAATGAAAAATGTCTCGTTCAGATCTCCATGGAACCCATTGTAATATATGGTGATGTCGACTACAGATGCAAAAATAAAATGAACATTTTTTTAATGTGTCATTGGTTGTAATACTGAATAGAAGCTAAAAATCGTCAATGGGGAGAGAGGTGATGATCTCAGTGGAAACACGTCAATTTGGCCAATGAAAGGATGCAAAAATTTGTTTCCTATCATTGTGCTGACAGGGTGGTCAGATTTACCAGGTTGCTTAGATTAGAGAATGACTACACACACTTTTGCTCTGGCCAAAAGGGGGTGGCCACATTAACTCTGGAAGATGACCATGAAAGGAAGTCCACTGCTAACTAACACTCTGAAGTTTGTGAAGTTTTTGGGTTGGAAACATTGCTACAACCATATACGCAACACAAGCTGTTGGCATTTTACAGACTTCAACTCAGTGAAAATCCATGAAGAGCAATCGAGAGCAATCAGTATCATTGCATGATGTTACTCAACCCAAACCTCAAGCTCAGAAATGGAATAAGTTATTGCATTTTTTCATGACTTTGGCAGGCCATAAAAAGTTAACGTTTCAAGCAACATCTCAAAGTTTTGCAGCATTCTGTTCAAAAACATAAGGAGACTTTTTAAGCAAAAAAGGGGGGTTTGTTGTAGGCACTTTAATGGAAACTTACTGTTTAAAATATCTCCATCTTCCAAGGGTCTCATGTCAGGAATACCATGACAAATCACTTCATTAACAGACCTACAAGGGCAAAAGTGTTTGATATGTCATGTACATGTATGGCAGTGAATTGTGTCTTGAATAAAAGATCATAGGTGACGAAAGTCAAACCACTTCTGCAATAAATTTGAGAAAAAATAGAGGTTCGGAAGGGCAACTGCCCTACTATGGAAGAAAAAATTACTTCCAGCATCTTAATGCCTCCACTGTGAAGTCTGTAGTTCTAAAATTTTGATGTGCAACTTACGTGCAACAGGACTTTGGAAATCCATGATAGTTCAGAGGAGATGGATAACAGTTTCTCTCAAGACAAGCCTGTAACAAAGAAAGAAAGACTGATCTTGCTATGACTAAAGACCATAAATTTTGAAAGTACAAATTTTAGGTGCATTTTGATTCGTTGTAATATGGAACAAAAACATCTAATCTGAGTCCCTGATGGAAATTGAAACCATGATCCTCCAAACACCAGTTGGATGGAATAACCACTGAGGTCCTGGGAGACTGGTGAGGGGTTAGGTCATATTCACCAGGTTCACAAAAATTTGAAGGAGCGGTTAAGGTGGTTAAGGTGGCTAGACCCGGCTTTTCACTAACCATACCTATGCTCTTTGAACATGAAATTACAAAGATGCCTCAAACAAAACAGGAAATCGAGTTATACCTATTTGTAGGGTATAGATTACAAGTCGAGATTGACGTAGCCATAGCAACACGGTGACGTCATTGCTATTTTTACTTTTCCTTAATTTGTAAGAAATCCAGACATTTGTTTTATAGTAAATATAGGACATGTAGTTCATATAATTGTTTTCAGTTGTACTGATTTTTAACATTTTTCATGAGAGCGTTTTCGACAAATAACTGATTGAAGTTTTTAGCTGCTGCTAAAAAACGAATCATACCGGTAATCAATTCTTTTCAACTTCCTCAAACTGGAAATTGGATGAAGATTTCTTCCATCTATTCCTGCAGGAAAGCTGAAATCTCTAGAAACAATTTGAGGCCAAAGTTCCTTTCCACGGTCAGGATAAATGTCAGTTTGAGGAACACGAAAAGAATTGTTTATGATTTGTTTGTTCGCAGCAGCTAAAAACTTCAATCAATTATTTCTCGAAAACGCTCTCTTAAAAATATGTTTAAAATCACTACAACTGAAGACAATTATATTCATGAATTAAAAACAAATGTCTTTAAAAACAAATGTCTGGATTTCTTACAAATTAAGGAAAAGTAAAAATAGCAATGATGTCACCATGTTGGTATGGATACATCAATCTCGAAAAAAACCACTTTTTAAAACTTCAAACTATACTCAACAAATACATTTGTAGGTATAACACGATTTCCTGTTTCGTTTGAGGCATCTTTGTATTTCATGTTCAAAGAGAGTAGGTATGGTTAGTGAAAAATCGGATCCGCCTGGCCACCTTAAGAAAATAATTTACATACTACTGTACCTCATGAACAATTCTGTCAAGTTCATCTGTGGTGATGCCCACTTGAACATTCTTTGCAGCAGTATCCATCACTTCTCTTGCCAACTGAAAGAAGAACAATTAGCTTTTTATAACCCACATTTCCCTTTGAAATAATGTTTGAGAAACTACACTGACTGAAAGTCTATTATACCAGGCCTGAAATACTCTACTGACAGAATAATCTTACCCTGCAAGCTACACGCATTTTTTCAATCTCCTCTTCACTTAGGACTTTAATCTGCATGCTCTGTTTAGATTTGATCTCAGACAGAGGGACACCTGAAAACAATGACATATTAATAAACAAATATAAGTGTTCATTTGCTTTTGTTTGCTCTCAATCATATGCAATTTATTAGGATGAGCTTTCTCATTCCTTTTGTCATCACCCCTTAGTTTTTATATTTATTTCTTTATTTGTCTGCCAGTTTGCTATGGCGTCAGTAGTCACAAGATGCAGAAACATGCAAGTCACACAAAACCTCTTAGTTTCGTGATATTTTCCACATGTGATCAGATCAGGTGATTAGATTTGTTGTCACGCGGCACAACACGTGCTACAAATGTTATAAAATTAAGAAACCATTTTTAGTGAAACTATCCGCCAGTGTTAACACAAGACTCATCCTTTATATTATTGAAGGACAAAATCAGCCTGAGGACAAAACCACACACATTCGCCTAAAAAAGCAAAAGCTCATCCCATGTCTGCATGTGTGCAGACCATTTATTACAATAGTTATAATTACCGGTATTACAACTATGGTAAAGGGTTAGGGTATTTTCTAACCTCAGAGAAATTCACAAACATGACAAAGCTTTTACATTGTGTACAAGTTTATGGATGAGCTATTGGGCGATTCCAGAAAATATCCGTACCATACCACGGACGGCTTCCATATTTTAACCCCCCTTGCCTTCAGAATTTCCAAAATGCATTATCCCCCCATGCCCTCGGATTTCCATAATCGTAAACCCCCCCTCCCGTTCGGATTTTCCATTTTTTCGTCAGACCCTTAAGGCCACTAATTTGCCCAATTTCGGTTATTTTACGGAAAAATATTTCTTATTACTCTACTTCTGTTCCGTACAAGTACAACTGGTTATAGAGGGAGTCGTCCTGACTCTGAAAGTTCTGGAATGAAAATTTTTAAAAAAATTAAACGTTTTCTCCTTACTGCTGTTCAACAGACTCAACCTTAGTTAACTTTACATTGCCCCAAGCTGGTAAAGAACATTAAAATAAGAATATCGTGTGATGAACGTGTGTCCTCACGGAAGATATTACGATCGAGTATATTTTGTTTCCGCCATCTTGAATTTGAGCCATCGGGGTCAGCAGTCACTCCCAATCTCTTGGCGCGAAATGCAAAATCCGACAGGCGCTGTCACAGGCGTCCCTTAGAAAGGGACTGGTGCGAGTTTTCGACGTTCATACAACGGGAGTACGAGAAATGTACAAGCGGTAAGAAACATAGATTTTTCATATTTTATTAATCGATCAGACAAGAAATTAATCAACGTAAGGCCTCTGGAGCTTAAAATACAACCTATATTTTGTTGGTTTTCCTAATGAAAACGAACACATGCCTGTCGATCGATGCTTGACTTGTATTCTGCTTCCGCGGCGCGGTCGTCTGCAATGTCGCCAGTTCGTGCTCTATTTACAAACTGATTTAAAACGTCCATAAAAAAGCACTTTCAAGGAATACATTCTTGTCTGTCTCCTGTGTAAATCCCAGATCTAAACCCCCCCATGCCTTCAGAATTCCACTCGTAAGTATTCCCCCATGCCTTCGGATTTCCAGTTCTAAGAAGCCCCCCTTGCCCTCGGAATTCCGAAAAGCCGTCCGTGGTATGGTACGGATATTTTCTGGAATCGCCCATTGGAAACATGGATTCCAGTTCTCACTGAACGTTGTTTCAAGCAAACTGAAACAGCGATGAAATGTGTCGACACTTCAATAAAACTATCACCTTACCATCAGTTCTGTTGTCCTGTGTCTTTGATTTCTACATCACCTTCTGCAAATATCCCTGTTTCTCCCTGATTCTTCGGTGAGTTGGATGGTAGATGCTTAACCGCCCACCATTTTGAAATTAAAGACCACTCAGTCCCAGTTCTGCACGGCTCACCAAAAACCCCTAAGAGAGACTGGGTGAGCAATCTTTGCCAGGTTATGGTTACAAGCTCGTAAGAAGATTGCATGAAGGACTTCTGTATATGGGAGGTTGTCGTGCAACAGATTAAAATTTGCAATTCAAATTAGGTTCTGTGGGGAGACTGGAAAGAGCTTTTTGCTCATACCAGCTAAAGACGAATTTGAAAAAACAATAGCGATTGTCTTTTTGGCCCTACGATTGGTCCGTGGCACAGATCTCCTAGCAACGGCCTAAGAGCTTCCTACCCAGTCAATTTTGGGGTTACAGGGGGTTTTCAAGAGGCAGTGTCGAACTGGGACTGAGTGATTTTTCAAAATGGCGGGCGGTGACGCATCTACCATCGCACTCACTGAAGAAGAATATTTGCAGAAGGTGATGTAGAAATCAAAGACATGGGAAAACAGAACTGATGGTATGGAGACAGTTTTATTGAGGTGTTGACATATTTCACTGCTGTTTGCTTGAAACAACGTTTGGTGAGAACAGGAAATCCATGTTTCCTATGGCTCATGTATGGTTTACGGGGGGAAATGCCATCATCATAAACAATTTTAAATGTCTGCCCAAAAGGGTGCTGAGTACAGGGCATCAACTGATATGGAATTTTCAAAGATGTCATAATGCCACTATCAAATTATTTCTCATCAGATTTTTACACATAGAGTTGGATTTAAAAGAAGCCATTAACAAACCAGTTTCTGCATAATCTGGTTTCTGGATGTGGTCTGGTACCTCTCTCCTTGGGGACTGCCAAGACAAAAAGTTCAATTCAATAATATAACAACAGTTCAGTTTACTGTTTAAGTATCAACAAAATTGACTTTATTATATGACCCATAAAGCCCCATGAATGTCTTCACTGCAAAAATATTAAGAAAATCCTTATAAGAGGGCCATGCACTACATGTAACAGGCCACAACACAAGTTCATTTATTTTCTCACCTGAGGCCATGGCTTGAGTTTTCCAGTGAATTTGTATCCTGGCCATGGAACATAGGCTGCTGGCTTCGAGTCTTCTATTTTAGCTTGGATAGACAAGAAAAAAGAACAAAAAGAAAGAACAAAATCAAGATTATGATGTACCCCCAAAACAACTCCATGGGGCATTTAATTCTTGTTTTAATAGTACAGGACTGTATATGGAGGATTGTCACTTCATGAAACATTTAAAAGGATGGTCAGGCAGCAGGGAGGGTAATATTTAGTGCGTGTACATCAGTAAAAATTGCCATTAATATTTATAAAATTTCATGACAATAGCTGAGACTGAGAACACGTTTGATTACCTGCAGCTTTTTCAGCCTTGTGTACTTTTTTGTGTTCATTCCAATTCTGCTTGAAGCAGTCCTGCAGCAAATAAACAAAAAAAAGAAAAGGAAGACTACTCAACTGAAATAAAACTGTACCTCGGATGGTGCAGTCTGACTCCAGTATGATGGCTTGTTGACTGATGCCTAAGGTACATGTATCTACCGGCACCACCTGTGATCCTGCTGTCTTAACGGGGCTATGTTACCCACAACTGTAGGGATGGCGCAGTGGTCAGAGCACTCACCTCCCACCAATGTGGCCCGGGTTCGACTCCCGGTCCTGGTGTCATATGTGAGTTGAGTTTGTTGTTGGTTCTCGTCCTTGCTCTGAGAGGTTTTTCTCCGGGTACTCCGGTTTTCCCCTCTCCTCAAAAACCAACATCTCCAAATTCCAATTCAATCTTCAGCCTCCCCAATTAGCAGTGCACTTGTGCACAGCTATAACATTGAGACTATAATAAAGTTATTTGATTTTGAACTTTTATTGATGTACCCCCTAAATGACAAGGACTTATATGCCATAACTATCAGAGAAGACAACATAAACCTCATGGGTATTTTTGCTGTCTGTTCTCAGTCTTGTCCCTAGTTTTCAGAGCAACAAGTAAGACAGTTTTCCTGACTGGTAAAGCAGCTCTGTTAAAATCCTTTTCTTCTCTGGAATAGACGAAGTGTCAAGTCATGGTCATCATGAGACCTGGAACATTGCCCATGATACTACATTCACATATCACTAAAACCTTCAAAATGCCTGAAAATCATGATGAAGAAAAGGCTTACGGCAACTTACGATTGTATTAACATTCAGAGAAATGCCAAGAAGATGAGGCAAAAACCCTTACGAAGGCACCAACGAAAAACGTTGAGGAAAAGATAATACTGACAGCACCTTACAAGACTGCTACCTTACGAACATAGAAAGATCAAGAGGATAAGACTTTTTCTAATGTCATACGAACGCCTGGACAACACGAGAATTTAAGTTACTAAGATATGCCTGATGCGGTGCGTAGTACGACTGACAATAAATCTTTTCTTAATCCAAATCTGTTGGATATTTCTAATTTTAGTATGTGGTTCTAACTGCTAACAAGCGGTTCTACAGATTACAAATTTTACTTGTAACTGCCTGATTAGGAGAGCACTGTCTGTTCTAAGTTCCTCTGAATATTTACGGCTGCTCACTTAAATGCTTGTTTGATGGTTTATTCAGATACACACCATGTCAAGAAAATGATTGTTTTCTTAATTATCCAGTATTTTGATTAAATACAGACTACTTTCAGTTATCCCAACGAGTTTAGATAATCAAGGTTTGACTGTACTCTCTACCCAGATCATTCCTGGGGTGGGGGGGGTGGTATAGGGGTACCACTGAGGGTATGAAACCCTGACCCTGTTTAGGACAAAAAAAGGCATAAAATACCAAACTTGTTTAGGACAACACCTTTTATTTTAGGTCCCTGTTAAGGACAAATGATTGAAATACACACTCTCGTTTTGCATGACTAAGACCATCAAACATCTCCGATCTGGGATTGCTGAATACTCATTGTATAACACATATTTAATGACGACAATCGTGCAACCACACTCCATTTAGGACAGACTTGCATAAAATTATAATCCCTGTTCAGGACAGAGAGGCCAAAAACCATACCCTGTCCAGCGGCACGTCCCCGTATCGGCCATATAAGGGAGCTCCCCAACCTGGGAGACATCATCCCTTTGTTAGGGGAAGAACAGCTGGTAAAATCCATTTTGATTATGTCATAATGAGTTAGGAAATGTGACACACTGAAACGCAAGAATTTTAAGCTAAAAGATTAGGTTGTGGGAGCAAACGAGAACCAAGGTTAAATGATGAGAGCAACTGATTTTGGCTTCACATTTGCAAATTGAAATTAAATGTATGACCTGCTCTTATCACGCTCTGTTTCACTTAACTGTGTAATTTTAAAGCGATTAAAATAAGTGATTCTCTCGATATTTTCTTAACTTATTTTCGTGTTTTGATCTTGATTAAGTGCACCCATGCTGCCAAGTTTTTTATGAGTAAGCGTAACTTAATTGAGTTAATCACGTTGGAGTTGGCATTCCCTGAAAATTAAAATATTTGAAAGCCCAAAGTAAAATGGTGTTACTGTATCGGGTTAAATAGATAGAGGAGCCAAGAAAAATAGGAAGAAAGAAATGTTGTCATATGTGAAAATTTAGCTTATGACAAGCTTATGACTGAGCAATGTCACTTCCTACAACAATGCGATAAAATAGTTTGTTTTGCTGTAAAATTGAACGATGTAACAGAGAGTGAATGGCTTACCTGAGCACAGAAGAAACTTCCCTGAATTCCAAGCTTAATACAGGTGGGACATTGTAATTTTGCAGGCTGGTTGCAACCCCGACTTTCACAAGTCCTCGTCGCAATAGCCGCCATGATGATTTGACAAAACTGCTCTAGTTCCCAGTCTACGCTCGTCTACGCTGTGTTTTGGATCACATGGGCCCACCGTCCATTGAGCGTGCAGAGACAAAACTTGGGCCGGTTTTTTTTTACAAACTTGCATTTGTTTGGCGATTTGAAATGGTTATGTCGGTTACTCTTTCAAAAATAATACATATTCTGTGACGGGGACTCAACAGTAATAGCAAGAGTGTGTGAGGTACACTGTAGTTGACATGAATTTAGAAAAGTGGTCGGACGTAAAGCACGCAACATTTACATGACGGTAAAAGGAAAGATTTTGGTCCAAGTAATGTCAATATCAACAATTAAGTAATCGACCAGATAAAAACTTGCTCGTTGCATGCACTTCACCGTAACAAAGATAACTTTGCAGCCGGTGTCACAGCGGAATTGGACTCCCCCCCCCCCCCCCGCTCCAAATCCGCTGGCGGATCACAGAACCCCCTCTTGCGGATTTGGAACCCCTTATCAAAGAAATAATTTCCTTTTGCAACGGCAAGTTCTTAGAACGAAGCCATCAGACTCGCGATACGTTTTTAGAACGGAGAATATACATTTTATCTTTGCTTTCAAGCGCGGCAGCTTGAAAGCGGTAGCGTAGGTTTTTACAGTAGGGTTACGAAGAAAGGGTTTCCAAATCAGCTAGAAGATTCGGAGCCCAGGGGTTCCACATCCCGCCAGTGGATTTGGACCGGGGGTCGAATTCTAGGGGGATCCAAACCCGCTACGACACCGGCATCGTGGAGGGAATCGGGGCTACTGTGCCACACAGTTTCGGCGACCACGGCAACTGTGGATGCTGGTGTAAACACAGCAAGGACCCAGAAGGCTATTGGCACTCAACGCTGCCGGGGGCCAGACTTAGGTGAAGGAAAGATTTCTGAATAATGTGCTAACTTCTTCGGAAGAAATGGGAATCGACATGGTATTGATGAAATCGCACAGTCCCTCCCCCCCCCTCCCCCTCCCCCTCCCCCCAATCCACCCGTACACTCGGATAAGGGCCGTGATAACAGTACACACTTCATCAAAAGTTTCAAGTTTATTTCAGGGCGTTCATAGTTCTAGCTACAATTTTCTATCAGAACCATTTGTTCATCATGTCGTCGTCACCATATGTCTCCATAATAGGTCTGTATCCGCCACGGCTACGTTGCTACACTATATCAGAAAATGACGTTGTTAATAAGGAGTTACAGAAAGTCACTCTACGTCTTATTCATACACTCAAGCAATTTACTGTATTCTTGTATAAAGTTCAATGTTTTGACCTGTTTTTGTGTGTTCTGTTGATACTGCAAACGAGCGGAGTAACACAGCCTTGTACGGATCTCGCGTTCTCGACTCGTTTAGGACTGGACTCCACATATAAATGATTGTCAAAATGACTACTGCAGGGACTGATCAAACAACTGGACTCCACCTTTAGAGATGACGTCACAGCGCCTGTCTGAATTTTGAGTGATAACTTCAAATATAGTAAAATGCCACTGAAATATCGATAAATATCGTACACCCATCGTATCGTTTTGAAAACCTGGTATCGGCCCATCCTCAGCTAAAGAACGGGAAAAACTGGGAACTAATATAAAGCGCCAGGAGAGAATGATGGGAAGGAGGAAAGGGGCAATTATCGCGTATTCGTCCCGTTAGCACCAGTAAGAGCCTTCTCAAACAATCTTAAGAGATGATTGCAATAACGTAAAGTTAACACAGACTTACCCTAAAAGTGAATGATCGATCGGATGCTGCCCAAAAAAATGGACAAAAATTATTAAACCATTTTACATTTTTTTAAGGGGATGGAACACTAACTTGCGATGGAATAGCATCCTGTATAATAAACGAAGGTACGTTAAGTTACATACACGTTTATCAGATTGGTGGTGCCTTGTATACAACCGCCCCCCCCCCCCCCTCCACTCCTAAACGAGGTGGGACAATGTCGTAAAAAAAGGTGATTATTGTTTATCGTGGTAAATACAATAATAATTAAGTGTATGTCGTTTGTCTCACGATATGGTGAGACAACCCAAGTGACCACATCGTGACAAAAGGATATACACTTGATTATTATTGAGGTTGGACAAGTACACATGTTTGGTCAATTCAGAAGTGTAGACGGAAAAGGTTTTGAAAATGCATTATTCAAAAGTCTTCGTTTGCAAATAAAAACGGACGAAAACGGATAGGATAGGTTTGGTTAGGGCAGGATAGGATAATCTTTTTTCAAACACAATAGTTGCTAAAGCTTCAAATTTGTGGGGACGTGTATAAAGAAAATAAATAACATCAAAATTTCTAAAATTTACACATATGTGCGAATGTAGTACGTGTGGTCGGCGCATTACAATGTTACGTTCAGTTTGTCCATCGTCACATGCCACAGAATTATGTCGTGAAACTGTCATATCTCTTTAGGGTAAAAATAAATTCGAGCCACGCACACAAAACGAGAATCTACATAATATTGTGTCTGCTTCCAGGATATCACAGTTTGATAATTTCGTCTACAAACCTTTTACCAGCGTGCATGAGATCAAAAGCTTCATTTATTTTGTCCAGTGGCATTGTGTGAGTGATAAACTCGTTCAGTTTCAGTTTTCCTGCCATGTATTCTTCCGATAGCTTTGGAATTCCCTCACGCCCTTTATATCCTAAAAAACAAACAAACAAACAGACAAACAAAAAATACAAAACAAAGGACTAACTGTTTTGAACTTGTCACTGCAGCCGGTTTAAGCTTTTTCCTGTTGCAAGATTTGACCTAAAAATGTTCAGTTTATTGCTCCTTATTTCTCACATCTTTTTCAAACTTAGCCCTGCTCATCTTTTACATTACGGTTTTAAAATTATCATCTGTTTATTTTGAGACCACCTTCAAATTGAATCAAAGAAAATTCGTCATTTTTACGCCTCCTTAAAGATGGCATCTATAATTTACGCTTTCACCAGGAAAAAGAATTGCCTGCCTAGTTTATTTACAAACTGCTTTATTCTGTTTATTAATGTACATGTCGTACCTCCAATTATTGATCCTTTCACGGATTTTCCCAGCAGAAACATGAAAGGATTTACTGACAGTTCTTCGGTTTTGTCAGCTACTCCGACTATCACAGTTGTTCCCCAGTTCACGTGACTGGCTTCAAATGCTGCCCGCTACGAAATTAAGCAAGAGGAAGCAAAAGTACATTTCCACTTGGAAGGGGCCACACGTGTTTTTACAGTGCAACTGGAACATTACCTGCGAAAATGGGAGGGCCGATCAATGGGGTAAGTAGCTATGACTTCCGGACGGTTAAAATTTAGTTTTTTGACAGTTTGACGGTTCAATTTTATGTGTTTTTGATGACTGACAGACAGTAATAAAGAGAAATTCCTACGATCACCTACACTTTTAAGTTTTCAGTTGTGTTTTGGGCGTTGTGTTGTTTTTAGAGGCTAGTTATCATGCATCTGTTAGAACAAGTGAAATTTTGATTACACTCCACTGAAAAATAAAATAAAATACAATAAAAATAATTAAAAACCCTTAAGGTCATGTCACGAGTCCTCGACTTCAAATTTACCTACTGCAGTTTTGTATACAAAGTCCTCACTGATAAACTATTAGAAACATTCCTTGAGAGCTAAAGGGCTGCTGAAATCGTAGTTTAGAACCGTTCGACGACTAATCATGACTAATAAAACCGCTAGTTCCCTTGACGGTTGACACTAAAAATTACCGGCCTTTCTTGACGGTTGAAGATTTTTTTAGGCCCTTTGTCGGTTAACCACACTGGGATCCTCAAAAAACAGCTGAAGCGAGACTAAAAAGGCGGGGAATTATTCATTACTATGAACATGATTGATTGGAACCGAGGATACACGTTCCACAATCGTTACCGAGTACATGCTTGCCAATGTTGGGCGGCTGCCTTCGTAAACACGAGAAAACCCGAAGACAACTTAAGGCTTCCAACATATTCACCTGAGATATTTCGAAGATTACCGAACATGACCAGAAAAATACTTCACATAATTCGAAAGCGTCCGTTGCTCGAAAGAGATTTACTGTTTGATCTGAAGACGTTAAAATTCCCAGTTTCAAAGCCGCTATTATTAATTACTTTAAACAGAGAGGCAAAAATATTAATACTTTTGATTACCATCACTTCAACATTGCCGACACATTCAAACGTGTAATCCAGGCCTCCCTCGATCATTTCTGATAACACCTGCGAGATTTAATCACCAGAGTTAATATTCTGTCTATTTATTGAACAACGACGTAGGTAGCGTCTCGTTAAGTAAACAGACCATCAGCCAACTGATTCCCAGTCATTTCTTTGTGGGCATAATGGGAAGGATTTAGTAAGCTCGAATTGCATCATAGGGAAGTTGAACGGTTTGAGGGAAGCGTCATCCTGGATTGCCCGAGCCAAAGAACCTAAGAACGCAGTTGGGGAAGGATGTATTTTTTACTTCTGCTTCCCAAGATCCCACGCGCTCTTCTTATTCATAAATCATAATCTTCATGCAAATCTTCATAGCTTCTACTGATGTGGACTGGGAACGATTCCACCTCCAAAGGATTTCCTACCGACACTACATTTGAAAAGGCCAGTGAAGGAAGAGTCGAGAACTGCTGAATACAGTCCGAAGAGGGGCCTCCTCAATCACATATTGCCCATCCCAGTCTCGGGCAATTTCTCAGTTCTCAAAGTTTGGTTGTACTTTAATTTGACTTCAGACAATGTATGCGTTAAAAATACCTGAAGACTGAGCTGACGTGTTCCGTGTTATCACAAGGAAAGATATCGAGATCACATTTTATAACATGGAGACTCAGCAACAACAAACCTGTTGAATCGGCTTGTCATAATCCTTGGGATTGAGGCACTCTGTGCAGCCAAACTCTTTGGCTGAAAAAAGAGAGAGAATAATGCAATAAATCTAAAGTCAATTATTCTGAACTGTTGACTATAGGTGTAGTTTGTGCTCATAGTCTAATTATTGTGTGGTGTGCATCTGCTCCGTAGTTCGGTAACTATCGTCGCTTACCTATGGCAAATTTCTCAGGCTTAATATCAATCCCAATGATCCTTGAGGCCCCAGCAGCCTTACAACCCATCACAGCAGCCAGGCCAACTCCCCCCAGTCCCCACACGGCTGCTGTAGACCCAGGCTTCACCTTAAGGAAATAGAACGGAAGGAAGTATAAGTAATTTTTCTCATCTTTCGAAATTAATAAGGGTCTCGTCTTTTTTCGATGAAGAGGTTGAGTGCGTTGATGATTCCATGGCGCTATGTCCGAAATACCTTCTCAGGAAGCGAGAATGAACTTCGATTACCGTAAATATAGTGAATCAAAAGGACCTAATAGATCGAAATATGCTAAACAAAGAACCTGCTGTTTATAGAGTCAAATTGCCTTTGCGTAGAACTTGATTCAGAATTTGGGCTAACAATGATAGCGGGGGGTTAATTAGTTCTTTTTTAGTCGATACCTTAGCTGTGTTGACCGCTGCACCATATCCAGTCGTCACACAACAACCAAGAAGACACGCTTTGTCAAGTGGAACATTCTCAGCAATCTGTTATGTGGAAGGAAGATTCACAGAGTTCATAAACTGGTTTGCCATTGCAGTTCTGTGTGCCTGAAGATAGTCTGCTTTTTTCACTGAATTGGAAAGAGGATAAGCCTCAGCTCACGTGCTACCGGGATGTTGATTTGCATTATACTGCTGACGTTTTCCGGCATTTTTGGGGAGGGACGGTCTGAAAGTAGGAACTTAAGCAGATTAAACTAGTAGTAATAAATTTCACATTGTAGGTCATCTTTTTTATCGGATCATGTACGCACGTTGGCATAGCTTGTCTTACACTTCGATAGCTTTTGCAAAAAGAAGAAGTGAGGCCGAAATGCAGTACTTATTCACTTCTCTCCCTAAAACCCTAATTGCAGGCTAAAACAAAACAGACAGTGCAAAACAACTTGTAAGGCCGGATAGTGAACCACGTGACCACCGAGCTTACGTGTGTGTGTGTACAGCACATACCTTTACAGCAGCTGCTTCGGGAACAACAGTGTATTCGCTAAATGTTCCAAGCCTCACAAAAGGGTATAGCGGTTTTCCTTTGCATGTGAATCGTGTTGTCCCGTCAGTCATTACACCTTTCATAAGCAATCCACTGAAATATGTAAGTGTCGTGTAAATATAGCGAACGTAAGGAAGGATGGAATCCCACTTACGTAAAAATAATGTTATCAGCCTCGATTGTCTCTTGTCTTATCTCATTCAAAAAAAAAAAACTTGTTGAAAGAAAATAATGAACTTAAGGGGAACATTAGGTCAGAGAAACTTTCTGTGGAGTTTTAGGACCATATAGCACGATTTGGTTGGTGAAAGACGGCGGATTATTTCGCTCAAAAACGTAAGGAGGGAGTGGGTATACAAATCTCTTAAAATTGTGCTATCATGACCTCTCCAGCCTCAAAAGCGTAAAGAAAAAAACACTTTTAAAAACCTTCTCACGTGATGGTATTAATTTCTTTGCAAACCAAGTCCACAAACCAAGTTCCCTCAAAAACGGTCAGGGTGGCAAGAGTTACTTTCCCCATACACAAGAATTTTTTACTGGTTAATTGGACTGCTTGCCTGCTTGACTGATCAACCCACTGACTGACTGACTGACTGACTGACTGATTGACTGACTGACTGACTGACTCACTATCTGTCTGACTGACTGATTGATTGACTGACTAACTGACTGATTTACTAACTGACTGACTGACTGACTAACTCACTGACTGACTGAGTGACTGTCTGGCTACCTGTATGCATGACTGACCAACCCACTGACTGACTGACTGACTGACTGACTGAGTGACTGTCTGGCTACCTGTATGCATGACTGACCAACCCACTGACTGACTGACTGACTGACTGACTGATCATGACTGACTGACTGACTGATTTACTAACTGACTAATTGACTGACTGACTGACTCACTGTCTGTCTGACTGACTGATTGACTGACTGACTAACTGACTGATTTACTAACTGACTGACTGACTAACTGACTGACTGACGGACTGATCATCACTGACTGACTGACTGACTGACCGAGTGACTGAGTGACAAAAGCAGTGACTGAGTAACAAAAACAGTAACAGTTTATCTTTATTGTACCTTACTCTCCAAAGGGAGGTATTGGTCTAGTTACACTAAAGGATAAACATTAACTAATACAGTGAAACAACAAATGCTAAATGACTAAATTATTTGATTACACTCGTATTAATTATTTCTTTTCTTTTCTGAAACATTAAATGAATGAACTTCCCAATAAGTTTACAATGAATGAATGAATGAATGAATGAATAGGTGGATGGATGGATGGATGGATGGACGGATGGATGGATGAATGAATGATTGAATGAATGATGACTGACCTTCGACACATATTGGTCTGAGGATTTTTGCAGATTGAGCATTCTTCACAACGAACAATGTTCACTGGTACCACATGGTCACCTGAAAACGGGAAAAAATTTGTACGCACATTCAATTTAGTGTCACCCGTCACGAAAAAGCAAACAATTTTCTGAAGCCTTTTTTGGCAATTTATGAAATGTGGCTAGCTCCTCCGGTTAAAAATGAACGGTGTGCAATCAGAAAAACAGTTTTTTAAAATAGTATGACTTTTATACGTGATATTACATGACAGCTAGTAAGAGGCATTTACCGGGCTTCACTGTTGTTACTCCTTCACCAACACTTTCTACAATACCACCTCCTTCATGTCCCAAGATGGCTGGGAAGATGTCTTCTAATTTTCCCGCCAAAGCACTGCCATCTGAGTGACAAACACCTGTTGCTACCATCTTGATACGCACCTCGCCCGCTTTGGGTGGTGCCACTTCAACTGTTTCTATGACAACAGGTTTGCCAGCCTCCCAAGCTACCGCGGCACGGCAGGATATCGGCTGAGCAACGACACAAACATGGCTTTAGTACGCAAACAAGGTATATAAAAGCTGTAAAGTAGCCACAGGAGGCTCACACGGCCGGAGCTTAACCCGGTTCTGAAGTATGAAGCAACTGAGGGCAAGAACGTCATGATAGCCCACATATAAGGCACTAATAACATTACAGTCCTATATGAATATATACACAAACTGATTAATGCACCTACCTCCACTAACACACACTTTCCTTCACTTGTACTCACTTTCCTTCATTTGTACTCACTTTCCTTCATTTGTACTCACTTACCTTCACATTAGTGCCTCATATGTGGGCTAGCATGACGTTCTTGCCCTATATGTGGGCTAACATGATGTTCTGGCCCAACTGAGAGTATTGCTAATTCCTCAGGATGGGATGCTAGTCCATTGCAGGGATGCGCCCAGCAGTATGTAAGGGTATAGATAGACAATGTGGAGTGAAGTTTCTTGTCTTAATCAGGAAACAACATAGGACTAGGGCTTGAACCACCCACTGAGATCTGAAGTCCAATGCACTGGCCACTGCACCACTGCGTTCTCATCGTAAAGCAACAGTGGAACCCCTTTACGACGAACACCACGTGTTCTTACAGGGAAAACCACCTTACGACCTCCCCCTTCATCCCCACCTTGTTCCCACGGCTTTTTCCCTTTCTTAAATTTGGAAAAAAAAGGGAAAACCCAGCAACAAGGTTACCTTAACCAGCCACCATGCTCGAGTTTGTGCTAAATGAAACCATAAGCAATGCGAACGCGATGTCTACAATTTCGAGGACACCAACTGGACAACTAGTTTTCCTTTTTTGGTGCACTTCTGCTTCACATTGCAAACAGTAAAGCTCTTCTTTGGAAGTTTGTGTGTGGCTTGACATGCTGTCCTCAGAACACGTAAAGAGTAAAACAAAGGCCTTTGTTGCAGTTTCCCCACACCACATTACAATCTGATCGAAGTGAGGTTAAACAAGGCTATTACCCTGACCCTGTTTATGACATAAATGCCCTAAAACACCTACTCTGTGTAGGACAACACCCTCCATTTTAGGGTAGGGAAAATCACAATTTTGGTCTGAAAAGGGTAAAGGGTTTCAAGGAGTGCGCAGCACACCCAAACCCAAAATTTCAGGTCCCTGTTTAGGACAAATAATAAAATACACACTCCCTTGTTTTACACAATTTAAAGTGTTTCAAAGACCAGCAAATGTCTCCAATCTAGGACTGCTAAATGAAATACTGTTTTAGCCATATTTAACGATGGCAATCATACTGACCATACCCTGTTTAGAACAAGTTCAGACCCTGTTTAGGACGACTTGAATAGATTTATATACCCTGTTTAGGACAAAAAGGCCAAAAACCATACCCTGTCCAGCAGCACATCCCCATATAGGCCATAAAAGGGGTCTTCGATTGAACTTTAATGTGGTTTACATTTTGTGACAATCGATATTCCCATGACAGCGAGAGACAAAAATCATCGAAAACAGAAAAATTGAAATTTTGTGCGCTCCAGATTTTCGGCTTCGAAAAGCCAATACCATCATCTTAAACTGTGGTGTATGGCAAACCAAATATACAAGAACTGAATAAAAAAATCGATATGTTTGATTTGAAATAAATCACAAAAATATTTTAAACTTTAGTTTTTTGCATCGTAAAATAAATGAACTGAAAAATAATCAATGCTTTAATGAAATGGCTAGAAAATAATATTGCTAAAATATGTCCTTAACTTATTATTCAGACGTCTCAGGTATATTTGGTTTGCCATACACCACAGTTTTAGATGTTGATTTTGGCTTTTCGAGGTGAAATCTGGATCGCACAAAATTTACTCAGTGTTTTCGAGGATCTTTGTTTATCGTTATCGTGGAAATATCGGTTGTCACAAAATGCAAAACGTAGGTGTCGTCCCAAAAAAAACTGCACTGTAACACCTTAAATTCTAACTTCGTAGCGAAGACTGGTTATCGATCTAGTATGATAATAACTCATTGCTTGGTTCACAATGTTAAAGCTGAATTAGCTGTCTTCCAGTTGTGCTACTTCCTTACCACGAGCTATTAGGTGGGTTCATACTATGATAGTAAGTAGACCTTAATTAAGTACACTTGAGTTTTACTTCAGATGTGAACGGGTTTAATTTCAGCTCAAGTAGCCTACTTTGTGGCCATGGTAACACACTTCCTTCAAAGGAGCCGAAGTACACTCTCAAGTCTAGTTCAGACCATCCTTACGAGCCTACTTATGCTCTATCAAAACACATTCCGGAAACCGACGTCAATCAAACACGCTCTCGTGTGCTGTTTTTGTAAGTTTACTCTTACAAGGTCACATAAGTATTCAAATGTTTCTCGGGTGACTCTGAAATGTTCCTTTCTGATAAAATTAAGCCCTGGACTTTCTATTAAGTATCGAAGCCAGTTCTGTGGACGAGGCCAAACCCAAGCTCTCCGTCTCCGTTGACTGCGTTTTGTTGATTCATATGGGTCATAATCATCAGCAACAACATTTGCCTGTTTCTCCGCCTAATTCTAAATTCTTCCTCCATAACGTGAAAGTGATAAAGTTCGAAAAGCAAAGTTCTCTGACATTGCAGTAAAATAATTATGAGCCGTGATAAAAGGCAAGCAATTTGAAGGTTTCGAGGTCGCACGGAATACAAGTGGAAAATTTGCTGCTTAACTTGATTGACAACCCGATTACCTTGAAAGCATACTTTGAATTCTAATGTGAACGCTTATCGTGGTAAGTAAACATGCAGGATCTCAAGTGTACTTGAGCTCCGGTTATACTTCAGGTCTACTTATTCCGCTAGTATGAACCCACCTATTTACGCTGAATGAGGCCATTTTCCTGCGGAAGTTAGACATTAATCGTTTTCCTACCTTCCCCGCTGTCTCCGACATAACTTGAAAAGAAAATCCTCTTGAAGAAGTCAAAAAAGAGGTTGCGCGTATTGCTAGCGTGTATCAGTGACAGCCGAAACAGGATGGCAGAGGGACGAGCATCCAGTCAGCTCCAATTGGCCGAGAGATAAATCCATGACGATTGCGTGACTGTTATGTAGTCTAACTTGTTCAACGGATAAATCAGAGAATTACCGGTAGCCCTGCAGTGTAAATTTTAGTGCTGAAAGGACATATTTTCATTTTCTACTGAGAAGTAACCTAGTAAAGAAAGGTAAAGAAAATTTCCGTGACTCGGTGAGGCTCGCCCCAGGACCCCGGGATTTCAATCACCAATGCGCGCTCTACCGCAGACAGCCCGTGACGAGCTTCGTTCAAGCCAAAGAGCGCGCGCGAAAATTAATCCTTGTTATACAACTTGTAAACCTTGACATGTATGGTATTTATCTAAGCCCCGCAGTTCCTCCCGCCCCCAACGCGGCTAAGACAGTAATTACAGCACACTTCATCAAAGTTTCAAGTTTATTTTAGAGCTCTTTTTAAGTTCTAGAACTAGAACTTAAAAGTTCTAGTTCAATATCCGACCAGCGCCGTCATCGTTTGATCGTTTACCACATGGCCCAATAAAAGGTCTGTATGCGCCACAGTCTCATCTCTACAATGTAAAAGGGTTTGTTGTTATTAAATCATAAAAACACTAAACACTTCCTTTTAGAAAGGATTCGTTACTAACCATCAGTATCAGGGGATGCCCCAAAATATCGATACTCTCGAGCAAAACCGGTCGTTTTGGTATCGTTTGATCCTGTATACCACTTGGAAGAAAATCGGGAGTGGAAGAGGAATAATTGTGTCTCACTTATTCATTACTCCTTTCGCTTTTCTTCTGACTTATTCATTATTCATTTAACGTTTTTATGTATATTCCTTATTCATTATTGCGTGCAGCTGCTGTTCAGATTTTGTTTGACAACTTCAGGTGCAATGCCAGTGCATGAGATATAGGGGATAAATGTTGAGATCGCTTACAAAGTTTGAAATGGCTGCAAATTGTTTAATTCCATATCCTATGTAGATAATGAGCATGAACCAAAAGAAAAGTGCAATGTTGCAAAGAAAGAAAATAAAGAAAGACGTGTTGAATACATGTTGGCTCTTTTCAAAGTTTTCTAACTCTAAAATATCTCTGAATCAGGGCCCGTTTACCTTTTTTTTTAACCCGGAACCTGTGAAAGAAATGGGACTCACAACCCTGGTGCAGATCTAGGATTTAGAGAAGGTTGGTTGAGAAAAAACGCATGGCGAAGGTGGGAGTGTCTGGGGGGTCCGGGGGTATGCTCCCCCGGAAAATTTTAAAAGATTAGTCCTTAGAAATGCGGTTTCCGGCATTCTGAGGAGCATATGAAAGTGTTTTAGTTGCTGTAAATTCAACTCACTTTTTGTGCTAACTATATATATCCTAATCTCTATATTAAAAAATCAGTCAGCAGTCTGAAACAAACAACGTTACTTGTGTCAGCCATAATAAATTTTTTCGGTTCACTGTATGTGGCAAGAGTTATTTTTTCGACATTTGTGTTGCACATGAATTTTTTTCATTGTGAAAACCTACTAAAATGATATTTTTTGTCAAAATCAGTCAACTCTCCTCCCCACAGAAGTCAAATGGTCCGTCCCTTAATAAAAACATTCGAATACTGATAAAAGACGCACCTATCATGAGAAATTCGCTACAGAAGTCAAGTGGTCCGTCCCTTAATAAAAACATTCGAATACCGATAAAAGACGCACCTATCATAAGAAATTCGCCGGGAAAGACTTCTTGTACCCAGGAGTCCTAATTGAATACAGATCATCCAGGATAACCATGAATGATTGCAGACTTCTGTTTTAGTTGGCCTTCACACATATAGTCGCAAACACTGACAAAGATTTTATAGAGTCGAGGGCATACAGCATTTGCGATATTCATTATTCCTTTGAAGGGTCAGAGTTATTCATTATTTCAAATATTCAAGCTCTAAATATTCCTTATTCATTTACTGTTTTAACCCGTTATTCATTATTCATTATTCATTATTCCCCTTCCACCCCCGAAAGAAAAGAGGCCGGTGAGTATTCTAGTGTGGGCCGACATCGATACTAGGTACAATACAATACAGTACAGTACAATACAATACAATACAATACAATACAATACAATACAATACAATACAATACAATACAATACAATACAATACAATACAATACAATACAATACAATACAATACAATGCAATGCAATACAATACAATACAATACAAAAGTTTATTTATCCACGTAACACTGAGGAGCTAACAAAAACTCGTTAAAACGCGTACGTGCACAATAAGCTATACTCTACAGCTATTTCAATTGACGTTGTCAGATGAAAGTTTAAGCCCACGCGACAAGACCGCAGGGTAATATGGGATTTCACCAAAACAATAGTACCTTGCTTGCCGTACAATGCCAAAGTATCTGGAAGAGTTTTTAAAGTATCAAAACTAAACAAAAAACCTGAAAGAATTATTTTCAGGTACAGTTCTCGTTTAAAAAATAATTTTTAATCCCACCCATCTTTTTGTTTCCGGATTAAAACGGGATGCAAATTTAAAATACGTGGATATACACGTGGAGCACGTGCATGGTATGTAAATTAGAAGTAGGAAAAACAGCATCATGAAGAATATGGAACATGAACTTCATGCCAAGAACAAACAACTGAAAATGGAAAGCCAAATCAGGATTGCCGCTAACAATAATCGGATGGTGCCTATTTACTTGTACTAAGCAATTCAAAGTTCCCGACCAACCTCTGACAACCGTTAAACTAAGTCTGATTTGCAACTACCCACACTACCCTTCGGTCTTGTCGCGTAAGCTTAAGTTGATCCGACAACTTAATTGAAATAGCTGTATACAAACAAAAAAACAAACAGGTACTCGATATCATCAATACCCGGGGAATGCCCAAATACCCAGTATACCCTATGGAGGAAAAAAATGGCCGGTGAATATTCTAGAAAGCATCTGTTACTAAGGGTATGTCGATACTCGTGAAATGCTTCCCAGTATCGATACTCGTGAACAAATCAGTTGTTTTGATATCGTTTGATCTAGTGTACCGCTTCGAGATACCAGTGAGTACTTGATATTATGTACTTGGTTCTGAGACTACTGCCATCATGCTCGCTCTGTGTTTATTCTGCTGGACAAGAAGAAAACGCCCCTCAAACAATCGGGATAACAATAATTAACGTTAAGTTACCTTAAAATCTCTTGCTTAAAAGAGAATGACTGATCGAATGCTGCAAAAAATAAAATAGACACAAAAATTCATAAATCGTTTTACAAGTATTATGGGAAATTAAAGCCTGACAACATTAACCTGGGAATGACTAACACCCTTTATTATTCCGCTCTTGCGCCATTTTACCATATAAGGTCAAGAGAACGCACAAAATATGCCACGGTATTACACAGTAAAATTATGTACTGCATTGCAAAATCCGCGGGTTTTCTGGCCGAAGGACTGGAAAAACCAAATTTTGAAGTAATTTTTTTTCACGCGGACATTTTGCTCATTGCTCGTATTTTGTTCGTAAAAATACAACGCAACTCGCAAATTATCCGCGCGTATTATATGTTAAACCATCGAATAAGATGTATATCCGAGGAAAGGAGGCATCATGTTACATCCACGTTCATCCCCCGCCCCACCTACCCCACCCCCAAAATACTCTTAAACAACGTAGCAGCCCTTCAAGTACGCCTGTTCGCCCTACTCCTCCATAAGTGTGGACGGAAAACATTTTTGAAACGGTTCATTCAAAAATCTACGTTTTCAAATAAAAACAGGTGAAGACAAATACGTGTAGACGTAGCGTTACATTGTTCGGCTTTAAAACATCCAGTGTTGTAGTAATTTACGAATGCGCTTTCTAAACCCCGTACAAGTACAACAAAAGAAACATAATGTGAAGCTGTGATCAGTTAATGTGCTGTTTTGGGATCTCAATTCGAGTTCCCCCAACGAAACGACATTCTGGTGCCTTGTAGGTTCGTTACTTTCAAAATTTCATTTGACATTCTTCCCGCCTGATTCCTTTTATGTGATAATTAGTCTACAAACCTTTTTCCAGCGTGCATGAGATCAAAAGCTTCATTTATTTTGTCCAGTGGCATTGTGTGAGTGATAAAGTCGTCCAGTTTCAGTTTTCCAGCCATGTATTCTTCCGATAGTTTAGGAATACTCTCGCGCCCTTTATAACCTAAAAAGATCAAAAGAGTAATTGTTTTGAACTTGTCACTGCAGCCGGTTTAAGTTTGTCGCAAGATTTGGCCAAAACTGTTCCAGTTCATCGATCCTTTCTTTTCGCTTATCTTTTACAAATATAGCTCCCCTCAACGGTTACATTATTATGGTTAATTACCATCTCTTTATTTTGAGTTCACCTTCAAATTGAAGAAATTCGTCATTTTTACGCCTGCTTCAAGATAGAAGCTATAATTTACGCTTTGCCCTAAGAAAAAAATCCCCTGCCTGGTTTGTTCAGAAACTGCTTTAACGTACATGTCGTACCTCCAAATAGCGATCCTTTTACGGATTTCCCCAGCAGAAACAGGAAAGGATTTATTGACAGTTCTTCGGTTTTCTCAGCTACTCCGACTATCACAGTTGTTCCCCAGTTCACGTGACTGGCTTCAAATGCTGCACGCTACGAAATTAAACAAGAGGAAGCAAAAGGTTATTTCCCCTTGTAAAGGGTAACACGTGTTTTTACAGTGCAACTGTAACACTCTCTGCGAAAATGGGAGGGCCGATCAATGGGTTTAGTAGCTATGACGTCCAGATGGATTAAATATAGCTTTTGACAGTTGGACGGTTCAATTTTAAGATGATTGGCGTTATTAAGAGAAATTCCTAGGAACACTTACACTTTAAAGTGAAATTTTGATTATTAATGACTGTAAACGGAGAAGCAGAAAAAAATTTTTGTTTACCATTGTTTCAACGTTGCCAATGCATTCAATAGTGTAATCCAGGCCTCCCTCGGTCATTTCTGATAACACCTGCGAGATTTAATTAACAAAGTTATTATTCTGTCAATTTAGTGAAAAATGACGTAGATCGCGTCTCGTTAACTAAACAGACCATCAGCTATTAAACTGATTCCCAGTCATTTGTTTGTGGGCATCATGGGAAGGATTTAGTTAGCTCGCATTACATCATAGGAAAGCTGAGCGGTTTGAGGGAAGCGTCGTCTTGCGTTGGCCAACCTGAAGAGCCTAGGAACGCAGTTGGAGATAGGACTAATTTTTGTTTGTGCTTCCCAAGATACCACAGGCTCTTTTTATTCATAAATCACAATCTTCACAGCTTCTACTGATGTGGGCTGAGAACGATCCCAAATCCAAAGGATTTGCTACCGACACTACATTTGAAGAGGCCAGTAAAGAAAATGTCGAGAACTGCTGAATACAGTCCGAGGAAGGGGACTCCTCACTCACATATTGCCCATCCCATCTCGGACAATTTCTCAGTTCTAAAAGTTTGGTTGTACCTTGACTTCGGACAATGTCTGCTTTCAAAATACCTGAAGACTGACGTGTTATCACAAGGAAAGATATCGAGATCGCATGGGGACTCAGCACCAACATACCTGTTGAATCGGCTTGTCGTAATCCTTGGGATTGAGGCACTCTGTGCAGCCAAGCTCTTTGGCTGAAAAAAAGAAAGGGAATAATGCAGTAAATCCAAGGCAAGTTATTTTGAACTGTTGACTATATAAATAATTGTCAAAATGACTACTGCAGGGACTGATCAAACAACGTGAAAAGACGTGTGTTACAATATTTCGACTGGCCAATACCAGTCTTCATCAGGTTTATTATGGCAAATCACGAATTTACAGAAATATATATGTAGTAAAACAATGAGCGGAAGTTACATATATGACGTAGTATGGTATGGCTTAGAAATGATAGAAAATAAACAAAAACAATTTTTATTTACAAATTACAGTTCATCACGTTTATTAATGCCTAGAGGTTCAAGAGTCTTAGCCTTGTGAATAATGTGAGCCTCGCGTTCCTTTCTAAAAGAGTCGCGCTCATTATTAAGTTTTTCAATAGGAATAAGTAGCAAGTGGGTGTCAGAGTGGTTACTGTTGAGAAAGTGTTCCGAAACCGCTGTATGGCTATAATTAAGTAGGGTTGAGTACAGGTCGTCTATGTTCATTGAAACGGTCTTTGAGGCGACGTTTAGTTTCCCCAATGTATTGTAAATTACATAGGCGACGTTGAATCATGTGGATTACATTGAAAGTAGTACAAGTTATATGAGATTTGATGTGGTACGTTTCACCTGTGGAATGAAAAGTATAATGATTGCGGCCATGTTCAATGTAGGGACAAGTGGTACAATTCCTGCTATTGCACCGAAAGGAACCGGGAGTGGCCCGGGAGTTACTTGAATCAGTAATTGACTATAGTTGTAGTTTAATTTGTGCTCATAGTCTAATTATTATGTGTTGCGCATCTGCTCCGAAGCTCGCATCGTAGCTCCGTAGCATCGTCGCTTACCTATGGCAAATTTCTCGGGCTTTATATCAATCCCAATGATTCTTGCGGCCCCAGCAGTCTTACAGCCCATCACAGCAGCCAGTCCAACTCCCCCCAGTCCCCACACGGCTGATGTAGACCCAGGCTTCACCTTAAGGAGAAAAGCAATCGAAAAGGGAATAGCGATGTCCAAGGACATAGAACATCTTCATCGTCCTCCGAGATTAGATCGCAAAACACTGGCTCTGTCATTTCGACAAATCAGCATATCCACTTACAGCCCAACCGTCAGAAGAAAGTTGTTATAGCAGGGGACTCGACTCTTAAATACCTACAAGGTCACAAAATGTCTAAGAATTTACAAGTTAAGATAGCCACCTTCCCGGGATGCACAACGCAAGACATGAAAGACCATATCAAGCCACTTCTACGCAGAAACCCAGACGAGATAATTATCCATGTGGGAACTAATAGTTCACGATCCTCCAATACTCCTCGTGAATGTGCAGTAGAATTGATTGACCTAGCTGAATCAGTCAGCTCCGAATCTTCAGCTATGATTACTATATCCAGTCTCATCAACAGATCTGATGATGAAGCTCTGGCTTGCAAAGTGCCTGACGTAAACAAAGTTCTTAAGGAACACTGCTTGCAAAAGAACTGGGGTTTTGTTGATCACTCAAACATTTTAGCAACTAGTCACTTAAACCGGAGCGGTCTTCATTTAAACAAAGGTGGAACCTCGCGCCTGGCTCGTAATTTTATTAATCATTTACGTGTAGATTAGGATATTGCCGTCTGGGAATCCGACTCGGCTGATGTCCACAAGGGTAATGACTGCGGTAAGTCCAACTGTCCCACAATCTTTGGTCGTGGTTTAGTCATTGCGTCCCTCAACATTAACAATCTGTTGTCTCATATCGACGAACTTAGAGTTTTTATGTCCTCTTCAAAAGTTGATATTTTACAAATCAACGAGTCTAAATTAGACTCTACAGTACATGATAAAAGTTAACGGAAGGAATGGAGGTGGTGTATGTATATATTTACGCACTAATTTGAATTATCGAATACGTAATGACTTAAATAATGATCACCTGGAGTGTCTATTTGTCGAAATCAGTAAGCCACGGAGTACACCATTTCTGGTCGGTACTTGGTATCGACCCCCAAGTTCTCCACCAAATTTATTTAGCGAATTTGAAAAAGTTATAGCCAAAATTGACGCGGAAAATAAGGAATTATATTTACTTGGCGATATCAACTGCAATTTGTTGCCTGAAGCAAATACGTATAATTCTTCCCATTTGACAAATATTTTCGATATATTTGGTCTTAGTCAGTTAATCACTGAACCAACACGTGTTACCCCGGTCTCAAAAACGTTAATCGATTTATGTATAACAAACTCCCTAGAGAAGGTTACAAATTCAGGTGTTATTCACCTTGGCATAAGTGATCATTCTCTTGTCTTCTTGACACGTAAGACTCATTACCATCGTAACGGCCCTCGCGTTATTGAAACACGACAATTTAAACACTTTAACAGAGGAAAATTCTTAAGTGATCTCAATCAATTGCCATGGGCCAATGTTGATTTGTATTCTGATCCAAATGATACGTGGCGTGAATGGAAAGAAATGTTTCTTGGTTGCGTTGATAAACACGCACCACTCAAATTGAAAAGAATTCGTAAAAAGCGATCTCCATGGATTACCAGAGAATTATTGTGTAAAATCAGAAAACGAGATTTCCTTAAAAAGAAGGCAATCTCCTCCAATAACTCGGCTATATGGGAACAATTTAAGCATGCTAGAAACCAGGCAAATGACGCAATTAAGCTCGCAAAGAAACTCTATGTTTCTGACAACCTGAAAGCCAACAAAGGTAACTCGCGCAAAACATGGAAAGTTATTAACGAGCTAACTTCACGTAACAGTGGTAAGTCGGCTAATATTTTGGAGATCAAAGCAGATAATAGAATAGTAAGTAGCCCGATGGACATAGCGGAAGCTATTAACGAACATTTCTCAAACGTTGCGCAAGTATTAGCCCAAGATATCCCTGTTGTCGATGTACAACAACAACAACAACAAGCTTTATTTGCATGACTATAAGTACATACAGTATTGCAAAAGCGTAAAACTTAACTAAAGCGAAACTTATAACAATCATAATCATGTAATAGGAAAAAAAAAAGAAATTATGTATGCGCTACATTACTTTCATTCGATAGAAGATTATTTCGTAAAGATAAGCATCTCAAAATGAACTTCATCAGTTGAGTATTTAAATAATAATTATCAGAATTCATTAATTTTTTGGTGGCTTGCATAGGAGGTAATTGTGTTATGTTTGGTATTTGGTTCTCTATTTTGTTGTAAAATTCATCTCTAAAACTACAGTATTTAGTACAATGGAAAAGTAAATGAATTTCATCTTCAATTTGATTTGATTTACACGTAGGGCAGAGTCTATTATCCCTTGGGATTTGATCATATCTGCCAGTTTCGATCAATAATTTATGATTACCTATTCTAAGAGTCTTACCTGGAGCCCACTGATAGTTTGTTTTCTCTGCAAATTCCGAGTGTAAATGCTGTTTTTAGCTTTTTGTCGAAAATTGATGAAAAGAAAGCCACTGGTCTTGATAGGATTCCGAGTAATTTGTTAAAAATGGCTGCTAGTATCGTCGCACCTTCTCTTACCTACATTTTCTCAAAGTCTATTCTCACGGGGATATATCCAAACGACTGGAAAGCGGCCAAAGTAACTCCACTTTTCAAAAAGGGCTTAAAATCGGATCCTAACAATTATAGGCCAATATCTGTAATCCCAGTAGTTTCGAAAGTCTAGGAAAAAATTGTTTACAATCAACTTTACCATTATCTAGATGACAATAAATTGTTATTAGGTTGCCAATCCGGGTTCCGTTCGCTACATAGTACGCTCACGGCTTTGCTTGAGGCAACAGATGCTTGGTCAGTAAACATCGACAATGGCCTTCTAAATGGCGTTGTCTTTATTGACCTTACAAAGGCATTCGACACCATTGATCATGAGATTATCTTGCGTAAGATGTCATACTTGGGTGTCGATCAGGCAGCTATAAAGTGGTTCTCATCGTACTTAAGTGGCCGAACCCAAAGATGTAGTGTCAACGGCAAACTATCAACTGCTCGTACCCTCAGTTGCGGCGTGCCTCAGGGCAGCATATTGGGTCCTTTACTATTTTTAATTTACATTAACGATCTCCCGAACTCCCTGCAGAACGCTGTACCAAGAATGTTTGCCGATGATACCAATCTTACGTTATCTGTTAAGACGTTAACAGAGCTTCAGCTGGCTTTAGCCCCTGAATTAAATAACCTTAGTTGTTGGCTGAAAGCTAACAAGCTCAGTTTAAATGTTGCCAAAACAGAGTTAATGATTATTGGATCAAGGCAAAGACTATCTGTTCAACGTGACGACGTAGAAATCAGAATTGATGACCAAATTATCGAGAGAGTTGATCATACTAAATCTTTGGGTCTTTTCATTGATGCTCATCTCTCTTGGTGTAAACACGTGGAAGAGATTTGCAAGAAAGTCTCTTCAGCTATAGGTGCCCTTAAACGAGTGCGGCCCTTTATATCGAAAGAAACTGCAATTCAAATTTATAACGCTTTAATTATACCACATTTTGATTACTGCAGCCCTGTCTGGGACTGTTTGAGTGGTTACTTGAGTGATAAGCTCCAAAAATTACAGAATCGTGCAGCCAGAGTTATTACTAAATCACCCTTTGATACAAGCTCAAACCACCTTCTGTCCACCCTCGACTGGGAGAGGCTATCTCCTCGACGAAAGAAACAGAAAGCATTTATGATGTTTAAAACTATGAATGGACTTGCCCCAGATTATCTTCAAAGTCTTTTCTCTCAGCGTCACTCTGTTTATAATTTGAGAGACTCTGAGGGAAAGCTGACGCTACCCAAACCAAATACCAACTATTTGAAACGGAGCTTCTCTTACAGCGGGGCTATGTTATGGAATAACTTGCCCAAACGCCTAAAAAATGCTGTATCTGTTAATAATTTTAAGCAAATTATTAAGAAGATAGCTGATATATCGGATTCCCACACGGCAATCATGTAAAGCAGTTGTAATTAGTTTTAGTTATTTACTTAATTAAGCTTATTTAACTGATGATTTTCCGTGTTTAAATAAAGTTTTACTACTACTACTACTACTATACTACTACTACTACTACAAACGGAGGGAAGTATAAGTAATTTTTCTCGTCGTTCAAAATTAATTAGGGTTTCGTCTTTTCTCAAAGGAAGAGGCTGAGTGCGTTGATGATTCCATGGCACTTTGTCCGAAATACCTTCTCGGGAAAGAGAGAATGAACTCCAGTTATCGTAAACAATGAGTTAAATAGTGTCAAATCGCCTTTACATAGAACTTGATTCAGAATTTGGGGTAACAATGTCAACGAAAATTACTGTTAATTAGTTGTTTTTTTTTGAGTCGTTACCTTAGCTGTGTTGACCGCTGCGCCATATCCAGTCGATACACAGCAACCAAGAAGACACGCCTTGTCCAGTGGAACATTCTCTGCAATCTGTTATGTGAGGAAGATTCAAAGAGTTTATAAACTGGTTTGCCTTTGCAGTTCTGTGTGCCTGAAGATAGCTTTTTTCACTGAATTGGAAAGAGTTGTTTATAAGGATAAGCCTCAACTTACGCGCTAACGGGAAGTTGAAAGGCATTTTTGCATTATACCGATGAAGTTTTCAGGCATTTTGGTGAAGTGAAAGTTTAAAACTAGGGACTAGCGGAGTAAACTACTAGTAGTAAACTATTACTTTCCGCGAAATTAAACTGGTCAATGGTTTTTTCTTCTCCAGTAGAGTGCACACATGTTTGTTCTCGAATTTTCATATTGTAGGTCATCTTCTTAATCGGATCATGTACGCACGTTGGAAATAACTTGTCGTACACTTCGATAGCTTTTACAAAAAGAAGAAGTGAAGCCGAAATGCTTATTCACTTCGCCTCCTAAAAACCCTAATTGCAGGCTAAAACAAAATAGACAGTGCAAAACAACTTGTAAGGCCAGTTAACAAACCAAATGACCACAGTGCCTTCGCTTGTACATGTATATGTACGGCACGTACCTTTACGACACCTGCTTCGGGAACAACAGTGTACTCGCTAAAGGTCCCAGTCCTGGTAAATTGGTACAGCGGTTTTCCTTTGCATGTGAATCGTGTTGTCCCGTCAGGCATTACACCGCTCATAAGCAGTCCACTGAAATAAGGAACCATTAAGTAGTCGTGTTCCAGTCGTAAATATGGCGAACGTTTCATGTATGAGTGGATGGAATCCCACTTACGTGAAAATAATGTTAGCAGCCTCCCTTTTGTTTAAGGAACTCATTCAAAAATGGCCGCCACTGGTATTCAGCAACATTCAAAAAGAATATATATTTTTTGTTTAACAGAAAATAATGAATAAAGATGATAGATTCAATACGGAAATAATGCAAAGACTGGTCAGACAACGTGCACGAGGCGTAAATACAATATTTCGGCTGGCCAACACCAGCCTTCTTCAGGTTTATTGAATGAAACGCGAATTTACATGGTCTTTATATAACGAACCGGAAATTCAGTTAATCGTTTTTCTCATGATATAGTCACTTTGATGTGGATCGCGACGTTTCGACCGCTATACTGCTGGTCTTCATCAGGCGATGGTGTCGACTGGGTGTATGTCAGTGTAAGTAGCGTTTAGCTTTATACTGACACACATCCAGTCGACATCATCGCCTGATGAAGACCAGCAGCCTAGCGATCGAAACGTCGCGATCCACATCAAAGTGACTATATCGTGAGACAAACGATTAACTGAAGCTATCATTTCAAACCACGATGAATAACACCTTTCATGACATGAATAAAGATTGGGCCAAGGAAATCATGCTGTGGCGTTTTGGGTCCACACGATTTGGTGAAAGACATGGGATAATTTCCGTCCAAAACTTTAGGGGAAGGAAGCGAGGCGGGGCAACAATGTTCACATTGTACTAAAAATAACTACCAATAACCTTTCCACCCTCAACTGAGCTAATACATCCACACCTTCCAAAGTAACTTTTTAAGTAATTTGAGTAATTAAGTAACTTTAAAAGTTCTTTCACGCAATATTTTTAATTTCTTAACAAAGAAAGTCCACTAACTAATTTTCTGCAAAGACAGTTATGGGGGTGAGGGGGGGGGGGGGGAAGTCAATTTCCCCAAACACTAGAATTTTTTCACTGATTAATTGGGCTACCTGCCTGCCTGCCTGCCTGCCTGCCTGCCTGCCTGCCTGCCTGCCTGCCTGCCTCCCTGCCTGTCTGCCTGACTGACTGACTGGCTGGCTGACTGGCTGGCTGACTGACTGACTGATTGACTGACTGACTGACTGACTGACTGATTGATTGACTGACCTACTGACTGTCTGATTGACTGACCGGCTAACTAGATGACTGACTGACTGACTGGCTGACTGATTGATTGATTGACTGACTGACTGACTGAATGAATGAATGAATGAATGACGTATTAAGTGAGTGACCTTCGGCACATATTGGTCTGAGGATTCTTGCAGCTCGGACATTCTTCACAACGAACGATCCACAGTGGTATCACATGGTCACCTGCATGAAAACAGAAGGAAATTGTGCGCAAATTCAAACTAGTGACCCGCGTCTCGAAGAAGGGAACAATATTCGGAACGTTTCTAAGGCCATTTTTTCTTGCAATGTGCCTTTTCGGGTTAAATGAAGGGTGCATAATAGTAATAGTATGACTTTTATACGTGATATTACTTGACAGCTAGCAAGAGTTATTTACCGGGCTTCACTGTTGTTACTCCTTCACCAACACTTTCTACAATGCCGCCTCCTTCATGTCCCAAGACAACTGGGAAGATGTCCCCAAATTTTCCGGCCAAAGCACTGTCGTCTGAGTGACAAACTCCTGTTGCTACCATCTTGATGCGGACCTCGCCTTCCTTGGGTGGGGCGACTTCAACTGTTTCTATGACGACAGGTTTACCAGCCTCCCAAGCTACTGCAGCACGGCAGGGTATCGCCTGAACAACAACACAAACATGGCTTTAGTAAGTAAGTAAGTCAGTAAGTAAGTAAGTAAGCAAGTAAGTAAGGTAAAGCTGTACAAGGTGTTTTTTTGCTTTATATACCCACATTTTCCGTTTTCGTCTTCTGCGTCATTCTTTTGCTGCCGAAGGATCAGTCTTACCATAATTGTTTTTTTTTACTTCGAGTGTTTTACTGATCCAGGTCTTCTAAAGATCCGGCAATTCTCAACGCCTTGTCGCTGTGGGATTACCAATCTTAAAGCTAGGACAACACCCTCTCTTTGAGGTCTCGTTTAGGACAAATGACAAAATACAAACTCTCTTGTTTTACAAAATTTTAGTGTTTTAAAGACCGACCGAACGTCTCTGAACTAGGATTACTAAATACTGTATAAGCCATTTTTAAGGAGGACAATCGCCCAACCATACCCTGTTTAGGACAAGTTCAGTCCCCGTTTAGGATAGTCTCGCATAGATATAAAACCCGGAGGGAGCTCGGGGAAAAAGTCCTGGGAACGAGGTTGACCCTGTACCAGACCACTCTCAGCTCCATTTTGCAACCCTATTCTAGACTAGACACCAAAAATCCCTTCTCTATCCCAGACTAGTTTTCTTCCAGCTGTCTATCAGAAATATAACCACAAAGTGTTTTTAATGGAAAACCATCTGTCGATCAATAAAAGTTGCCGTGATTGAATTTACATTTATTTCCGAGTCATTCAAACCTTATGTTTTCACACCACTTATCAGTTTCCCGGTAATCGATGCCCTATTCTAGACCAAAAAACCCTGATTTCTATACCCTATCGCAGACCAAACTTGAAAACCATACCCATCACAGCGCACATACCCATATACGTTTTTTTCACCCCCTACCCCCTCGGAATTATATACCCTGTTACATACGTTACTGTACTGGATAGGGAGGCCAAAAAAAAAACATACACTGACCAGCAGCACTTCCCCGTATTAAACATATAGAGGATTACCCCCTCCCCCACCAGGGGTTGAGACACCAAAGTCCAGCAAGTTACAAGCACAATAGCCTGCAATGCAGGCGTATTTCTGGGATGAGCGAACGCTATAGCCGCCATCTTGGAATTTAAATACAGAAGAAGACTGGGGAGAGTAGAAAGAGCAACCGAGGGGGTGGGGATGAGTCTGAAAGGAAAATGAGCCCCTCTCCCCAGCCCCCTAAGATTTTGCGAATCCAACATGGCGGCTACGACTAACCGACATTTTGTTATTCGTGCGTCCCCGGAAATCGCCTGCATTGCAAGCTATAAGCACAAGGAACAAAAGATATGCTTGCGCCAGTGTCCGTTCTCAGTGTTTGATGGTCTCTCGCTTGTTCTTGCGTCAGTAATGAAAACCAGTGTTCACTGTTTAGATAACGTTTCTGTGACCTTCTTTGCAAAACTGTTTATAAAACGGCTCTCATAGAAATTACCTCCATTACACTCATTGTTCACCACGTACTTACAATGAACATGAAAACTGGAAACCTTTTCGTGAACATGAATTTGAAATGTCATTCTAACATGGAAACACTTTTCTTGCATTCTGTGCATTTACATTTAACACACTAATTTGAAATGGCGCATTGATATTAAACCTGTTCCTATGTTAATACATTAGCAATTACAAATCTATTTACAGCTTTATAACGAGTCGTGAAGCTGTTTAAGCCATTTATAAGTCATGTATTAAAACGCTGCCCCGTTTAAGGGCCTCTTCATATGAGCCCGGTTGACCGGGCTGGCCCGGTTTCCGAGATCTCGCCTCACTCCTATTTCCTTTGTAAAAATTGCGATGTGTTCATATGAGAAGGCGGGCCAGCCCGGTTACCGAGATCTCGGTTTCTACAACCGAGATCTCGGCAACCGGGATGAAAATTTTCCCATATGAACACTCCAGCCCGGTTACCGGGATGAAAATGTTTTTGACAAATTAGCTTCGCTTTCGAAACTGGGCGGCCAAAATAGCATAATTTTGCCGTGTGTGCATTTCCACTTCAAAAGTATTCGAATTAGCTTTATTAGTAAAGTTACAAGAGTCGGCAAAGCTATGATAGTCGCGAACAATACTTGTTAATGTTGCGCCATTTTGGTTTTGTTTCTTGAATTTCATCCCGGTAACCGGGCTGAAATTTCCCATATGAACAGACGACAAAATTCATCCCGGTAACCGAGCCAGCCCGGTTACCGGGATCATATGAAGAGGCCCTAAGACAAAGAATGATGAAATCAATACCCTGTTCAAGACAAACATACGCTATGGAGGGCGAGTCCTCGTCAAGGCCAGACAAGAGAGTACGCCCCTCGCTTTTTAATTCAAATGAAGCTGTCGTAGTTTCTATCAATAAATCAGATGATCTTCAGTTAAAAACAGCGACTTTAAAAGTTGACGTCGTAGCGAAGACTAGTAACCTAGTCTGATAATAATTCATTGCTTGGCCACAATACTAAAGCAAAATTAGATAAATGTCAGTTGTGTTTCTTGTTTGCACCGAACTATCAATAGAGCAGTGAAGGCCGCACGAGGTTATTTTCCTGCCGAAGTTGAACATTTTTCGTTTTCCTACCTTTCCCGCGGTCTCCATCATAACTTGAAAAGAAAATTCTCTCGAAGAAGTCAAAGAAATGTTGTGCGTGTAGCTAGCGTGTATAAATGGGACAGCCGAATAAGGAGGAATAGAAGCTTTAAAAAAAAGGTCGAGTTACTGAGGTCACATCTAGTCCCGGGGGGGGGGGTACTCCCATCAATTTAGGATAGGTGTGTGCCGCCAAGGTTCTTTTTCGTTTTGCGCGTTGAGGTGAATACTGCAATTTAGTGACCCTATCTAAGGAACATCTAAGGATCACAATATCAAAAACACCGAAAAGGATACCCTATTTGAGGACTGAGCACCTCAAAAACCCTACCCTATCGGGCGGCACATACCTATATAGCGTATATAAGGAAGCCTCCTCCCCCGGGCATCTAGTTGGGCAAGAGATAAATAAACGGTATGCTCAGGCATACTAGTGTGGCTTCAAATTACAGGAGGGGAACTCCGGTGTAACGAACCCTCATACAACGAAGACCCCGGTATAACGAAGGATATTTTTCAGCCCAGTAATATTGGTCCCACGATTTCACGTTTTCACGCCGGTTTGATTGTCAATCACAACACATTGTATCACTCCATCACCATTGATACCGTCACGAAAAAAATAAAATGCTTATCACAATAAACTCTAGGTAATTTGAGCCACTAGTTTGTGGGTATGAGGTCAAGTGGCTGATTTCCGTTGAATTATTAATGATAATGAGACAAAGCACGAAAAACTATCACGTACAGAATATATACCGTCATATACCTTCAACACTAAAACGTAGAGACAAATTGGAAGATAGTCATACACTTTCCAAAGTTGTTGATTTGACTTCGCATTTGAACAATTCTGTCAAAATGTTGTTTTAATACTCACGATAAGTTGTTTCTAGACACCTTTGCCTGCTAATTGACATCTGAAGTATAACGAGCGCTTTAGAAGCGTGCACTCTGGCTAGTTCGCGAAGGTTGCATTGTTTTCTTTCGTCTAGACTATCACGTTAATTAACATCTAACAAGCATATTAAAAATGCAGTGAACCCATCCAACCAACTAACGCCCCGTCAAGAATTGTAGCTGATAAAGAGGAGCACGGCGAAAACCATGAAGAAACAAACATGAACAAAGATTAAAATCTTACACCGGAAAGACGCAATTTGTACCCCCTGGCCTAATGAACCTTTACACCCTACGTGACATGCGCAACGTGGGCTTATCTTCTTTGTAACCGAACCGAAGGTATACCACAAGTGTACCAGAGAATTGTAGGTCAAAATCCACCGACAAACCCCATCGAGTGATAGAGCTCAATGTGGTCTTCATTCCATGAATCATAACGACGACGTGACCGTTATGTAGTCTAACTTGTTCAAACGAATAAATCAGAGAATTACCGGTAGCCCTGCAGTGTAAATTTTAGTGCTGAAAGGACACCTTTTTTATTTTCTACTGAGAAGTAACCTAGTAAAGAAGTGTGGTCCACTCGAGGTAAAGAAAACTTTCGTGACTCGGTGAGGCTCGCCCCAGGACCCTAGGATTTCAATCACCAATGCGGGCTCTACCGACTGAAATAAAGCTACGAAACTATACGAAGGCCCGTGACACGTTTCGTTCAAGCCAAAGAGCGCGCGCGAAAACTAATCGTTCTTATACAACAAGTAAAACTCTCAAATTGTTAATGACATGCTCGGTAGTCAACCCTCATTTCCTCCCCCCCTCCCCGGCTAAGACAGTAACTACAGCACACTTCATCAAATGTTTCAAGTTTATTTTAGAGCTCTTTAAGTTCTAGTCTAGTTTAATATCCGAACAGCTCCGTCATCATTTGTTTGTTCAGTTACCACTGCATAACAGGTCTGTATACGCCACAGTCTCGTCTCTACAATGTAAAAGGTGTTGTTGTTATTAAATCATAAATACACTAAACACTTCCTTTTAGAAAGGATTCTTCGTTACTAGGGGGAGCTTAAACCGATACCAATCGATACCATCAATATCAGAGAATGCTCCAAAATATCGATACTCTCGAGCAAAACCCGTCGTTTTGATATCGTTTGATTCTGTATACCACTTGGAAGAAAAAGAGGCCGGTGAATATTCTAATGTGGGCCGACATCGATACCAGGTACTCGATATCATCAATATTCGGGAAATGCCCAAATGCCCAGCATACCCCATGGAGGAAAAGAAATGGTCGGTGAATATTCTAGAAAGGATCTGTTACTAAGGGTATGTCGATACCCATGCCAGTCCTCGATACCATCAATACAGGAAAATGGTCAAAGATATCGATACTCGCGGTTGTTTTGATATCGTTTGATTTCGTGTACCACTTGGATACCATTGAGTACTTGATATTAAGTACTTGGTACTGAAAGTACTGTCATCATGCTTGCTGCGTGTTTGTTCCGCTGGACAAGTGGAAAACGCTCCTCAACAATTGGGATAAATATAATTACGTTGACTTACCTTAAAATCTCCTTCTTAAAAGTGAATGACTGATCGAATGCTGCAAAAAATAAATAGACAAAAATTCATAAATCGTTTTACAAGTATATTAGGAAATTAAGGCCTGACAACATTAACCTGGGATTGACTAACGCCCTATCCGAGGAAAGGAGGCACCATGTTACATCCACGTTCATCCCCCACCCCACCCACCCCACCCCCAAAATACTCTTAAACAAAGTGGCGCTTCTTCAAGTACACCTGTTCGCTCTACTTCATAAGTGTAGATCGAAAACATTTTTAAAACGCTTCATTCAAAAATCTCCGTTTTCAAATAAAAACAGACGAAGACACTTACGAGTAGACGGAGCATTACAATGCTTGGCTTTAAAGTACAACGCAAGAAACATTGTGAAACTGTGATCAGTTTATGTATTAATCTGGGATCTCAGTTCGAGTTCCCTCCACAACACGAGATTCTGGGACACTTAAGGTTCGTCCCTTTTAAACTTTCATTTCACATTCTTCCCGTTTCCTTTTATGTGATAGTCCGTCTACAAACCTTTTTCCAGCGTGCATGAGATCAAAAGCTTCATTCATTTTGTCCAATGACATTGTGTGAGTGATTAACTCGTCCAGTTTCAGTTTTCCAGCCATGTATTCTTCTGATAGTTTAGGAATACTCTCGCGCCCTTTATGTCCTAAAAAGATCAAAAGAGTAATTGTTTTGAACTTCTCACTGCAGCCGGTTTAAGTTTGTCACCGTTGCAAGATTTGGCCAAAACTGTTCCAGTTCATCGATCCTATTTTCTCTCCTATCTTTTACAAACATATGACCCTTCTTAACCGCGGTTATATTATGGTTTATTACCATCTCTTCAATTTGAGATTACCTTCAAACTGACAAAATTCGTGATTTTGACACCTGCTTCAAGATAGCAGCTATAATTTTCACTTTCACCTGGCAAAAAATTGCCCGCCTAGTTTATTTATAAGCTGCTTTAGTGTACATGCCGTACCTCCAAACAGGGATCCTTTCATGGATTTCCCCTGCAGAAACAGGAAAGGATTTACTGACAGTTCTTCGGTTTTCTCAGCTACTCCGACTATCACAGTTGTTCCCCAGTTCACGTGACTGGCTTCAAATGCTGCACGCTACGAAATTAAACACGAGGAAGCAAAAGTTCATTCCCGCTTGTAAAGGGCGACACGTGTTTTTACAGTGCAACTGGAACATTATCTGCGAAAATGGGACGGCCGATCAATGGGTTTAGTAGCTATGACGTCCAGACGGATTAAATACAGTTTTTTGACATGTACAGTTGGGCGGTCCAATTTTAAAATGATTGGCATTATTAAGAGAACTTCCTACTAACAATTACCCTTTAAGGTTTCAATTGTGTTTTGGGCGTTGTTTTGTTTTCGGAGGTTAGTTGTCATGCATCTGTAAGAACAAGGGAAATTTTGATTATTTTAAATGACCTTAAACGGAGAAGCAGAAATATTTTTGGTTACCATTGTTTCAACGTTGCCGATGCATTCAATAGTGTAATCCAGGCCTCCCTCGGTCATTTCTGATAACACCTGCGAGATTTAATCAACAAAGTTAATATCCGGTCAATCTAGTGAAAAACGACGTAGTTCGCGTCTCGTTAATTAAACAAACCATCAGCTGACTGATTCCCAATCATTTCTTTGTGGGGATTATGGGAAGGATTTAGTTAGCTTGCATTGCACCATAGGAAAGCTGAGCGGTGTGAGGGAAGCGTCGTCTTGGGTTGGCCAACCTGAAGAGCCTAGGAACGCAGTTGGAGATAGGACTATTTTTTGTTTGTGCTTCTCAAGATCCATGCGCTCTTCTTATTAATAAATCACAATCTTCACAGCTTCTACTGAAGTAGACTGGGAACGATTCCACCTCCAAAGGATTTCCTAGTGACACTACATTTGAAGAGGCCAGTGAGGAAAGTGTCGAAAACTGCTGAATACAGTCCAAAGAGGGGCACTCCTTACTCACATATTGCCCATCCCATCTCGGACAATTTCTCAGTTCTCAAAGTTTGGCTGTACTTTGACTTCGGACAATGTCTGGATTCAAAATACGTAAAGGCTGCCGTGTTATCACAAGGAAGATATGAAGAACGCATTTTATTATATAGACAAGAGTGTTTTAGTGGAAAATAGACCACTCGTGAAGTTCATACGAAAACTACATCCGGGACTCGAGTGGCGTATTTTCCACATCCTCACTAGTGAGGATATCGATGACGTCATGTCTTGCTTTTACACTGTAGTTTTTCCAAAAATACTCGTCTATGTAATAAAAAGAAAATTACATGGTGGCTTGAAGACATGAATTTTATTTTCTCGTGTTTTACCACTGAAAATAAAATTCATATCTTCGCGCCGACGTGTAATATCCTCTATATATAACACGGAGACTCAGCATCAACAAACCTGTTGAATCGGCTTGTCATAATCCTTGGGATTGAGGCACTCTGTGCAGCCAAACTCTTTGGCTAAAAAAAGAGAGAAAATAATGCAATAAACCTAACGCAAATTGTTTTGAGCTTTTGACTATAGTTGTAGTTTAATTTGTGCTCATTTAGTCTAATTATTACGCGTTGCGCATCTGCTCCATAGCCCAGTAAGTATTGTTGCTTACCTATGGCAAATTTCTCGGGCTTAATATCAATCCCAATGATCCTTGAGGCCCCAGCAGCCTTACAACCCATCACAGCAGACAGGCCAACTCCCCCCAGTCCCCACACGGCTGCTGTAGACCCAGGCTTGACCTTAAGAAAATAAAACGGAAGGAGGTATAAGTAATTTTTCTTATCGTTCAAAATTGATAAGCGTGAAAATCATCTTTATTTAGAACATGATTCAGAAATTTGGGTAACAATAATAGCGAAAATTGCTGTTAATTAGTTCTTTTTTTAGTCGTTACCTTAGCTGTGTTGACCGCTGCGCCATATCCAGTCAGTACACCGCAACCAAGAAGACAAGCTTTGTCAAGTGGAACATTCTCAGCAATCTGTTATGTGGAAAGAATGTTGAAATAATTGATAAACTGGTTTGCTTTTCCAGTTCTGTGTGTCTGGAGATAGTCTGCTTTCTTCACTGAATTGGAAAGAGTTGTTTTTTAGGGTAAGCTTCAGCTTACACGCGACCGAGAAGTTGTAAGGGTTTCCGGCATTTTGGGGGTATGAGGGTCTGAAACTGGGAACAAGCAGAGTAAACCACTAGTAGTAAACTATTACTTTCTGCAATTAAAGTGTCAATGGTTTTGTTCTTCTCCAGTAGAGTGCACATGTTTTTTTTCGCTAAATCTCCTATTGAGGTCATCTTCTTTATCGGATCAAGTACGAACGTTGGAAATAACCTGTCATACACTTGGATAGCTTTTGCTAAAAGAAGAAGTGAAGCCGAAATTCAGTACTTATTCAATTCTCTTCTTAATGACCAGGCTAAAACAAATTACAGAACAACGCTAAATTTTGGCGTGACGTGACGCGATAGTGTCTCTCCTCAGCGGGCAACTATCTGTGCATGGTGCCCGTTTTTGGCAATTTTCGCTCAAAATTTAGCGTTGTAAAAAAAAAAACAAGAGAGTCCTTCTGTCTCAGGCCCTGTGTGGGACAGGGTCCCAAGGAAATTTAATGTTCAAACTTCATATAAGCCATTGTTCATTGCCAGTGAACATCAGATTTCCTCGGGCAACCTATCACACGATAGTGCCTTCGACGAAGAACTCTATTCCTTAACTAGACGGCGCAGAACAATTTTTGAGGCCGGTTACTGAAGCACGTGACCACGATGCTCAATATGCTTGTGTATGTACGGCACGTACCTTTGCAACACCTGCTTCGGGAACAACAGTGTACTCGCTAAATGTCGCAGTCTTCATAAAATGGTACAGCGGTTTTCCTTTACATGTGAATCGTGTTGTCCCGTCAGGCATTACAGCTTTCCAAGGCAGTCCACTGAAATAAGGAACCATTGAGCAGTTGTGTTTCAGTCGTAAATATAGCGAACGTTTCATGCATAAGTGGATGGAATCCCACTTACGTGAAAGTAATGTTAACAGCCTCCCTTTTGTTTACGGAACTCATTCAAAAATGGCTGCCACTGGCATTCAGCCACATTGAAAAATAATTTTTTTTTTCAGTAACAGAAAATAATGAATAAAGATTAGGCCAAAGATTGGTGGCAAGGTTGATTGATGGCAAGATTTGGTGAAAGGCATGGGATAATTTCCGTCCAAAACCTTAGGGGGGGGGGAAGGTTGGGGGGGCAACAATCTAAACATTGTACTAGAAATAATTACCAATGACCTTTTCAGCTTCAAGCGCGCTAATAAATCCACACCATCCAAAGTAACAAGTTTCAAAAGCTCTTTCACGTGATATTTTTCATTTCTTAACAGACCAAGTCTACTAACTAAGTTTCGTCGAAGACAGTTATGGGTGGGGAGCGGGGGGGGGGGGGAGGGAGGGGGAATCAATTTCCCTAAACACTGGAAAGTTTTCACTGATTAACTGGACTACCTGCCTGCCTGCCTGCCTACCTGTCTGACTGACTGACTGACTAACTGATTGACTGATTGACTGACTGACTGACTGACTGACTGACTGACTGGCTGACTGACTGAATGATTGATTGACTGACCTACTGACTGACCGATTGACTGACCGGCTAACTAAATGACTGACTGACTGACTGACTGACTGAATGTATGAATGAATGAATAAATGAATGAATGAATGAATAAATGAATGAATGAATGAATGAATGAATGACATAGTAAGTGAGTGACCTTTGGCACATATTGGTCTGAGGATTCTTGCAGGTCGGACATTCTTCACAACGAACGATCCACAGTGGTATCACATGGTCACCTGAAAACAGAAGAAAATTGTGCGCAATTTCAAATTAGTGTCTCCCGTCTACAAGAAGGGAACAATATTGGGAACGTTTCCTTGGCAATTTTTTCTTGCAATATGGCTCTTCGGGTTAAGTGAAGGTGCATAGTAGTAACAGTGTGACTTTTATACTTGATATCACTTGAAAGCAAGAATTATTTACCAGGCTTTACTGTTGTTACTCCTTCACCAACACTTTCTACAATGCCGCCTCCTTCATGTCCCAAGACAACTGGGAAGATGTCCCCTAATCTTCCTGCCAAACCACTGTCATCTGTGTGACAGACTCCTGTTGCTACCATCTTGATTCGGAGCTCGCCTGCTTTGGGTGGTGCCACTTCAACTGTTTCTATGACAACAGGTTTACCAGCCTCCCAAGCTACTGCAGCACGGCAGGATATCGGCTGAGCAACAACACAAACATGGCTTTAGTAAGTAAGTTAGATAAAACCTTACCGTTTTCGTCTTCTGCGTCATTCTTTTGCTGCCGAAGGACCAGTCTTACCATATATATATTTTTTTACTTCGAGTGTTCTATCAATCCAGGTTTTCTATAGATCCGGCAATTCTCAACGTCTTGACGCTGTGGGATTACCAATTTTAAAGCTAGGTCAACACCCTCTATTTTAGGTCTCGTTTGGGACAAATGACAAAATATAATCTGTCTTGTTTCATAAAATTTTACGTCTCCGATCTAGGATTTCTAAATACTGTATAAGCCATTTTTAAGAACGACAATCGAGCCCCGGGGGGGGTACTCCCTATAATGGGCTATACGGGGAGGCTCCGCCCCAAAGGGATACCTTTTTCAGGGTTCAGGTATTTAAAAGGGGAGGGATTTCACGGTATTTAAAAGGACTTCAATTAAAACATTTCGAGTAGATGCACCTTATGACTGAATCATTTTAATTTATTAAACGCTACATGAAAACGACAAGAAGACGTCCTTCCAAGAGTTTAGAATAGGGATGCAGTGCTCTTAAGTAGGTATGTGAAAGGGGTACCATTTTTCAATGGAAGGTATACGAAAGGGGTACCTTTTCTGTCAAAAATGGTATATAAAAGGGTAAGGGGATGGACCTCGGGGAGGAGCCTTCCCATACAAAAATTTGTTGAGTGCCCCCCGGAACCGAGCAACCATATCCTGTTTAGGACAAGATTAGACCTCGTTTAGGGCAGTCTTGCATAGAATTATATCCGGGGGAGCTCGGAAAATTTTTGGTGCTGGTGTGCCGCTGGCACTCTGAAACCCTTACCCTATACCAGACCAATTTCAGCTATTTGCAACCCTATTCTAGACTAGACACCAAAAATCCCTACCCAATCCCAGACTAACTATCTTCCAGCTATCTATCAGAAATACAACCACTTATAGTACAACGCTAAATTTTGGTGCGCTCCCATTGGTCGAAATCAATCACGTGGCGCGATAGTGTCTCTCCTCAGCGGGCGCCTATTAGCGCAAAGTGCCCGTTTTTGGCAACTTTCGCTCAAAACTTAGCGTTGTACAATAAAACAATAGAGTCCTTCTGTCTCAGGTCCTATGTCTGATAGGTTCCCTCGGAAATTTGATGTTCAAATTTCACATAAGCTAATATTTGTTGTGAACATCAAATTTCCTAGGGCAACCTATCCCACTATAGTCCCTTCGACAGAAGAAGTCTATTGTTTCAATAGTGTTTTAGGGGAAAACCATCTGTTGATCAACAAAAGTTGCCGTGATTGAATTTACACTTATTTCCAAGTCATTCAAACTTTATGTTGGCCTTAAGTTTTCACATCACTTATCAGTTTCCCAGCAATTGTTGTTCTATTCTAGACCAAAACTCCCTGATTCCTGTATTCCTTTATCCTCTCTTGCTATACGCTATCCCAGACCAAACTACTTGAAAACTACATCCTTCATAGCGGCTCATACGCTTTATTTGGGAGTACCCCCCACTCCCGGGAATTATATACCCTGTTCAGGATAGGTTGGCCCAAAAAACATACACTGACCAGAGCCACTTCCCCGTAGAAAACATATAGGGGGTTAAGACACCAAACGTCCGGCAGAAAAAACATGTGCTTACGCTAGCGTCTGTTCTCAGTGTTTGATGGACACTCGCTTGCTCTTGCGTCGCTAATGCAAACCAGTGTGTAGATACCCTTTCTGTGAACTTTTTTGCAAAGCTGTTTATAAAACGGCTTTTACAGAAATTACCTCCATTCTACTCTTTGTTCACCACTAAGTTAGAGGGTCCACAATAGGGTTCTCGGATCCCGACATCCCGCCTATTTTTTCCTGTTAATCCCGCCGTCCCGCCCTTCTTTACGTCGAAATCCCGATCCCGCCCAAATTTTGAAATAGTTTTCTATATTCATGAGGGGGGTGAATAGGTTTGCGGATCGGTGGATTAGGCTGGATCAGCTGAGAATTTTGGCCTGGATTCCGGACTCTGCATGTCTAGAAGTTCGGATTGTGGATCGTATCATTAATTTTCGGTCGGCCTTGGTCAATATTTTGGTGTATTGTCGACTGATTTTTTCAGTTTCAATTTTTTCTCGGCATAAAATTTTCTGTGATCACACCCGCTGGACCATTATGCTAGATTTACAAAACGATCGGGGACTCGATAAACTGAATGCAACTTACATTTTTGCCCCCTCATATTTAATGCTAGGTTTGACTGCGACTCAAACTATTAGCAAATGGAACACTACATCTAATCCGGAAAACAAATGCAGTTTGCAATGGAGATAGGCAAGCCATTTAACCGTTGTTTTTGGCAAGTGGAAACGTCAGAAAGCCCATGACTAGATTGTAGTGGCCATTTTATCGAGAACAAAATGTAATTGTGACAAAAAAGTTGAAGATATGGACTCAAGAGGTCCAAGATGATACCGTGGAAAATACTTGCCGGCAAGCAGAGTAATTCTGAAGGAAAAGTTGAGAACTGCCTGCTTTAAGACGTGCCATAAGCGAGAAGATTGGCCAAAGTGAGGCAACTAAAGATATTACAAAATCTTTACACGCCATACCAGATACTTGTATTCCAAATTATCGGTAATCATTACACTGTCGATTTGGTTTTATTATATGCTTGCAGATTATTTGACAATTCAAAGCTGAATTGTGCGGAGAAACACACCAATGTCCAAATTCTTTTTTTTTTAATGCTAGAATTCACGAAGCTGTCGCGAAACTTCCCGAAGAAGTTGCGATTGCAGAACAACTTGTGAAAGTATTTATTAATTCATTTTGTAATGCTATAATGCTACTTTCTAAAACACCAGCAAAAATAGAAAACTTCGGGCAAAATCTAAATACTGTAGAAGAAAAAGGAAACAAATATATGTACCGATATGCAGTATATTTAAACCATGGAAAGTTTTTAAGTAATGCGGATCCGGATTTGAACGAAAAAACCGTCGGATCGACGGATCGGGCCAAAAAATAGCACGGATCGGCGGATTTGCATACCCCTATTCACCCCCCCTCCCCTCATTCATGATGAAACCATCACTTACCTTTTATACAACGGATAGCAGAAAAGTTTTATGGATAGCAGAGAAATGTTTACACAACGGATAGCAGACAAACACATTTTTATGATCGACGTTTTTGACGGTCTCGATATCGCCATTATTAACCTTGACGTGTGTTTTGTTTGTGTTATTCTGTTTTTACCTTATCTTGTCCAGGTAGCAGTGAAAAGTAAACATTGACAAAGATTGTTTGTTATGATATTCTAGGTCCTGCTTTTTTGAAGACAACCTCTGAATGTCTTCAGGACATGACCCTCTTGCTGTTCAAAATTTTAAAAGAAGGAGTAGTTGTGCAGTGGTTAGCGCGTCGGGGTTTTGATCTGAAGGTCGGTGCATTTCTTAGACAGATAAGTGTTCTCTACCTTGTTTCTCTACACCCAGCTGTATAAAAATGGGTTGTATCCTTAGACAAGGCTAGGGGCATAAAGGTCATACAAGATCGGTCCAGTAACGAGGTCTGCAAAAATGAAATGTGGAAAAGATTATAAAAAGTCGACTCAGCTAACAGTTTATTTCAAAGCTTTCAGTGTCTTTACCTACCTTCAGAAAATCTCTGCTTGGAAGTGTTCTTTTCGCAGAAAGGTATTCCTGCTCATACTCTTTTCATAATATATCGAGCAACAAAATTTGTGACCTCGTTTTCGGCGACCGTCGTATTTTACATTACTGTCCGCGGGTGTCGCCATACCGGCTAGACTAACCATAGCTGTTCCAGGCAACGCTCAGCGGAAAGGCTCGGAAAAGTCAAGAACGCGGACAAGGCCAAGAAATGCCTTGATACCTCTTTCTTGTGATGAAAGTGACGAGAATAGAAATGCCCGAAATCAACACAAGACACGACAAAAGGACTCACACTAGTTTGACATTCAGGCTACTCTGCCTTGGCCAATTCATTTCTTCACATAGTGAAAGCCGACACATTTCATAACACAAAGGATAAAATCATGCAGTCTCGAAAAAAATTAAATACCGTATCCCGCTACTTTTCCCTTGCGATTCTCGCCTCCCGACTCCTTAAAAGCACAAAATCCCGCTCCCGCTCGTAAATGAAATTCCTGCATCCCGCTCCTGTTTTCAGCTCCCATCCCGAATATCGCCACAAAAATTAGCCAAATCCCGCATCCCGCCCAACCTATTGTGGACCCTCTAAGTTACAGTGACCATGAAAATTGGAAACCATTTCGTGCAGATGAATTTGAAATGTCATTCTAACAAGGAAACACCCGTCACTTGCATTCTTTCTTTAACACACTAATTTGAAAATGGTGTAGAGAGATTGAACCTGTTCCCATGACAATATATTAGCAATTACAAATCTATTACAGTTTTATGGACACATGGAGCTGTTTGCTGTCTTTACCTATGCACTTATCCTGTTTAAGCCATTAAGTCACCCAACGATGCCCCGTTTAAGAAAAAAAAAGTAATGAAATCAATACCCTGTTCAAGGCAATCATACGCTATGGGGCGCGAGATCCTCGTTAAGGCCAGATAAGGGAGCACGCCCATCGCTTTAATTCATGATCAAATGAAGCTGTAGTAGTTTCTATCAATAAATCAGATGATCTTCAGTTACAAAGAGCGACTTTAAAAGTTAAAGTCGTAGCGAAGGCTGGTTATCTAATATGATAATAATTCATTGCTTGACCACACTGTACAGTAAAGCAAAATTAGATAAATGCTAGTTGTTTCTTGCTTGCCCCGAACTATCAATAGAGCAGCGCATGAGGTTATTTTCCTGCCGGAGTTAAACATTTTTCGTTTTCCTACCTTTCCCGCCGTCTCCGTCGTAACTTGAAAAGAAAATCATCTTGAAGAAGTCAAAGAAATGTTGCACGTGTACTAGCGTGCGTAAATGGGGCTGCCGAAACATTTTACAGAGGTCACATCTAGCTGGCCAGGAAATAAATAACAACGACGGCGTGACCGTTTTGTAGTCTAACTTGTTCAAACGGATAAATCAGAAAATTACCGGTAGCCCTGCCCTGTAAACTTAAGTGCTGAAAGAACAGCTGAGCACTAGCCTAGTAAAGAAATGTGGTCCACTCGAGGTAAAGAAAATTTCCGTGACTCAGCGAGGCTCGCCCCAGGACCCCAGGAATTCAATCACCGACGCGCGCTCCACCGTACAAAGGCATATTTCAACTCAAGAGTACAGAATTCTTGTATGGATGCTACGCTCTTTGATAGTCTTTAATATAGCTGGGAATTAAATTTCCCGCCGTTGATTTTCGCGATCACATTTTTTTCGCAGGTTTTATTTTGCCAATTTTTGCAAAAGTTGACACCGCGGCAAAATGCACTGTGCACGCGCTGTATTTTTCCTTCCTGTCAATGCTCCCCTGGCCCTCCCCCAACAAACTCGGTTTCTGGCCGCGAATATTGAAAAACTTAAGCTCCAGACATCAAACTTAGGTTAAGAAATCCAGAGCAGCTTCAATATAGGTTTATTTGTTTCTACACCTTTGCACCTCGTAGTTTCGGGCTTGCACCCACAGTGAAAAACATCATGAAAGTCGATAGTTTACGTTCGCATGTCGTCATTGTGGTGACATTGCTACTCAGCACGGTCTGTTTTGTAAAAACAGGGAACGAAAAAAAACGTGCATAAAGAGTGAAACAATAAGGAATGGCAAAAAATGCGTAGGGAAACCCTTGGAAGAAGCGCTGAATTGCCGGTAAACAGTCAGGTTTGCCGGCTCCACTGGGACGAAATACGACGTCAAAACAACTGATGCTCTTGCTCCGTACAAATAATCTTCGAACGCGTTATCATTGAAAGCACACCGAATGAAAATGAAGAACATAAACAAAGTAAGTTCGAAACCGGAAATAGCCGAAGTGAGCGCATGCGCAGACGTTTTGCCGCGGTGTTGCGAAAGTCCCGCAAAAATAAGTAAAAATAAAGTAATCGACAAAAAGTTTGTCCAGCCAAAAATTTTATTGAAATAAACAGTACATTAGCTTTAAGAACCAAAAAAAAACTTCTCTTTTTTTATTTGCGTGCGTGTACACAAGTGTGGAATATTTGCAGAAACTGGCTCTTTGACAATGTCATGACTCCATGATCTACACATGTCTAATATCTACAAAATCCAAAAACATATCTGAATTATATTTTGATATCACGGAAAGGTCAGCCATACGCCAGTAAACATCAGCGTAAGATCGCTTTCTGCGTGAATCACTTTCAATCTACTCATTGTTAACCAGCTAACAGTGTTAGTCGGACATACTCCGTGAGGCCTATGGCACAAATAAAAAAATGGCGAAGCGAGCGTATGAGATGTGTACAGGAGCTCAGATCACGAGACCGCACGGAAAACGTGCCTCAATCCGCTTACAGGTTCGGTTTTATTAAAACCAAGAGTCATGGGTCAATTTTCCAAGCCATTACTTCAAATTTGGTTCTTTTACGAAGTCACGTACGAAGTAATTATGGTTTTTCAAATTTTAAGTTCCACGACGGCAAATTCTAAGAGGTTTACTTCACAAATTTATCCTGTTTTAACATCTTGAGCTCAAATGAAGCTGCAGTAGCTCCCGGGTGTGGCAGAACCGGGGGTCACTTAAGGCAAGTTTGGGTTGGGGTGTGCCGGTAGGCCTTCAAACCCTGACCCTGTTTAAGACAAATCCGTTCATTTCCTTACTGTTTAAGACAAGAGACCTTCATATCTTGCTTGTGCTCTACTTTTTTGTCTGCCTGGTTTTTCATTTCCCATAAAGAAAGTATTTTTTCTTAAATGACATCATAGAATTAGATTTTAAAAACATTTTGGTACCCGCATGTACATGATGTAGGGTTCAAGGCTTCCAGTCCAGAGAGACACCCAGTTCAAGACGCTAAATAGTGAAATTGTATACCCTGCTTAAGACACAAGACCCTGAAAACCGTACCCTGTTGGGTGGCACATAGCCGTTTCAGCCAAATAAGGGAGTACTCCCCCCCCCGGTGGTAGACAGACTTGCATTAAACTGAAATCAAATGATTCTTGGTTACATAAACGGAGAGTTTAAAATCTAACATCATGGCGAACACTGGATATCTAGTATAATAATAATTCGTTGTCTGCCTCACAGTAACGTAAATGGCTAAATGCCAGTTTAATACGTTACTTGCTTACCCCGAGCTAGCAATATAGTATAATAAGGCTGAATGAGGCCATTTTCCTGCAGAAGTTAGACATTGCTCGTTTTCCTACCTTCCCCGCTGTCTCTGACATAACTTGAAGATAGAATCGTCTTGAAGAAACCAAAGGATCGTTTGCGAAGCTTAGCTAGCGTGTATAAATGGGGCGACCGAAACAGGTTGGTAGAAGCTTTAAAGGGGCGAGTTGTTGAGGTCACATCCAATTGGCCAAGAGATATAAAATATTAACCTGTCAATCATAATCATGACATAGCCCCAAACGATTATCAGTCGAAGCTAGTTCCCAAGCCCCTCATTCGAGGTGGATTCATTTGACTCATTTATCAGGCGAATTCGTCTGTCAGGCGAATTTTATAGCTAGATAGATAGATAGATAAACTTTATTTTAACACGATAATAATAAAAGCTAAAAGCTTGTGGGGTCGTGTATTTAAATTTAAGATTAAAATTACAATTAAAATATCTAAAATTACAATTCTTATGTTTACAGTAAAATTAATTATTTAATTAATTACTAACTAGAACTGTTACTATACTAGATGATTAAAATAAACTAACTAAAGCTAATTATATATAAAATCACTATGTCTGTGGCGGGTTGTTGAAGCCGACAGGGCGTTAAAATTAAAATCTTTAAAATATGCTCTATTTACAACATGCTTTCTTAGCTCTAAAAAACTTGAAAAACTCTTCTGTTGATTGTGGTATTTAACAATGTTCCAAAGTACAGATCCCTTGTATCTATTTGGCGAATCAATGTTACAAACTGCGTGAGAAATTCAGCTGTTTGCAGAATTCAAGGCAAGGTCAATTTGAGTAAGATGTGAAATTGTGATACCACAATTTTTACAAAGTGACGAATTCACTTGTCTGAATTTTGACCCCGGCCGATAAAGGGCCATAAGCTTCACTGTTGCATTGGTTAACATCGTCAATTTCGCAAATATACGAAGGCATATTTCAACTCAAGAGTCAAGAATTCTTGTATGGAACCTACACTCTTTGATATAGCAGGGAATTAAATTTCGCGTCGTTAATGACAACCTTTTTTCGCAGGCCGTTAATTTTATTTTGCAATTTATTGCGAAAGTCCCGCGAAAATAAGTAATAATAAAGTAATCGACAAAAAGTTTTTCCAGCCAAAAATGTTATTGAAATAAAAGTACATTAGCTTTAAGAACCAAAAACACTTCGTTTTTTTTTATTCGCGTGCGTGAACACAAGTGTGGAATATTTGCAGACACTGGCTTTTTGACAATTTTATAACTCCATGATCTATACATGTCTAATATATTGTAACATCAGATTATATGTGCACGCACTTATTCAAAGACTGCAATTTATCTACAAAATCAAAAAAATCTGTGAATTATTAATATTTTCTAAGTACAGAGGGAATGAATACATATATTTAGGCAGTGTGTATATGTAATAATTTATTTGATTCGCCAGTTGTAAGATAGCCCGAGAAAACAGCCAAGTCGTTTCGCGAGGTCGCCTCTTGAGCCGTGTGCAAGTAGCGACCTCGCGGAACGTCGGCTGTTTTCTCAGGCTAGTTGTAAGATGAAATGAGTTAAGATCTTAGAACAAGAAAATCTTTTTTTAAAAACGCTTGCTAAGATCTCCTGTTTGCATGAGCAGTTACAGGCGGAGGTGCATTTCCACATAAAACACCCAAAAAATTTGAAATTAATGCCCCTGGCAAATTAAAGACCCCATTAAAATGTTACTTTCTGGGGCTCATTAATTTTGGAACTGACAGTAGCCTAAAAGGCAACACGAAGTTCCAAAGATCAGAGACAAAAGAATAACAGAGAACAAAGAAACAAGAAAGAAAACATGTTGGCGAGAGTTTCCCCATCTTTCAGTCTAGACTCTGCATAATAATCAAGGAACGCGTTCCTAAAGAGAATTTGAAAACGCGTTTTCTGTTGTATTGCAGGAAAAGCTACACAGATAACGTTCCTTCAAAACTGGAACGCTTGGGGAACGCCGAGGGAACGCTAGGAGAACGCTAATGGAACGCTAAGCAGAACGCTTTGGGAAGTCAACGCGTTCTGCCTAGCATTCAGGTTACTTCTGTATGGTGCAGTCATGATTAGGCGGTACGAGGCCATTTCACAGGGGCACCCAAAGATTTCGTTTCGGAGAATATCTGTTCGGAAGGCCTAAAATCACCCGAGATATTCGGATTTAATTAATTGGAGTGAAAGCTAGAGATTTCTTCGGCGAAACATCACGTCGGACTTTCGAAACAAGAGGACGTATTAATTCCTATTGTTTTTGGAGGGACAAATATGTCGTTTAGATTGTAAAATAAGGTCAGCTAGCATTTTCGGAGAGCCATCAGCAGCTCGGAAATTCGGCGGGTAGGATTCTCTTTCCTAATTTTTCTGCGGCCTAAATTTTCAGCTAAGAAATCCGAACGGATCAATCGGTATTAGCTTACACAAATATGCCTTTAAAACGCTCTAAAACAATCTAAGAAATCAGAAAATGATATTTCAAGTGTTTTGCTAAAATGTTCTCGTTGGGTGCCCCTGATTTTACTGGCGAAGTTAAACATTGTTCGTTTTCCTACCTTTCCTGCTGTCTCCGACATAACTTGAAGAGAAAATCCTCTTGAAGAAATGTACGTTGTGCGTGTAGCTAACGTGTATAAATGGCGCGGCAGAAAAAGGAGGAAAGAAGCTTTAAAGGGGCGAGTTATTGAGGTCACCCAGTATTGACCAAGAGATAAAACCATAATCATGACATGATCACTACAACAGGTCAACATCTTACTCTCTGAGAAATATGGGAAGTATTTAACCACAGATCTGGCCGGTTTTTGCTAAGGAATATTTGTGGATGGTAATTTGTCATGTGCTGTTTTGCAGACGGTTTTGTGCCGCTAGATTGGTAAAATGTGTGAGGATGAACAACTGAATTTAAAAATCTGCATTGCGCGTGCGTAGCGAGCGGCAGTCCCCAACCGCGCGCAAAAATTAATCGGTGTTATACAACAAGTAAAACTCTCAAAGTGTTCATGACTCACATGATATTTATCTAAGCCCGTCAGTTCCTCGCCCCCGGCAAAGACAGTAATTATAACACACTTCATCAAATGTTTCAAGTTTAATTTAGAGCTCTCAGAGTGATAGTATAATATCCCAACAACTCCGTCATCACGTGATCGTTTACCACATGGCTGCATAACAGGTGTATATCCGGATCCGCCACATTCTCGTTGCTACAATATAAAAGATGTTGCTGTTGTTAAATCTTAAATACACTGGGCACTGCGTTTTTAAAAAGGTCTGTAACTGGTGGGTGAGCGTCTATCGATACCAAGTACTCGATACCATTTATCAATACCGATACCATTTATCATACCGCAAGCCGTATCGGTAGTTTCGATATCGTTCAATCCTGTGTACCACTTAGAAGAATTCTCAGAAGAAAGAGTGGCCGGTGAATGTTGTAGAAAGGGTCTGTTATCAAGGGTGGGCTGATATAAAAACCAAGTCATCGATACCATCAACACCAGGCAATGCCCAAAATTTCGACATTCGCGAGCTAAATCGGTTGTTTCGATATCGTTTGATCTGTAAGAAAAAGTGGCCGGTGAATGTTCTAGAAAGGGCCTGTTACTAAGGGTGGACTGATACCATTGAGGAAGGGGGTGAATAGGGGTATGTAAATCCACCGATCCGTGCTATTTTTTGGTCCGATCCGTCGATCCGACGTTATTTTCGTTCAAATCCGGTTCCGCATTACTTATTAACTTGTCGTGGTAAATATACTGCATATGGATATATATTTTTGTTTTCTTTTTCTTCTACAGTATTTAGATTTTGCCCGAAGTTTTCTTTCTTTGCTGGTGTTTGAGAAAGTAGCGTTATAGCATTACAAAATGCCGAATTAATAAATACTTTCACAATGCAAGTTGTTCAGCAATCGCAACTACTTCGTAAATACGATAAAAATACTGTAGTAATCAATAAAAAGTGCGTACTTGACATTTGGTGTATTTCTTTACGTGTAGTAGTTGTATTTCTGTTTGCGAATCCTTAAATATCCGGAAACATCTTTAACAACCGGGCGAAACATCTTTCACTTCGGGCGAATCACCGTCGGCCGAATCGACTTCCGGGCGAAATAGCCGCAATTCGAATAGAAGTTTCTGCGACAGCTTCGTAAATTCTAGCATAAAAAAGTTGGACATTGGTGTGTTTCTCCGCACAATTCAGCTTTCAATTATCAAATAATCTGCGAGCATATAATAAAACCAAATCGACAGTGTAATGATTTCCGATAATTTGGAATGCAAATATCTGGTATGGCGCATGAAGATTTTGTAATCTCTTTAGTTACATCACTTTGGCCAATCTTCTAACTTACAGTACGTTTTAAAGCAACTAGTACTCATCTTTCTTTTAGTTACTTTGCTAACCGGCAAGTATTTTCCACGGTATCATCTTGGACCTTTTGAGTCCATGATCTTCAACTTTTTTTAGCACAATTACATTATGTTCTCGAAAAAATGGTCACTACAATCTAGTCACAGGCTTTCTGACCTTTACACTTGCCAAAAAAGACGGGTAAGTGGCTTGCCTATCTCCATTGCGAACTGCATTTGTTTTCCGGCTTACTGTAGTGTTTCATTTGTTAATAGTTTGAGTCGCAGTCAATCCTTTCGCTAAATATGAGGGGGAGAAAAAAAATGTAAGCTGCATTCAGTTTATTGAGTCCCTGACCAATTTGTAAATCTGGCGCAACGGTCCAGCGGGATGTGATTCAGTAAAATTTCGACGAAGGCCGGCGACCGAAAATTAATGATGCGATCCACAATCCGAACTTCTAGACATACAGAGTCCGGAATCCGCGCCAAAATTTTCAGCTGACCCGCGATCCAAAGTATTGTTCAAATCCGCGAATCCGCTTAATTTATCGCAAAAATCCGCAATCCGCGCCCAAAAATAGGCCAAATCAGCCGATCCGCAAACCTATTCACCCCCCTCATTGAGCACCCGAGTAACTGGTGCTGATGCCTGTTTATTCCGCGGTTCAAGAGGAAAGCGTCTCTCAAACAAGTTGAAACAAGCACAAAAAAAAAAGATTGGGTTAACTAAAACTAACGTAAACTTACCTTAAAACTGAGCGACAGATCGAATGCTGCAAAAAGAGAAAAAATGGACAAAGAATTCGTAAATCGTTCTACAAGTATTTCAGGAAAAGCTTGACAACTTGACCTGCGTTGGACCAGCATCCTATTATTAAAAGGGGGCAACATGTTACAGCCCCCCCCCACCCCAAATTCCTAAACCAGAAGACACCTTTTCGAGTACATCTGTTCGGTGTACTTAATAAGTGTGGACGGAAAAGATTTTAAAAACCCGTTGTTCACAATCTTTGCTTTCAAATAAATTCTGACGAAATTGCAGACGTGTGGACGGGGCAATACAATGTTCATTTTTGAACTGTCCAGTGTTGTACAGATTCAGTTATGAAAGTGCTGTCTAAAACTCGTACGTACTACAACAGAATGCAATAAAAATCAGTTGATGTGTTGATGTTTTGCTGCCTCTTTGAATGATTAGTCAATTCGAGCTACGCCCATAAACGAGATTCTGGAACCTTTTAGATTGGTTTCTTTTAAATTTTCATTTGCTTCCCGGTCGCATTAATGTGGGTCCGCTTTCAGGATATTACAGTTTGATAATCAGTCTACAAACCTTTTTCCAGCGTGCATAAGATCAAAAGCTTCATTTATTTTGTCCAGTGGCATTGTGTGAGTAACAATCTTGTCCAGTTTCAGTTTTCCGACCATGTATTCTTCGGATAGTTTGGGAATACTCTCGCGCCCTTTATAACCTAAAAGAGAGGGTTCCAGAAGCTGTCACTACATCGGCAAAAGTTTGTTCCAGTTTATCGCCGCTGTTTCTCATATCTTTGTCAGACTTACCCATCCTTTGTTCTTTTATGGTTAATTATCAACTCTTTATTTTGAGATTTCCTTCAAACTGAAGAAATGTGTTGGTTTTTTTTAGTGCCTACTTCAAGATGGCAAGTGTCTACCTGGTTTATTTACAAACGCGTCTTACCTCCAAACAGTGATCCTTTCACAGATTTTCCAAACAGAAATTGCAAGGGATTTATTGACAGTTCTTCGGTTTTTCCTGCTACCCCTACTATGACAGTTGATCCCCAGACCACGTGACCTGCTTCAAATGCTGCTCGCTACATAACAAAAGGTACAGCCTAGTACCCAGGCTTTCTCTTCTCGCTCACTCGACTTGGCGCGAAACTTCGTGACGTCAACGAATGGCATCCGCGAGAACGCGTTGTCCGGGGACCGCATTCGGTGACGTCACGACATTTCGCACCAAGTTGAGTTGAGCGAGCGGGAGGAGAACCCCTGGGTACTAGGCTGCAAAAAGTACATTTCTTTAAGGGCGAGACATATTTTTAACCGAAAAAATGGAAGACGTAAATAAATAAACTAATTAATTAAAGTAATTAATTTCAAGATCTTTCTCGGAGAAAAATTCGGAGCCCTGGACGGGAATCAGACCCATGATCACCACCGAGTCAAATTTTGAAGATGACTTAATTTTTTACACTTCTTCACTTTTAGTTATCCCATTTTATCATCCGCTTATCACGTTTAAGACGGATTCCGCTCAACGTTCGAGCAATAAGTGCAAAAAATATTTACCAAAAAACTACTCACAGCACGGTAACTTTTAAATGCTATTTGAAACATCTCACTCTAGTTCACTTGCCCAAGTGACCCGGCGATGAAATTCTCAAGCATTCTCAAGAAAATTAATTTCAAATCTCGTAAAAGTATGCTAAAAACGGGCGCCATTTTGTTTTGAACTGACATGAAGCGTCTTTTTAATTGAAATTTTGATAACTTCAAATCCAATTCTCTCTCGCGGGGTCAGCTTGGGAGCAAAAGTAACGATAAGTTCTTCTTATCTGTTCTCAAAATGTGACAGTGCTGCAAGTATTTTTTTGGTAACTTAATTTTTGCACTTACTGCTCGAACGTTGAGCGGAAATCGTCTTAATGTGTTTTGTCCCCACCGGCTTGTTTAAATTTTGATCCAAATACTTGTATCAGCTGTCTAGCTGTAACCGTTTTACTACATATGTGTAACGACTTTCCGTACCTTCATTAAATTAGCCCCGAAGAGGGTTGGATTGGATTGTGGTCGTTCTAATACAAGTTTCATTGTCTTCGTAAATACTGAGGAAAGCCGAAGACAATTAAACGCTTTCCACGGATTTATCCAAGAAATTCCAAAGATTACCGAACATAACTCAAAGAATACTACAGAAAAGCGTCTGTTGCTTGAGAAAAATTTCCTAACTGATCTAACGACGTTGGACTTCCCAGCTTCAAAGCCGCTGTTATAGATGTCGTAAAACATAGAAAAAGAAAATGTCAGTATATGTGCTTACCATTGTTTCAATTTTGCCGATGCATTCGAAAGTATAGTCCAGGCCTCCGTCGGTCATTTCTGATAACACCTGCGAGATTAAACCAATTTCCTGTCAATTTAGCAAAAACAAAGTAGTTTGCGTTTAGTTAACTAAATAGATGCCTCTTTGTAGGCATCATGGGAAGGATTTTAATGAGCCCGCATTGCGTCATAGAAAAGCTGAACGGTTTGAGGGAGATGTCACCTCCGTTGCCAGGGGCCTGGGTCGCGCCATCTTAGATTGCCCACTCCAAAGATGGAAATGAGGTTGGAGAAGCATCTACTTTTCGTTTATGCTTCCCAAAATCCCACGCGCTCTTTTTCTTCATATCTTCATAGTTTCTACCAGTGAGGGCTGGGAACAACTCTAATGTTGAAGAATCTCATACCGGCACTACAAATGCTAAGCCGAACGCAGTCCGAGGACAAGGGTCTTCACCTATATTTTCCCCACTCCATCTACACCTACCTCTACATTTATTTAGTTGGTTAAGTTCAGCGGATACCACGCCAACAAGGTGTATAAAATATGCAGAATAAAATCTCGGACGATTTCTTAGTTCCAAGTAGTACTATGTCTTGACATGATGTCATACCACCTCAAGTCATAGTACTACTTAGAATATAAATAGTATAATTCAAAATACCTGAAATCTCCCGTGCTAATCTCGAATCAGTCACAAGGAAAGATCAAAAATCGTATTTTGGAACCTGAAGACTCAGCGAGAACAAACCTGTTGAATAGGCTTGTCATAATCCTTGGGATTGAGGCACTCTGTGCAGCCAAGCTCTTTAGCTAAAAAAAAAAAATTAGAATAATGCAGTAAAACTAACGCAAGGCTATTCTGAACTGTTGATTATAGTTGTACTTCGCTCGTAGTCTTATTGTAGCTACTTCGTAGCTCAGTGAGTTTTGCTTACCGATAGCAAACTTCTCCGGCTTTATATCAACCCCAATGATCCTTGAGGCTCCAGCAGCCTTACAACCCATCACAGCAGACAGTCCGACACCCCCCAGTCCCCACACGGCTGCTGTAGAACCAGGCTCCACCTAAAGGAAATAAAATGAAGGAAGGATAAGTCGTTTTTCTCACCCTCCAAAATTACTCTTCCGTTTTTCTTCGTTTAGAAGAAACATACCTTTACCCTTAAGGCCTGGCTAAACAAGGAAACATTGTTGCGGAAGCATTGTTTCCAGACATGTTTCCTTGGGTGGCTAAACTGGGAAACATACGTTTGGGAAGCAAAATTTGCATCTGTGAAGAAAAAATGTTTCTGACTTGATTCAGAAACATTTCCTTGCTTCAAAGACGCAAAACTTAATTGCTTCCGCAACATATGTTTCTCGCGCGGCTAAACTGGGAAACATTTGCGTCAGCAGCAATGTTGCTGGAACAATGTTTCCTAGTTTAACCAAGCCCTTAAACGTAGGGAAGCAGTTTTTAAAAAGAAACTGGACTTCTTGGCCAGGAGTTCTTTTTAGGTCGTTATGGTGTTCACTTGCATTTAAATGACTAAGCGTGCCAAAAAAACTATGCATTTTTCAACTAACTCGAGGTAATTTTTAGTGATTTTTATTTCTTCCGCCTGCACAGACCTCAAATTTCGTCCGAAGTATACTGAACCGTACATCGAGAAAAACTGAAAGCAATTGATCGCAAAATGTTAAATAAAGAACCTGCTGTTGGGGTAACAAAGGGAATAAAAATTAACGTCACGGAAATTACTGTTAAATCTTTTTTAGTTGTTACCTTAGCTGTGTTAATGACTGCTCCATATCCAGTGCACACACAGCAGCCAAGAAGACAAGCCTTTTCTAGTGGAACATTTTCAGCAATCTGTTATGTCGAAAGAAGATTCAGACAGTTCATAATAAGGTCCGCCTCGAACAGTCAAATTGTAAACCTACAGGAGCGGAAAATATCCGAAGACAAATTCCGAGCTCTTTCTCCTCCGTGATAAAGCGTCATGCATGCGCAGCTTGCCACAGTCTGTTTCACACTCTAATAGGTCTACAAACATGACTCAAACCTCTCCCCTTCGCGTCGAAAGCCAAATGCCCTTCTGAGTCACGTGACCACAGCGTATGGTGTATGGTGGTATATCACTGTACATCAGTTAATGTTTGTGGTACGTACCTTGACAACACCTGCTTCAGGAACAACAGTGTACTCGCTAAATGTTCCCATTCTCATAAACTGGTAAAGTGGCTTTCCTTTGCATGTGAATCTTGTTGTACCGTCAAGCATGACGCCTTTCAGAAGCGTTCCACTGGAATATGGAGGGATCAACCAGTCATATTTCAGACGTTAACAAAGCTAACGTAATGTGTAAATAGATGGAAACCATTCATGAGGGAATGAAGTTACAACACCGGATCTGCGGACAACCACTTAACTCTTAGTTGCCAAACAAATAACAAACAATTTATCATGCTCTTTCTAGGACCTGAATTGTGGAATTCCTTGCCCACCTCTGTCACTTGCCCGGAGACTTATGAAAAGAATTTTTAAACTTTCTGCTTGAATATCCCTCTAATTATAATATAGGCTCCGCGAATTGTCGTGAACAAGCTATAGTTAATTTACACTGACTGACTGACTGACTGACTGACTGGCTGACTGACTGACTGGCTGACTGACTGACTGGCTGGCTGACTGACTGACTGACTGACTTACTGACTGACTGGCTGACTCAATGAATCGGACTGACTGACCTTTTACACACGTTGGTCCTAGGATTTTTGCAAAATAGACATTCTTCACAACGAACAATGAACACTGGTATCACATGATCACCTAGAAACATAAAAGAAATTGTACGCAAATACACATTAGAGCTCTCGAATCTTCGTACGTATTCGGGTCATTTTCAGCAATTTACAGAGTGTAGGAGCGCTTACCATTTGAATGGAATTCTCGGTGGATCTTTTTGGACAAATGGAACTGCACTTTTTCGCACCTAGAAAACGGAACGGATTGAGCCGTATCATCTGATTCGAAGTTTCGGATGCAAATGTTTTCCCGTGCCATTAAGCTCAAAAGCTCGAATCATGAAAGCAAAACTAAAACACAATACCGACGGCCAAAACTTAAATCTTTCTCACCTTGAGTAATACAATTGTGTTGCAAAAGTCTGTTAACAGTAGCCGTGAGAATAAAACAGCTGTCACGTCACGAACGGTTTGGAACAGTAAAGATTCATCTCTTGAATCCGCCGTCTTGGGCATTGCTGTCTTCTAGGAAATAGCCTGGCACTGGTAATTGTGGTCAAATGGTACAGAAATTTCCGGGAATTCCGGTAAAAGCGAGAACGGAAGGTATTACCTTATTTCCGAAAACATTCCATCGGAATGAACCGTTCCATTTGAATTCTCCCCGGAATTATCGGGTTTTCCATACAAATGGTAAGCGCTCTAGGTCTCGGCTAATTCGACTCGCGTACCACAGTGTAATTTGCATTTGCATTCGTGTTAGATGAAAGCTTCACAGTCGGAATAACTAGGAATGCTAACACTAAATGTGCCTGCGCTGATAAAGCTAACTTTTCATCACTGGTGTGAACTTGAGAACATTTCTGACAATTCAGTTTGCTCCAACAAAGCCAAAGACTGCAAATTATATGCAATCTGAATGTAAATTATGAGATATAGAACACTGTAAAATTGTTCATCAGGAGGTGTATTCTTCACAGTTTTTCAGATAAGACAACTGAATTAATGACTTGAAACTTGCAATTAAACTATGTGATCTGTAGTGGGCTCGCTGAAGATAGTGCGACGACTGAAACTCTTCTTTTCTGATTTACCGAGATATCCCCTCGAGCAAGGGCATCGTTGTCGATGCTACGTCATCATTACCCAATTACTCTGTGTAGTTATTAATCGACACACCTGCGCGCAGGATCTAATCATTGCTACGTCACATAACCTGTCGCCTTCGTGCGCCCTCAAATAAGGCAAATGAAGATTTTTCCTGGTATACAAAGTCTATAATGATAATGTAAGTACGTCTATGCTTGCTTTGGACTTTGGGACCGATTACGATCTAACATGTATCACTTTTTAACGTGATATTTCTTGACGGCAAGAGTTATTTACCTGGCTTCACTGTTGTTACTCCTTCACCAACACTTTCTACAATGCCGCCTCCTTCATGTCCCAAGACAACTGGGAAGACGTCCTCGGATTTTCCCGCCAAAATAGTGTCATCTGAGTGACAAACACCTGTTGCTACCATCTTGATGCGCACCTCGCCTGCCTTGGGTGGTGCGACCTCAACTGTTTCTATGACAAGAGGTTTCCTGGCCTCCCAAGCTACTGCAGCCCGACAGGACAACGGCTGTAATGATAAGCAACATAAACATTTGAACCTTGTTTGTTCAGTTGTTGAAAGAGACTGTTAAGTACAGATCTTTTTTTCTGAGAATATTTTTTTTAGATGTATTTTTTTCAAATGCACTTGACCGACCTTTGTTAGCGAAACCTTTTAAGACTTGAACAAAAGTTTTGCGACCCTTTGAGCCCTACGGTATAAGGACACGTACACACACAGGCGGCCCAAGCTCAGGATAAGAAAGTGCGATTGAGTTGCGAAACACAACACCCCTGAAAGCAAAGGTCACATTTTGCAACTCGATCGTATTCTTTCACCTTGAGCTTGGGCCGCTGTGTAACACATTACTTAAGTAAATCATAACAGACTAAAGGTGCAACACCAGAATCAAACAAAAACGAGCTCGAGAGATGAAGACTGTCCATTGGCTTTTCTTATTCACATTTTTTGATAAAAAGTCGAACATCCAGGTGAACTAACGCCAGCCCAGGGAACAGAGGAATGAATCTCTTAGGATGTATTGCGTTGAAAAAGAAAAAAGCTCCCTGCACAAGCTAGCGGACAAGCACAAAAACCTTTGCCAGAAGACTTGGTTGCCGCTCCGGGCACAAATCGGCGGTCACACCAAGAGATTCAATGACTTTGTTTTTGTAAAAATGTAAAATTCCAGAGATAATTGTTACATCATAAGTGTAGTTATTTATCCGATTTTTGTTTGTTTGTTTTGCTGTCAACTCTTTTGCCAAGCTGTTACAAATTCATAAGGCGAAATAATATTGCGAAATTGCAATCCAGTGTCACGGAAAACGCGACAGCCCGCAATTATCAACGTAAAATTAATCTCTCGGTGTTAATACTTTTCACAGTATTTTACTTTCATTCTACTCAACAGTTCACAGAGTTGGACAATTTTTCTGACTGATAAGTCGAAAGTGTCCAATCGCCATATCCCGTCTAAAGGGACGGATAGCTTTAGTCATGAACCTAGCTTTATAAAATTCTGCGAGGGGGGCCAACCGGACATAGCAAAGGTGCCGGATCCTGCTGGATCTAGTTCCTTAGTTCCCTGGATCGATCCAGGGTATGACCTGAAGAAGTCAAGTCGTGCCTGACGAAATACCGAAAAATTACGTCACGAAACAAGGAAACTTAGATGGGTAATAAAAAAAAACCTCGATTTTACCTTTGTATCCACGACTCACCCTTCAGGCTATGGTAGCCTCGCTTTAATCTACATTTTTATTTATCTAAGAGATGCAAATGTCTTCGATATACACTCTCTTATATTAGAGGCTCAAGGGAAGGGACCGAACGGGAACCAGATGACATAGATATCGGAAATACGAAACAACTGAAAGCAATTGCAATAATCACACTGGTTACAGGTTCGTTTTAAAACCCAAGAGCTCTCTTTTTAACCAAATGTTCTGAGTTTACCGAAACGAACATTGCAAGGTTTTTTTTTAATTTTACCATGTCATCTTGTTCAGGGTACCGTCAGTTGACTCAAACGAATCTGCAACAGATATCCATTAATAACTCAGATTATCCCCAATTGCAAAACCTAGCACCATAGCGAAAACTGGATATCTAGTATGATAAAAATTGCCTGGCTCTCGATAAGGAAAATAGTTGTAGTTGTATCACTTGCGTTTCCCGAGCAATAGCGTATTAAGGTAGTTCTCGTGCAAATTAGACATTGCTTGTTTTCCTACCTTCCCAGCTGTCACCGACATAACTTGAGGAGAAAAAACTTCTTGAAGAAATGAAAGGAGTCGAACGCACAGACTAGCTTGCGTGTATGAAAGGGACGGTGGAAACAGGAGGGAATTGAAGTAAATGGGCGAAGCAGTGAGAGTGAAATAAGAGACAACAAGCACGAACGTCCATTTAGCTAAGAGATAAATAATAACCTGTCAGTCATGCCGATGGAGTGGTCGCAAGGTCAACCTCTGTCTGGCGTGAAGTGTTACGTCAGCAGAGTCTCTCTCGTCCGCGCCCACTGGGGGTAGGGGGGAGAGTGTCTACTTAGATATCTGGGCCCGGTTGCATAAAGAAACTTAAGATTAAGTGGGAATTTCTGCAACTGTACGTAAGGCGGGAGAAGAGGGGCGGGAAGCGGGAGAAATAGAGGAAAATTACGTAAAATTGCGCCATATATTGCAATCGGAAAAGAGCACAGAGGTGGGAGCCAACAAAAATAGAGCGGGAACCGGGATTGAAGGGTAAGGGAGGCGGGAAGTTTGAACCCTCTCCTCCCCGCCCAACCTGTTTTGACCTTTTTTTTTAGCAGTAAAAGCGTGAAAATAATTTCTGCAAGAAAAACTGAAAACAGTTTGGACTTAGAGGTCATTTGCTCTTTATTCCATCAAACTCAATCATATGTTTTATTTAGTTATTGCAAACTAACAATGGAGTTTGGTAGTTTATTATTCCACTGTTGTGTCATTTAAGCATATAAGCGCCGAAGAGAACGTGCAAAATATGCCAGCGTATAACTATACTATCCCGGTTTGACCGTGTTTTTTTTTTGGTGAAGGAGGACGAAGCAAAAACAAAATGCAGTGGAATATTACTCATTGCTCGCATTTTTACTCGCCCTGGGGCTCGAAAAACTACGCAACTCGTAAACTATCCGCGCGTATTATCTACCAGACACCAAATAAGGTGTATTTATTATTTTACAATTAACTCTGGAATTTGATCTGGCAATAACTTCACACACAGATGAGTTATCGTGACTTGGTCTTCTTTAGCTTCATTCTATCACTGTAAGACCAAAGAACTTTTATGTTAGCAACAAAGATCATTTTAAAAGGAACAGTTTCAATTTACGGTTCGTGTACAATAAGACTAACATACCTCAAAATTCGATGACTGTTCGGATGCTGAAATAAAGAGAAAAACTGATAAGGTTCGAGTGGTCGCATTTTCATGACAGTACGTGTTAACACTGCAAGTGTTGGCATGTCATTGATGACGGTTAGGTTAAGCTCAGCTGTTTATCAGGCCCTTTGCATTACTTAGTACAAAATCTACAAAACTGGATTGATGCCAAGCGGCGCTGTGGGATATAATCCCTTTATTTTCATAATGTCCCTCTGCGAATGTTGCTATCCAGCATAGTGAGTCATGTGACCAAGTCATGTGACTAAGTCATGCCAAGGGTTAATCATTTGTCGGTAATGCGACATCCAGGCCCTCATTATAAGACTTCGAAAGACTGTCCTCAAAGTATGTCAGTCGCTCTCAAAACGCCGCTTTCCTGCAAGTTGTTCTGGCAATCTGTCAGTCATAGACATTATAAAACGCTGTACAAGTCATTACAAAGGATTTCAAGTAAAACGTGCTAGAAAGGCTTTGTCCTTCATTAGTTGGTAACTTAACAAACCTTTTTCCAGCACGCATGAGATCAAAAGCTTCACTTATTCTTTCCAGTGGCATTCTGTGCGTTACGAGTTCGTCTAGTTTCAAACGTCCAGCCATGTATTCTTCCAATAACCTAGGAACACTTTCCCGGCCTATACACCCTAAAAATGTTCAAAATTGGTTTAAATTATGCCGCTGAATACTTGAATGCAATTTCCGCCGTGTGGACACCCCGCGTTATGGCGGACTTCCCATTATTATTATATTATTATTTACGGATTCCCCATTATTTCGAATATCCCATCATTACGGATATCCCATTATTTTCATCCCATATTCCCATTACTAACATGACTGTAACTAGGTAGTTATACCTGTCTGTTGACAAACCAAGTTATATCTTAAGGTCATTTATTGTTAATATCATACCTCCAAATTTCGATCCTTTAATAGTTCGTCCAAGCAGAAATTGCAAAGGATTTACTGACAGATCTTGTTTTTCACCAATTATTCCAACGATAACAGTTGTTCCCCAGGCCACGTGACTAGCTTCAAAAGCAGCTCGCTGCAAGAAATTAAGTTCCATCACCAAAACAGTTCTGCTCGCAGGAAATCAGTCGAGGGTTTTGCGAACTCTGCTGAATTGGTTAATGGAGGAGTACACATTCTATCTTATTTTCTACCTTACAAAGCGTAAGCGAGGCTTTATCTATGGTTGAGGTAATAACGTTCCGGCATATGACCGCACAAAACAGGGCTGGCTAAGGGGACTTCTAACGGGTAGTAGGTACAGCAGAGAACAAGAACAGAAATTGTTTTCGTTTTAGGCCCAGGTTAAGACCAGTAAGGAAACAATCAGAATGCTAAGTTTGAAAAACAGAAAGCCAACAAAAGGGACTTTTTGAAAGTGCTAGAAGTCACCGGGTAAGTTAAAAGCAAGTGTACATAACGTTACCTTACCATTGCTTCAACATTACCGATGCATTCAAACGTATAGTCGAGCCCTCCCCAGGTCATTTCTGATAAGACCTGCGAGAATCAAAAGCTGAATTTAGTAATCTCTCGATTTACTTTGTAGCGTCCAGTGCCCTCTGAGACACGGCTGAAATGCATCATGGAAGTTGTATCCAACCAAAAGAGTTCAAGAGGCATTTGTACACAAGTCCTTATTCATAAGTTCTTTTTACAGTAAAAAAGGGCTATACATTACTTATTTTTTCTTGTTGATCTTGGCGCCTGAAATTTTCACCGTTGTGAAAATGCTTCAGAATTGTAAAAATAATTAGGTCCTCCAGGCTTTACATTTTTTGATAAAAATGTTGTTGTTCCCAGGTTCTTTGGGTTAGGCAATCCAAGTGGCGACAACGCCGGCCAAAGGAGTCGCCGCCATCTTGGATTGCCTAACCCAAACTTCCTGGGAACAAGGTCGCCCCCTTCCCTAGATTTGTTGCTGAGATTGATACACCCACAAGGGAGCGAAACGGAGTCATTTTAGTGCGATGTTGTACTTTCAAACCTGTTGAATAGGCTTGTCAAAATCCTTGGGATTGAGGCACTCTGTACAGCCAAGCTCTTTAGCTGAAAGAAGAGAACAAATCTGAACCTGGTATAAAATTTGTTGTCCTGTGAATACAGTTTGACGCGTAAACTAATGACAAACGTAGCAAGAGGCAAGGTCTGTTGACTGAAACTTTTACCAACACGTTGTCGTTGTGTTTCTCTCTTCTGTTACTCTAGAATTTGTTGATGTTGTGGCTGAATGCTCAACGTCAAAATGTATCTGATATAATGGAAGAAAAGCTGCGTTGACAACGAATTTCAATCAGAAGTATCCTTCATATATGGTTAACGGCGAACTTCAACTTGGACAAATGATATAAGCCCCCCCTCCCTCACAAAGCCCCAGTTTCTAATACCCTTCTCTACTCAGTGAAGTTCTAACCTTCACAAGCGCAAAGCCGTGTATTAATAGAGGAGATTCTGTCCATGTTGTTCTTTTTAGTGATAATATAATATACGAAATGAATCGAAATTTGCACATTTAAACTCGACCTCATATAAAATAGCTTCGTAGTCTCGTAGACATAGTGCATGTTATAAAACTGCTCAAGGACTCAGTAATAGCCCTTTTCACAGATAACTTTTCATATTTGCGTCACAATGTAATCGAACGTGAACGTTAAGTAATTTTGGGCAGAAACTGCGGAACGCCCGAAATTTTCTCGAGTCCACGTTCGATTGTATTGTAAGGCAAAAGAGAAAAGTTACCTGTGAAAAAGTTATTGCCTACCTATTGCAAATTTCTCAGGCTTAATATCAATCCCAATGATCCTTGAGGCCCCAGCAGCCTTACAACCCATCACAGCAGCCAGTCCAACTCCCCCCAGTCCCCACACGGCTGCTGTAGAACCAGGCTCCACCTAGAACAAAAAACAAATTCCATGAGACTCCACGCGTTTATCGCAACTCTCTAAGGTAAAGAATTATTTACATTCTTTTTAATATGCCTCAAAAAAGTCGACGACTAGTACGCAGTCGTAATTCTTATTTTCATGCAAGTTGTTAAGTCGTTTTCGGCCAAAGCTGTTCAGGACCACCCGGTTAAGATGGAGAGGTTGGACGCTGGGGACGGGAGTGGTGGTCAGAAGGGCAAGTACAGTTGCAGGGTTTGGTTTTGTCAGCGGTTACAAAAGGAAAAAGAAACCCATCTTACAGTTAGTTTTCTTTTTCCTTCCTCTCACAAATTAAGAACTGCTTTGCGGTTGGAATTCCGTCTTACTTGACCAAACGTTTACATAAGATTAACAGCTGCTAAACAGCCTGACCAAGAGCCATGGCTCTTGGCCTGATCTATATATTCTTCCAACGCGTTCCCAGGATCGTCTCTCACTCAAAGGAGGACGATATAATAGAGAATACTGGAAACGATTTCAAGGAACGATTTCGGTTTCAATTTCAGGGATTTCTCTTGCTAACTTTTTTTTAAATAGGAAAGACGTAATTCCCAGATGATACCTTAGCTGTGTTAATTGCTGCACCATATCCAGTTGTAACACAACAACCAAGAAGACACGCCTTGTCTAGTGGAATATTCTCAGCAATCTGTTAAGAGTGAAACAAATTATTGGCACATCTTTGCATATTTGAACATGTCTATAAAATCACTTTTTGTGGCCCAACCGTGGTCGTTTTAACGTGATTCCACCGTGCATTCATCTTTGATGAATTAACAGAGTACCTTACAGTCTAAGCTAGTCTAACTGAAGAGCCCGGTGGGAAAAGGGCTTAAGTGACGATTTTGGTTGAAAAATAAAAATTGCTCAAAAATTGTGGAATTTTCGCATACGGGTTTATTAATTTGTTTTCGATTTTGCTATTGGTCAAAACAGGGGGCAGCAACGGCTAGTACTGCACGACATCTGTTGAAAATAGCTCCCCCCCCCCTCAGCTGTTAAAATGACACAAATTAAACGTTTCGATGTTGTTTTAACTGCAATTTATTTCGTGTGCGTACGGTGTCTCAAATGAATTTGTTAATGCACTAAGTTTAAAGTCTAAAACAGCGTACAGCTGAAAGTATACTAACCTTGACAACAGCTATTTCAGGAACGACACTGTATTCGCTGAAGGTAGCAGTACCTATCACATTATAGTGATACACTGTACTGCCTTTGCATGTGAACCGTGTTGTACCATCAAGCATTACGCCTGTCTCAAGCGCTCTCCCGCTGAAATGCACAAAAGTATCAAGCAATCATGATCAGCCGTCCGAGATGGATGGAATTACAGTATTTAAAAGATTGGACATAAATGAAATTACTATCAACCACAGCCTAATTTCAGTTGACGCCAAGAATTACCTGAGGCACAGGAACAGGCACACCAATCGTGATACCCGACAGTTTTACATCTACAACAACTCTTACAAACATCAAACCGGTGTGTTTTCTTTCTAATTTAGAGAAAATAAACTCTAGCCTGAGAACTACGTTCTGACTGTAGCATCGGCTCAGGTATCCGTTTATCATTTGTCGTGTCTTTTTAACAAAATTTTGAACGAAGAGAAGTTTTGTTCTTTTTACCATTTGGCAACTTCGGGATATGTGTGGAGCCTTGCTCTATCCAGTTCGATAACACTTGTTGCAGACACAATATTTGTTCTCAAGCAAACATTCAGCCTTGCAACATGCCTTTAGTAGAAAAAACTAACGCAATAAACACGTGTTTACCTACAACACAGGTTAGTTTTAGGATTCTTGCAATATGTGCATTCTCCACAGTAAGTTATCCACATTGGTATCACGTGATCACCTGGAAGGAAAGAATTTGCGTTCAATCAATTAGATGTTTTGTTGGAAAAGAGAGTTTAGCGGGATATTTTACTGATAGAAGTGAAGGGAAAGCTTGTTAGTACCTCAACCGCAACCATATGCATATAGGGATTCCTATAGGGAGTTCTAGCAGTACTAGAGAAGAGCAAGGTGATCTGACCAAATTTGATAAGGGGATTTGAAAAGAAATCCTCCATGAAATGTCAAATGCACCGCACCTGCCCACTTCAAGATGGCGGAAGAATGACATTTTTACCAAATAAAAAGGAAACAACTGTTTAAGTAAACAAATTGTAGGCAGCTTTTCTAAATTTCACTACCAAAAAGCTGGTTAGCTTCTCGAATTAGCCTTTTTCTCTAACGTGCCTATCGCGTCAACTTAGCATCATGCAAACTCCGAAAGTGCTTAATTTTGAACTATTAATGTTTTTATAAACCTAAAAATGTAAAAGATCAGAAAGAAATGGAAACGCGAAGCGCAAATAACCGCCCTCTTGAAGTGAGCATTTAAAAAGTTAACCTTATCTGTTATAACATCGTTAGGTGCGTTACCCGGCTTCACTGTTGTTACTCCTTCACCAACACTTTCCACAATTGCACCTCCTTCGTGTCCCATTACAGCAGGGAAAGCGTCATTTTCATAATATCCATTCCAATAAGTCATGTCTGAGTGGCAAACACCTGCTGCTACCATCTTGATGCGCACCTCACCCCCCTTGGGAGGAGCAACTTCAATTGTTTCTATAACTAGTGGTTTGCCGGCCTCCCAAGCTACTGCGGCTCGGCATGATATGGGCTGCGAAAATCAAAGCAAAAGATCATTATTATAGCAGTGCAAGACGTATATATGCTACGACCCTAAATAGCATGCACAGGGCGCGAACGTGGCCTATGCAGCTAATTTTCGAGGAAAAAACCCTAACTTCTACTAAAATGAATAAAAAGCCCTAATGCCGCTAAAATGTTTAAAGTCTCCTAAATACTAAAATGCCTCAAATAAATACAAGCCAAAACCCTTAAAATAATTCCTTTTAAAAATTGTCACCATCTAAAAGATATCTTTTACCGCACGTGCGTGCATTATTATTATTATTATTATTATTATTATTATTATTTCTTGTTTTGCGAACGGAACGAAGGAAAAAGGAGAGGCCTTCACAAGCCAGGATCAGCTCAAAAACCGGACCGATCGATCAACATTAACGTGCGTGCAGGGTTCGTCAAGGTTTTACTCCTTTAACGTGGCTCTAACCCTTGAGTGTGAACACTCAAAGGTGAGAGTCACGTTGTGTGACTATTTAAGTGAGAACATTCAAATGAAAGCTATTGCATGCATTGAGCAATACTGGAATGCAAATTATTTAGAATTTCATAAAGGCTGCTTATAATCATCTCGTGAGTCACGCAACAATTTCATATCCTTAATTTTATTATTTTTTTCCGAATTCTGTTCCCTAATTTCAAGCTTAAATTATCTTAATGTAAAGACAAACTCTAATCTATGCTATATGCTAGATAGGTGTACGGTACGGTGTTGCCTCAGACCTAAGGCAACACTGTATATGTTAGTTGCACGCTCCGAGTCATGGGCCCCCGGCTCTGTCCTCGAGAACAGGTACACAAGGGACTTGAATATCGTATGTTGTTTTAAAATGTCTTCAAGTATTGTTTCCGTCTAGTTTATCGGCTGTCGCTTTATTTCTGTCCCTGTATACCGGTACACGAGGAAAGAAATCATGCGTCTCATTCATGTTCTCTAACATGAGCATATGCCAATTTAAAATTGGAGCAAATTTAGGTTTTGATTTCAAAGTCCACTAACAAAAGATGATAAGGAAAGGAACTGGACGTTTCCACTTAACTGATCGAGTCAGAGCTAGAGGTGAATGTAATCGACACAGGCTGTTACGTCGACAATCAACTATTTGCTTTGACACTGCTTTTTAAGACTTCGTGACAGTCGCGCGACTCCATTCCTTTATAATACTCTGTTTCTACTGGCGCTTGAGTCTGAGGTTTTCTTGGAGCAAGGTGAAACTTGTTTGTTTCTTACCTTTCCTGCCGTCTCCGACATGACTTGTTATCCTCTACAACAGGGCAAAGCTACTGTTGACCGTCAATTGCTGTCAAGTAGTGCAGCTGAAATAATATCTATGTTTGTATGCATAGACATGTGTAACGTTCTATTTGTCACGCGGTCCAGTTTGTCACGGAATGCCGAAGCAAAGCTGTCCGGGGAGAGCTGTTCATTGTGTTACACTGGCACGTGCGTCAGTGCTTATGAAAACGAAACATGACAAAACCGTTGTATTTAACAATTAGATTATGAGCTCGAGATTTCTATCGCGTGATAGTTGAGGAGGCCGAAGACCGAATCAACTAACACGCATAGAAATCGAGAGCGAACAATCTAATTGTTTTATTATAAATCTACTAGACGTTCAAAACTTAACAGCAGACACCAGGCAGACACTACATGTTTTTATTGAAAAATGATATTATAAAATAGGTCACACCGCGCGCGGAGAACACTCTACTCACTATCTACAACAGAATAGATAGTGAGTAGCGTAGCCAATCAGAGAGCAGCATTAGTGATAGAACGCTAGTAGATTTATACTAAATTGTATTAGATCCTGTTCTGTTAAAACAGCCTCGCGTACAAACGCTGCGTGGCGTCTGCACGCAATTTGGTTTGTCACGCAACATAAAATAGTGTCGTTACTTACAAGGTAGCTTCTTCGAAGATGACAGGAAGCTTCAGAATGGTAAAAAATTCGATGCCTTTGCATTTTGTCGGAATTTCATCTCCAGTGTGAGTCTCAGGTTTTCAAATAATCTCGATAATGACCTTATGCGCCGATCAATTCGAAAGTTCAACATCCCCCCCCCGGGCAACCCCCCGGGCATTTGAACTTTTGAAGATTGGCTTGTTCAAATTCCCTACCCTCGGGGCAAAAAAGCCGTTCAAATGCCCCACCAATTACTACTAAAATACCTCTCCTCAAAGACAAATTTCGTCTTCAATCAAACACTTTACACGCTTTTCGGAGAGATATGCCGTAATGGCACCTTCAAACGTCTTTTAAAGACCCTTTTTGAAAGAGTTATTCACTAACAAAGGGGAAATTCTGTCTTGTAAATCCGTCAAACCCTGCAAAAACCGAAAAAACTCACGGGCGTATTACGTCAGAACAAGAGATAAATCCGGTTCAAATTCCCCACCCTTCAAACGCAACGTTCAAATTCCCCCCTCCCCGGGCACGATGCACAGTCAAATGCCCGGGGTATGCCCGGGGGGGGGGGATGTTGAAGTTTCGAATTGATCGGCGCATTACACAACAGAACAGCGGAGGGAAGCTAGGGCGGGAAATTTTCCTTTTTAACCAACACCCGCTTGAACTGAAAGATTGTTTCCTGCCGTTATTTTCATGCCGTAAATGACCATAAGGACGGAAAATTGAGCTGGGATCGCATCAAAATTCACAAGTAATCAGCTGTCACGCTTGTCATACAAGGACACTTTGCCGTTCTCTAGCCTCTTCTCAGAGGCACTGCAGCGTTACCTCACTAAACGTCTGTAACACGAAATATCGCTATTATAGCTTGGTTTTCATTTCTTGGTAAATCGTGCGTCTATTCATAAAAAATTGATCGCGGAATCCTGAGGTATACCGTAATAAAAAGTGAGTGGAATCTTGAACATCAACCATAATGCCCGCGAAGAGGCAAATGGACATTAAATCGAATTGTAAACAAAGAGCAATCCTTCCTTGCGCTTAGTGAACAGGTACACGCAAAGCATACGTGAAAATCGCCTGCCGCACGGTAACACTACACGCACTGACACTCATTAAAATTGCCCTTCCACCCACCCAAACTCGTTCCCAGGACCTCTTTTCTCCTCTTCCCTTGGAACGAGAGAAACCCCCTGCCCCACCTCATTTCCCGCTTTTCATTCAGAGGCCAAAACCCGAGGAGGCCTTCTAGGAGTCCCTTTGTAAATAGGGCCCTTGGTGTGATTGCATGTAGTTTGCCCTTGGTGTGTAGCCGGTTTGTCTAGTGCTCGCAAAAGTGGTTTGGGTAAGACTATCCAAGTTTGCAAAGTGGTCTCAGATAATATTGTGTCCAAAAAAAAAAAAAAAAAAATTAAATGCTGTGAAATTAAGGTGCGAGAGTTGCACTGCATCTCTATAATCCCCAGTATAGTATAAAGGTACCAAAGCCCTAACTGAGGGGGCACCCGTGGTGACGACTATAAAAGGTTGCACGTGGGTAGTGCTACCAGGTATTTTTTCATACTGGCTTGGATCACGTTCGCTGTTATCATAAGGCGATTTTCATGTGCCCTCGTTATGTTCTTCTCATTTTATCCCTGAGCATAAAGAGGGGCTCGTAATAACCAATCAATCGTCGGTTTATCACCACTGTGCAGGGGAAGGGCCATGGATTCAAGGGTTGTCTAACTTAACAGGGGAGGGGAGGCAAGGAATTTAAGAGAAGGTTCTGAGATGAGAGTGAGTAAAGACTAGATCGTATTTATTGTAAAGCAAAATCAACCTTTTATTGCCTAGTTAGACCAGTACATTCTTTTACAGACGTAATTCCGTTTTTTGGTGATAAAACCATTTCCTGTGAGCTTGTGAGCTTTGCTTTGTATCGCATTCAAGGATCTGCAAGAGAACATGAAAAAAAAAAAAGTGTTTCAGACAACCACGAAAAACACAGAAAAGTGTTTCAGACAACAACGAACAGACTTGAGAAAACTGTTAGAAAATTAGAACACTAACCGGCTGTGACGTCTTTCTTAAAAGTTGACAATCGCACGGATGCTGTCAAAAGGAAAAAAAAACGTTGGCAACAAATCATTAGAAACGTAAAGGACGGAAAGAAAAGTGTGCAGGAACGTTAAGATCCTGTAAATGACCAGGAAATGGGAAGCAAAGCGACCCGGGGAACGAGGTTGGCAGATAATAAAAAAACGTTGAGAACAAATGATCAGGAATGTTCAGGACAAACGACCAGATGCGTTTAGAACGAATGAATGAGGAACGTTAAAAACAAGTGATTAGGAGCGTTAGAACAGATGATCAGCAGCGTTAATGTTCAGGAACATTGAAAATTGATCAACAAAGGAACCAGTACAGCCTGAGGAATTCTGATTTTGTTACACCCCGCTTCAATACGGTGACGTATGGAAAGCACTCTATTAAGTATCTTGGACCGACACTATGGCGCCGCCTGCCTAGAGATATAAGAAATGTAACAAACTTGAATCATTTTAAGAAGTTCATAAGGCAGAAGGATCTCTCCACCTTAGTTAGTAACGAATGCTGATCTGACTGTTTTCTCTGTAGATCATAGACATTGCATTTTAACAGAATATTATGAGCAATTTCAATGGAATATTATTAGAATATTATTACTAACAATTCTCTTCTTTCTCTTATGCTATTATATTATTGGATACACACTTACGTTTTGTATTTAATTATTTTAGTTACTTTAATTACTTTGTGTTACCAATTCGCATGCCTGCTAAAGTTTCTTGACACATTTATAAAGTTATTATTATTATTATTATTATTCTTATTATTATTATTGAGGTGATCACAACGTTATCAACAAGTGATCATGAACACTGTTTAAAATGCTCGCAGTTTCAAAATCTGACTCCAACAAACCTTTTTCCAGCGTGCATGAGATCAAAGGCTTCATTAATTTTGTCTAGTGGCATTGTGTGAGTAATAAACTCGTCCACCTTTAGTTTGCCAGCCATGTACTCTTCCACAAGTTTTGGGACACTCTCACAGCTTTTCCAGCCTGTGTATTTAACAAATAGCTCAGTTGACAATAACCTTGCGAAAAGGTCCTAGTCTAAGACGTCTTCACACGACAAAATTACGTTTGCAAACGTCAACCCTAAACATATACGTCAAATTTAAAAATTGGTTCAAGTCCGAGTAAGAGGAACCTTGGGCGAGCCGTAGTTGTGACGTCAGATCAAGAAACAAGAATTCCACGCCGCTTAGTTTTTAGCCGTGTTTCTCTGACTATATTGATTGATCGAAGCCTTCTGACCTTCTAGCTAGTTCGAACAAAGTCATAGTATGACTAAAATTCCAATGTTGTAATCCAAAGCATATACTGAGACGAGCTACGCGGATTCTGATGATTTGTAGATGAATTTTAGCTCTGAATACGAGATAGAACACGAAGTCGACAGTACACCGACAAAGGATGAAGAAAGTGCCGTCCTGCCCATATCTGCTAAAAAGCCGCTAATCAACGAAGAATGAATTGCCCGATGCAAAAAGGAAATAAAGGCAAACTAAGAACTGGAACAGCAAATAAAGCAACTTACGATTGGCCTTGGAGGGCCGCGAAGAAGCCGGAATGCTGAGCTTCGCCCATGAGTGTTTACATTTTATTTCGCACGTTCGGTCTTCACGTTTGGTCTTGGTTTTCCTGCTCTCCGCTTCTCGCATTTGAGATTTATATTCAAGCTGTGCGAATCTCTTATAGAAATGGAGATTTTAATAAAGCATTCCTTTCTTCATTTATTTATTTTACACAGAAGTAAATGTGGAAACTGCGATATTACTTACGTCTTGTCCATTTCTGTAACCAGCATTAACAATAACAACAATTTATAACACTAGTGAATCAGGAAGGCAATTATTTCTAGAGGACATTGACGAGAATTATAAGCACGAGAGTTTGTTAGTATCGGTTCAACTGAGATTATCTTACCGATCATTTTTCTCGCTTCAACGTGCAAGCAGTTTCCTCAGATCCCACGCGCGAGCGGAAATATACAAATTATGTAAATCAACCGGCCCTCGAGGCTTCGCCGCTCATCGCTCACACTTCGATCTTCTTGCGGCCTTTTTTCGCACAAAAAATGGTAATAAAAGAATTAAGAAAGAGACTGCTTGCCGTCTACTTCAACAGAGGATATGAACAAGGGATCTCTGCACAGTGATGTTTTGTTATGCTCGAGTGATTTAATATGACTCAAGATAAAATTCTCATAGCGAGGCACGTTCATAGACTAGAATAAGGAGTAATGGCAATGGTTTGTTATTGTGGAGAAAGCGCGTTCGGTTCAGCTGCAGGAGGACTTTCTATAAATACGGTCTTTAATTTTAACCCCTTCGCTGTTTTGGACACCGCTTACATGTAATTATCGTTAGCGCTTGCCGTGTAGCCAACTTGAATAATTCGCAAAGGTAGTAATTTTCTGCGTACCGCGTATCGCGGGTATTCTGTGGTTAATCGGCCGTTGAATCATTGGAAATACACAAAAAGCTATCGTTTGATCGGATACTAAAGTTGTTCATTCATTCATACCTTCTTCTGCGACAACAAATCTTTGCTTAAAATGCCTCGAGCGTAGTATCGAGTGCTTGGAAGGCTGCCGCTTTGCTCGCTATTGCTTTACAAAATCCACTCATTTCGTCTCTTCGCCTCCGGTCGCTCGTCGTCAAAAAGTGCTGTATTTTTGTAGTGATACGTCTTGTGATTCGTTTCTTTGGTTACTATGTCTCGGAGCAATACGAACGGTTGACAGTTTTCTGTACTCTTCGAGAGCTCCAGAGAAATAGAGCTCCGATAGAGATAGCGCGAGACTGCGGGTTCTTGATTTGACGTCACAAAGTGACTAGTCCCATGCCCTCACTGCTCGACCCTGAACCAAAATGGTGTCTAGTTTCGCCCGATTTTCCGTACTTCAACCGCACACAGAAAATCAGGGATTAAACCAAATCAAAAACATTTTGTGACGAAATGCTTCAAATGATAACAGGAATTATTTGACGGGGAAAAAATTTTTGGGTTAGGTGCACTTTAAGTTTGTGGTGTAGAGGCGCCTTTACAAGATGGAGTAGCAGTTTGACTGTGACGGCTAAATTCCCAATCAATGGATCCTACGTCACATATCTTTAGTATTAATTTAAAATGCTAGAAGACATTGGAATCAAAAGAAGCCGAAAAATAACGATATCTGCTGTACCTCCAAATGCTGTTCCTTTCCAGACTCTCCCGGTCACAAGTTGGAAAGGCCTTGTTGATATCTCCTGTCCTGCACCGGCCACGCCAATGATCACTGATGTGCCCCACCCTTTGTGACAAGACTCCAGTGCAGCACGCTTAAAAAAAACCCACATATTTTAGATTTCTCTATTGCATACAGTCAACTCAAATACAGACAGGAGCAGGGTAAGTTCAGGCGAAGAAGAATTACCGAAAATATCAATTAAAATGCCTTCTACCATGGACACCCAGTCCTGGTCCAGGTGGTGTCCGATATAATGAGAGTGTGTTAACTCAAGTGGTAGTACAACATATTGTAATACCAGTATACCACAACCACGCCCAAGCATGTCCTGGAAATTTTTTGATCATTCCCTTCAGGTTAAGGAATTCAAAGATTTGTACTCAGTGTTTCATACTAATGTCAGTCTTCTCATGAAATGTGAGTGATCATTTCAACTAATAAAGTACTTAACGAACTTTTTTTATCGCATCATAGTCCTTCGCTTCTCTTTTCTGGTCTTGGAGGTCAGAACTCCAATCTTTAACTCTGCTCGTTGCTATTATTTTTGCTCCCAGCAAAAAATATTCCTGAGCTTGACTTTGGGTAAGTCTAACACAAACGCCCAGAGACACTGTCAAAGTGTAGCAATCCCGAAAAATCCATTCCTGCAATAGAACACTCTAAAAAATAACAAAAATGAAAAGGTGGTCTCATACCATTGTGTTGACATTTCCAATGCATTCAAATGTGTAGTCTAGTCCTCCATCAGTCATCTCTACCAGGACCTGTCACAGTAGAAAGAAAATGAGTATAAAGAACAGAGTTCTAGCTAAGCTAAATAACTGGGAAGAACTCCCTGTAATGTAAACTAATGCAATGTTCTTACATTCATATGTGATGCTAATGCATTCTTGTGCAAATTTCGTGTAAATTAATGAAAATTTACGTTAAGTGATTTCTACCCTCTATACCTGATTCTGGTATACAAGAACATCGAAGATATGACACACATCTTTTAAATTTCACAACTGAACAAGATTTGCATTTGGATTGTATGAAAATCTTGAAATGGTGTAAAAGTGTTCTTCTCAAACCTGTTGAATAGGTCTCTGGTGATCCTTTGGATTGACAAATTCTGTACAGCCAAACTCTTTAGCTGTTAGAATTCAACACAATAGATTATTAATTTTTATAATACACTTGGGCAGTTTTTTAAAAGGGTGACTTCCTCCACAGGGTTGGAGGTGATTTTGGTGTATGAAAGATTGTTACATCCAGTGGCTGATCTAAAAGGGCCTTCCACTATTTTGTTCAAAGAAATTAAAAGCTAATGGCAGAAGGGACAAGTCCTCCTATTCTAAAAAAATGTTCTCCAGGCTCCCCCCCCCCCGCCCCGCCACTGCTTTTTACCCCGCTGTCAGGACGGGGTCTGTAGTAATACTCATTTTTTTTCCGTGGGTGTTTTTTTTTTTTGGTGGTCACTTGCCTCAGACCTCCGGTTTTCGCTCGGCCAAACAAATACTCGTCGTGTCTTTCGCTACACAGGCAAGGGCTTATCTTGAGTGACCGTAACATAAATTTAGAATCACACTGAGATGTCAGTTCGTTTAAAAAAAAACGTGAAGTAACTGAGTCACGCTATGGTCAAACTATTTCATCATGTTATTTTTTCGCGAGTGCTGGAACAGGTGAATGACCAAGAAATGAGGGATGGGAAAAGTGTTCATACTATTAGGGATTCATGTTATCACAAGGAGAAGGGTGCAGTAAAGACGTGGGGAGGGCGGGGGGGGGGGGGTGGCAGCAAACATGTCAAAGGTACCATAAATCACCAACTTCATAAATTTACACATTTGGGCTCGTATCTTCAGTGACCATAATGTATTTTGCACCCCTAGGGGAAGGAGGAAAAACCGCGGGGTCCATTGCCCCTGGGGCTTTTCTTGTCTGAAAAAAAAAAGGCCTTTGAGCAAATACCTGAAGGCCCTGTAAGTGGAGACAGAGCAAAGGTGGAGGAGGGGGTAAAAATGTAATTTTAACCCTTTAAGCCCCAATATCAGTATGCATTTTCTCCTCACTGTTCTCCATATATTTCTTATGTTACTAGTTGGGAGAATTTGATGATCATTTCCTTTATCCTCATGATCTGTATGTTTGATCAAGTAGTGATATTGTGAGGAGAAATTATATGCTGGTCAGTTTTGGGTTTAAAGGGTTAAATAATTTAGAACCTCCACACTACACTCCTTCTTCAGTTCTGCCACGAATAAAATGTTCAGAGGATTTACTGTATTCACCGTCTAATGAAGGTTGCTGCTTTGAGGGAGGAATATAGTTGCAGCAAGTTGAGATGTCTGCCACCGATACACATAGTTCATATTAGTTTTAATTACCTGTTGGAAATTTATCAGGATTAATGTCAATCCCAATGATCCTTGAGGCCCCTGCAGCTTTACAACCCATTATGACAGCTAGTCCAACAGCTCCCAGTCCCCACACTGCTGTAGTAGACCCAGGCTCCACCTGAAATAGACAAACTAATTTGGAAAGTTGCAAAATGATCTAATACTCCGTTTTCACTGACGAAAAACATTTTTGGGGATTTCTTTAAATTTATGCAAACTCAAGTTGAGATTTGGGAGCATGAAAAATCGCATAGAAGATTGTTTTCACTGCTGTTTTGAATTATCCCTAACCTCTTTGTGTGTCTGCTAAGTAGTCGAAAGAAACATGAGTGAAACATTTTCACTTTATTGGAAAATAATCCAGGGAAAATTTACTGCGTTGTGACAGCTTTTGAAAGTGTGCACTTTCTAAAGGATATAATACGAACCCCTTTGCAAAAGTAAGTTTGGGAAACTTTAAATTGTTAAAAAGTCCATACCTTAGCTGTGTTTAGGGCTGCACCATACCCAGTTGAAATACCACAACCAAGAAGACAAACTTTCTCAAGTGGAGCATTGTCAGCAACCTACATTTCAAACATCTGAATGTGAGTTCATGTGACAATGATATTACAGGAAAAACAATGTTCACAAATGACCCAGTCCAAAACAGGTTCTAAATTTTGTTTGGCATTCAACATTTTTGACTGCGGACTGGATGTCAAATTACTTCCTATTAAAACAATATTGCATTGTGAAAGTTCAAATTGAAGGGATGCGTGGAAAAAGGTTCTAAGTGACTCCTGATCTAATTTCAAATTCTCCCTTTGATTTACAAACATACACAAGGAAATTGGAAGGAGAATTTAGCAGTTCATCAGAAGTCACTTGGGGCTTTATTCCAGGCACTCCTTCCATTGTGACCTGCACACCACAAATATAATATTAAATAATTTGTTTAATTGATGATCAAGTTACCTTTGCAACAGAAATCTCAGTGACAACTGTGTACTCGCTGAATGTGCTAGTGCCCATGAAGTGGTACAGGGTTTGATCCTTGCAGGAAAACCGTGACGTACCATCAGGCATCACACCTTGACCCTGAGTTGCTCTGAAATGTCGAAAGAGGGAACAGGGGAAAATACAATAAAAATGACCTTATAACATCAAAAACAATTGCCTCGAAAACTACTCTGGAACATCAAATATCATTATTTGATAATTTTCCTAGATATATCATCTAAACTTTTACTTAGTAAGGTTCCTGTGAGAGATTAACATAGTTACCTTATCTTGCTGCAAAGATTGGTCTTAGGGCTTTTGCAGAATTTGCAGTCTCCACACTGAGGGATATAAAGTGGAATCACATGGTCACCTAGAAAAAATGAAGAATTACTGAAAGCTACTGAGCAGTATTTCCTGTTTTACTCATGTTTACTAGCACTATGCTTTATGGTGTGGTTCTACAGTACTTTAGGATTTCATCTACAGACTCAAATGTTACAATCATTTGATTGAAAGCTACTGAGTAGTGCTATCCTGTGGTGCTGTTTATTATACTGTGCCGGGTGGTCCCAACATTTGACTCTGCGGATGAAATCCTAAAGTGTGACCATTCAAATGAAAGCTACTGAGCAGTACTTTCCTGTGGTACTGTTTATTATACTGTACCAGGTGGTTCCAACATTTGACTCTGCGGATGAAATCCGAAAGTGTGACCATTGAAAGCTATTGAGCAGTACTTTTCTGTGGTGCTGTTTATTTTGCTGTACAAGGTGGTTCTATCTTTTGAGTCCGTGGATGAAATCCTAAAGTGTGACCATTGAAAGCTACTGAGCAGTACTTTTCTGTGGTGCTGTTTATCATGCTGTACAAGGTGGTGCTATCTTTTGAGTCTGTGGATGAAATCCTAAAGTGTGAGCATTCAAATAAAAGGTTCTGAGCAGTACTTTCCTGTGGTACCATTTTTTTTTGTATTTAACACAATGATTTTTGATAATTTTCTTTTGCTGTTTTGAGCATGGGCTTGTAGAGGTAAAAGGTTTTAATTAATAATCAAGGCTTACCAGGTTTCACTCTTGTCACTCCTTCCCCAACACTTTCCACGATGCCGCCTCCTTCATGTCCAAGGATAGAAGGAAACTTTCCCTCAGGATCACTTCCACTGAGGGTGTAACTGTCCGTGTGGCAGACACCTGTTGCTAGGATCTTGATGCGCACCTCGCCAGCCTTGGGTGGGGCTACTTCAATTGTTTCTATTACAAGTGGTTTACCTGCCTCCCAAGCTACTGCAGCATGGCATGATATTGGCTGTAAACAATAAAACACAAAAAATGAGGCCAGAAATAGCAAAGTGAATAATTTAAATATGCACTACAATAGAATGTGGGGGCGCTGCAGTGTAGTGGTTAGGGGTGTTGGACTTCTGAAGGTTGTGGTTTCAAGCCCAGTGCCTGCCATTGGGATATTTCCTCATGCATGAAACTTTACCCCACTTTGTCTCTCTTACCCAAGTGTATAAATGGGTACTGGTGACATACTGCTGGAGGTAACCCTGTGATGGACTAGCATCCTATCCAGGGAAGAGTAGCGATACTGTCAGTTGCTTCATGCTACAGAGACGGGGTTAAGCTCCAGCCCTGTGGGCCTTCTTGGCTCGTATGGGACTTTACCTTACAGTAGAACTAAAAGTGTGGAGTTAAAAGGGGTGTAATATTCTTTGTTGGGTTCAGTGATGGTACATAAGCATACAAAAAGGACCTCTGTAATTGGTGGGGGTCTGCCACTGGGACTCTGAGACCCTTGCCATACTCCAGACCTTTTTCAGCTGCATTGTGCAATAACCCTGGCTATATATTGTAGACTACACAACAAAAATCCCTACCCCACCTAAGTCTCGTGGAATTTCCTGATAAAAGATATGCTATTCTAAACCAGAACTCTCTGATTTCTATACCTTATCCCAGACTAAACTGGTGGAATTAACCATACTCTCCACTGTGGTACATTCCCATACCCCAGGTGTAAGGACAAAGGTTTGACCCTCAGGTAGGTACCCTCCCCCCATCAACCGTGGGGGGGGGGGGGGTCCTCAATAAAGTTTTATAAAATTTGGCCCCCTTTTGCATACTAAGCTTTAGCCGCCATCTCTTCCACTTTGCAGCCAATTTTGTGACCCTTTCATATACTAAAATGACTATTTCCCCCCACCCTTTAGAATATTGCAGACTTAAAAAAGGCACCCCTTTCGGGTGGAGCCTCCCCGTCGTATAGTCCCCCCACCCCCGGGCTCTATTCACCCCTTCCCCTCCCTTCCCAGCAAAATCCCAGGCACTCAACTTGTTTTCCTTAACAAAACGTGCAGTATTTTAAAAGCAGAAGAAAACGTGAGAAAATTTCCATTCTGTCATGTTCCAAAACTCGAATTAAGTTTAACAATGACTGAATCTTGAGTTTATTGACACTGGAACGTGGCCATTATGCAAAAAAGAGCCGTGCATTTTCCCCTTTTTCCTAGTTGGGACACCGAAAACTTGCTAATTGTTTATGAACACGAAATAAGAATCTGAGAAAGAGGCGCAAGGATTTCCTTCAGTTCACTGCTGCCGAGATAAGAATTAAGCTCATATCGATAACAAAGAAATAAGGATAGGAAATCTCGCGTGCGTCGAGCTTCAACCCGATTGTGACCTGTCGTGCTGTCGTGACCCAATCGCATTGCGTTCTTCGAGATCGAAAACTCTCGCTAAACAACTTACACATATTTCTCACCTTTCCTGCTGTATCGGACATGGTTTCGCGTTAAAAAGAACTCAGTAAATTTGGAGCAAAAGATATCAAAGCGATTGGAGACGACAAATGAGCAATGCACTTTAAGAGAGCGACCAGGTTACAGAATATCCCACAAATCCCCTTGGTCTAGCACAGGCAGCCCAGACGCGTTGTAAGTGGAGTTCATTTAAAAATAGAAAAGGGTGAAAATATATGTAATAGCACAAAATAAATCTTTACTTCACGAAATAAATCTTGTTTACTTCTGCTTATTGTGTCCCGTTTAATTAATTTCCGGTTAATCTTGCACCGCTCTCTTAAATAACGCAATCGCTTGTCAGCGTCGCTGCTTAAGTAATACCATTTTATATGGGAATACCAATAAATTGTTGTCATATAAGCCGTTAGGCCTAAGGTTTGCAGAAATTTATTACAGACTAACCGGTGATAAAAGAATCGAGATATCTTGAAATAAAGCCTGTCTACCTTCAGCTCAATGCTCCCCTGTTCGTCCTGGCTGGTTTAAATGACAGTTTGTGGCTTTTTTCAATCGGAGGTAGCTTCCACTAAAGAAGAATTAAAGGCTGGTGACCCGGCCAACGAACCATCTTCACGCGAAGGGCAATAAATTCCCGAATAATGGACGGACCCGCTCCAAATTGCGATCAGCTGAACCATGGATGACGTGGTTTTCTGTATATTGAGCGCTGGTTCTCAAAATCCAGCGCAACTGCCCGAGAATCCCACATTTATCTACCTAAACTTGACCTTTTCGCTCCGCCATGAACCGTAACACCGACGGGTACGGGTATGCTACGGGATTTGAATACTTTAGCTTAGCGACCGCGTTCGCTCAACAAAATAGCACTGGCTACGGGAGGGACGGTACTATTACCACTGGAATCGAATGTGCTTTGGGAATGTCTCTCCCGTAACCAGTGCTATTTTGTTGAGCGAACGCGGTCGCTAAGCTAAAGTATTCAAATCTCGTAGCCTACCCGTCGGTGTTACCACAGGTAACCAAAGCGTAAGATAAGAGTTTGTATGGAGCTGAAATTCGATCGAAAATAATCGGCGGTTTTCCGCCGAAAATACATTAAAATCGAAATAAAGTTTAAAAAACCCTACCTGTTGTGTGTTTGCTGTGTTTTTATCGCTTTTCCGAGCTTCCGGAGGTCGTTTTGGGCGATTTTCTGCTTAACGGTCGATGCGACGGCATGTCACGTACTAAAGATAGCTCTCATTAGTACGTGACATGCCGTCGCATCGACCGTTAAGCAGAAAATCGCCCAAAACGGCCTCCGGAAGCTCGGAAAAGCGATATAAACACAGCAAACACACAACAGGTAAGGTTTTTTAAACTTTATTTCGATTTTAATGTATTTTCGGCGGAAAACCGCCGATTATTTTCGATCGAATTTCAGCTCCATACAAACTCTGATATTACGCTTTGGTTACCTGTGGTGTTACGGTTCATGGCGGAGCGAAAAGGTCAAGTTTAGCTAGGTAGATAAATGTTGGGTTCTCGGGCAGTTGCGATGGATTTTGAGAGCCAGCGCTTAACATACAGAAAACCACGTAATCCATGGTTCAGCTGATCGCAATTTGGAGCGGGTCCGTCCATTATTCGGGAATTTAATGCGCTTCGCGTGAAGATGGTTCGTTGGCCGGGTCACACCAGCCTTTAATTCTTCTTTAGTGGAAGCTACCTCCGATTGAAAAAAGCCACAAACTGTCATTTAAACCAGCCAGGACGAACAGGGGAGCATTGAGCTGAAGGTAGACAGGCTTTCTTTCAAGATATCTCGATTCTTTTATCACCGGTTAGTCTGTAATAAATCTCTGCAAAACTGAGGCTAAGCAGCGACGCTAACAAGCGATTACGTAAGAGAGCGGTGCATGATTAACCCGGAAATTAATTAAACAGGACACAATAAGCAGAAGTAAACAAGATTTATTTCGTGAAGTAAGGATTTATTTCGTGCTATTACATATATTTTCACCCTTTTCTATTTTTAAATGAACTACACATACAACGCGTCTGGGCTGCCTGTGGGTCTAGATGCCGTGGTGCGTGACATAGGCGTGACAAGGGGCGTGAGAGGGGGTTAAACCGGAAAAGGAAGAATGGGAAATGAGAAGATGAAAAAATGATAAAGAGGTTGGAATACTCGTTCTCACATACTAAAATGGAAGAGCAGCATTAAAACTTCAGCTTTATCCGTCACATTTTGCATGCATATTCAAACACTGCATTGTGTTACAATCAAACAGAGTTTGTGTGGGCCAGGTATATAAAAGGGTAGGGATTTCACGGGGCTGAAGTATAGAGAAGGTTAGGGAAATCTGTCATTTAGCTACCTAAAAGGGCCTTTAATTTTTGAGTAGATAATAATATTGTTTTTTGGTTAACATCTCTTCTGGTAATACTGTTCTCCCATAATATCATTCCAAGGGTTTAGAAAAGGGATGCAGTGTTCTTGAGTAGGTATGTGAGATTCTTGAGTAGGTATTTCATTTTTCAATGAAAGGTATACAAAAGGTACCTTTTCTGTCAAAAATGGTATATAAAAGGGTAAGGGTTTCGACATCGGGGCAGAGCCTTCCCGTATAAAACTTTGTTGAGTGCCGCCTCCCCCCCCCCGGGGGGGGCAAGAGTAACAAAGAAAAAGTAAACATGAAAATAATATATGAACCCCCTGATGCTGGGAGGATCTCAGGTAATTCTGCACCCCCATCCCCTAATGACACATTTTCCCCTAGAGTACCTCCTATTATTAAGAGAGACAACAAAGGAAAACTTTCTATACTTTATTTCAATCTTTATATTACACATTCTTTTGAGCATGGATTTGACACTCAGTTTTTTTAATAGAGAAATCTCTTTTTACAAATGTAGTACAATAATTAGTTTACAATTTATCTCAGGAATATTAAATTTATATGTACATTTGTTCAATACAAAATTCATTTCATTGTTCATCTTCAACCTTTTTTCTGGTTGTTACTGTTCACGATCGTGATATTACCGTCAATCAGTCTCACATGTCCAGGTTGCGCCTTAAATTTCCACAATTTACATGTTCAAAATTTTCCCCCTTGTTACTATAAAATCTACATACAGCAACCTGCTAACAGAGGTTTTTCACCTTTTTGTCCTTTGTGTCTCGAAGTCTATTCACGGCTGTCTTTTGTGCCAAACGTTTCTTTCACTCCCAGCCGCGAATAGACTTTGAAACACAAAGGACAAAAAGATGAAAAACCTCTGTTAGCAGGGTAAACATACTGTCAATTTCATAACAACATCTTAGGAGAAACTGGATGTTGATCAGTGACTACATCAGCTCCCAAGGAGCTGTCTGGAGAGCTCATACACCCCAAACATGACAGACACTTGTGGCACGACTCTCAAGTAGTTGATTGACAGTCCTCGATAAAGCCCCCTTTTGACACCATCCTCTGTGTATACAGTCATTAGAGTAGTGAAGCAGCGTCTATGAAAAGAAAACAGATAAAAAATTAAAGATCTACACCAAAAGTATCTTTAATGTTGATAGATTGTGGGATTGACTTACATACTCATAATCTCCTCACAGCTGTGCTTTGCTCTTTAAAAATTTTCAGACTGCGGGGTATTTAGTCTTGAAAGATCTGTGCCCAGTTAACTTTTAAACTCCCAAGAGACCAACGTTGCAAAATTTCAAATCCAAAAATATCCTACTCACCTCTCCATCACATTTCAGTGCAAGTGCCCTCCCCACTGGAGTATTGACCCCTTTAAGCCCCAACACCATTACACAAATTCTCCTTTCTGGTACTAACTTTACTACCAACTGGGAGAACTTGTTTTAACATCAAGACAATTCATCTTTGGTGATCATTTTTTAAATTCTCATGACCTGCATGTGTTATAATATACTGGTTTTGATGAGGAGAAATTTGATGTTGATCACTATAGAGGCTTAAAGAGTTAAGCTCGGTATCACTTTGAGCTGCATTACTCACTTGTATTTCTCACCATTCTGCATTGTTCCAGCAAGCTGCATCCGACGCTTAGCAACATCAAGTGGATACCTGAAAATCAAATTCAAAACAGCATAACTTAAATGTGACTGAATGACCTTTCTAGATGAAAGCAAATTGCTTTGTTCAAACAAGTGAAACCAGTGGACTACCAGAACTCTGATGTCCATTTGAATAATAATAAGTAGTCTCGCCACCAGTCGACCTTAGAGCTTCACAGTAGAAAAGCCGTTGAGTGAGCGAGCGACGAAGTCACGTGAGGTCAATAAATAGGACAAAAGACTTTCTCGAAAGTCTAGAATTCAAGCAGAAATATGTATTACAGTCAACGCGCTTCACGCATGAACACTCAAGTTCAAATATCCATCAATTAGTTCATTCTTCGATTTCATTCTTCGAAAAATTTAACGATTCTTTGATACTTGGATTCCATATTCGAAACACTATTTTAGTTATTCGAAATTTTTTTTTGTAATATCGTAATAACAATTCAAACTTTCCGAACAGAACTGAAAAGTTAGTTTTTTTAGCGGAATTTTCCGGTATGTTACGCGTGATATTTTTATTGTTTTCTAGCCTGGTGAGAACATAAAGCCGACAAAAATAACCGTAAACAGAAAATCGACAACAGTAATCCTTAGAAACAAAATCAAAAGGAGTCTCTAATTTTAACAAGACAACTTATTCTTTGGCTGGAGGTTTCATGGCTTAATCAGAAACCCGCAGAAAATATAAACAACAACTGCCACAACTTTAAACATGTAATGGTTTTTGCCGCAGTGTGTTGCAGTGCACAAAGGTTTGCACATGATCGGAACATAAAAGTTTAGGTTTCCTAACTCCAAATGGCAAGAAATTGGGCGATGTCGCAGCTCTTACAAGGTCTTCTCTGATTTGCTGAGAAAACAATACACCAAACAACAAAACAATGGACCCTAGCCCCGAAAACAATAGAGCTGCGTGATACCAAGGTTCAATTAAATTAGAGGTTGTTAAGAGCTGCGGGGCTACTCAAGAAATTTGCTTTGGGGCTTTTACGATCCTGGTAAACCTTTGCCTTCTAATGCAAGGAACGAGTAAACCTTTGCCTTTTGTTGTCGTCGATTGCGGATACAAAACAGTCCAACCAACACTGAACCAACGATCGATTTGATTGTCCAAGTTTAATCAGATCAGTCAGGTTTCACGAGTGCTCACAGACTCTTACACAGTGGAAGCTTGGTTAAATGATCACGCTAGAAAATCACAATACATTAAAGGTTAGAAAACTGGCGATATTTACGGGTTAAATGTGAAATTACAGTGTGAAAAATGTTAACAAAGACATACTTACCAAGCTCACCGCTCGACACGAAAACTCAAAACACATGTGTGAGCGAAAGCCTGGCGACTAAGGCACGTGACATAAAACGCGGGAAATAATAATGTTCGATCAATGTTTGGCTTTCGGCTTCCTGTCGGCAACATCCTCCCCCTCGTGTACAACTACGTTCAAGAGTCGGACACCTCTTCTAGCAAACACAGTTTCGTCACTGGACGGACGTAAACACCAGCCTTCGTCTTGATTTCCGCAGAGCGCACTCTCCCATCGTCACCATGTACAACATGGGTTACTCGCGCCAATGGCCAGCGACCACGAGGAAGGTTATCGGTCATCATCAGAACAAGATCTCCTTCGACAATATCGCGGGATTCATGGCGCCATTTGGGTCTCACAGTCAGGGATGGCAAATACTCATGAAGCCAACACTCCCAGAAATGATTGGCCATCACTTGGGCATGTTTCCAGCGCTTTCTGCTACATAGATTGCGGTCAGTCACAACATCTAGGGGAATGTTCATGTTCGCACGCCCCAACAAGAAGTGGTTAGGGGTGATGGCCTCGAGATCGTTACAATCACTGCTGACGTGCGTCAGTGGTCTGCTGTTCATCAAGGACTCTGCTTCAGCCATGAACGTCAAGAGGGTCTCATCCGTGACACGTTGGTTTCCAGCTACAGCCTTCAGCGCTCGTTTCGCAGACTTCACCAACCGTTCCCAGACCCCACCGAAGTGAGGCGCAGCAGGCGGGTTAAAGTGCCACTGCACTCCATGTTGTGACAGCTCGTCAGTGATTCGCTCCTTGTTCAAGCGTTTAAGGGCGTCTTGGATTTCTCTCTCGGCTCCGACAAAGTTCATTACGTTGTCAGACCAAATGTGCGCCGGTCTCCCCCTCCTCGACACCATCCTTTGCATCGCCATAATGTACGCGTCCGTTTCCAGGGAATGGGCAATCTCTATGTGTACAGCTCTCGTGGTCATACACGTAAAGAGTACACCGTACCGTTTCTCCGTTTTCCGACCAGACTTCACGTAGATTGGCCCGAAGTAATCTACTCCAGTGTGTGTGAATGGCGGTAAAGAGTAACCAAGTCACGGAGTGGGAAGGTCTGCCATGATGGGTGGTCAGGGTTGCACCCTTCTCCATCGGCACGTTCGACATGAGTGTGACACCTTGCGTACCGCACGGACGCCTTGAAGGATCCAATAACGTTGTCGGAGATTGTTCAACACCTGCGCATCACCTGCACATCGTGATTCAAGGTGATGATGTAAAATTACAAGACGTGTGACTTCGCTCTTCGGATCCAGGATTACAGGGTGACGGGTTTCTTCCGGTAAAGGGGCTTTACGCAATCTTCCACCCACGCGAACAAATCCATCGTTGTCTAAATAGGGGGTGAAGGCGAACAGCCTGCTTTTCGGAGGTAGTGGCAAGTTCTTCGACAAGGTTTCAAAGTCATCTGGAAAAGACTTTCTCTGCGAACATTTCACTGCTAACACCTCTGCACGAGTTAGCTCACTAACCGACAATGGCCCTTTGATCCGACTCTCATTGGGAAGTCTCGCATTATGAATGAAGCGACAAGTCCACGCTATGACTCGACGGTAACGGGTCCAGGATGAAAACTTCTCAGGATCTGGAAGGGACTCCGCTGGGCTGCTGACCAGGCCACACCAACTGGTCTTCTTCAGTTCAACGTCTTCCTCAGGGATTGGCCCTTTAGATTCCTCTTGCGGCCAATGTTCTTCAGTCTGGTGCAGGAAGGCTGGACCTGCTACCCATCGGCAATCACTGGTCATTTTTGATGCTCGTAGGCCCCGCGTGCAGTCATCAGCTGGATTCAGGCGACCAGGAACAAATCTCCATTGTGCAGGACAGGTGGAGTCCTGAATCTCAGCCACTCTGTTGGCTACAAAGGTATGGAATCGTCGACTTTCGTTTGCAATGTACAACAGCACAGTTTTTGAATCACTCCAGAAAACAGTCTTAGATATGCACAGGGTGAACTCTCTCTTTACAGTGTCCGCCAGTCGTACTGCAAGAAGTGCGGCTTGGAGCTCCAGGCGAGGGATACTTAGTTGTCTTAAGGGGGCTACACGCGTCTTGCTCATCACAAAGGCAACTTCAATCCGACCATCGGGGAACACGTAACGTGCATAGCAGACAGCACCGAATCCCTTCTCAGAAGCGTCTCCAAAGACATGAAGTTCCACTCGTACATTTTGTGGGGCATCGCTACACAGGCACCTCGGCAACTCAAACACTCTCAAGGCTGACAGGTCGGCGAGCCAGTTCTCCCAGACAACTCGGTTACTTTCATCTAAAGGCTCATCCCAGCCTCTTTTCTTGCGCCACAGGTCTTGAATCAGACATTTTGCAGGTAACAGGAAGGGCGCCAAAACTCCAAGCGGATCAAATACAGAAGACACTTGACTGAGAACGCCACGCTTTGTCGGGGCTGACTGGCGGGAACTGACAGCGAATCTAAAGGAATCTGTCTCCGTGTTCCATAGCAAACCCAAGGAGCGCTCAACTGGCAATTCATCCAGGTCCAAATTCACTGATGGCGACGCCATTTCCTGGTTGGGGATTTGTGATAGGACCTCGTGTGAAGAACTGCTCCACTTAGTTAGCCTAAATCCACCGCGGGCAAGTAAAGCAGTGAGTTCTTTCTGGAGTTGCGTGGCGGAAGTTTCGTCTCGCACTGACTTGAGGAGATCATCCATGTAAAAGTTTCTTTTAACTGCCTCGATCGTTTCAGGTGAAAACGACGGATCTTCACAGTTGTCATCTGCAGTTTTCCTCAACACGTAATTGGCAGTACAAGGAGAAGACGCTGCTCCAAATATCATCACGAGCATTTGGTAGATGTCAGGATCACGGTTTGTCTCAAGGTTGCGCCACAGGAATCTCAGGGCAGGCTGGTCTTGCTCCATTATCAGGGTTTTCAATAAGGGCCGGCAGCCGGCGAAACTCGCCGGCTATTCTTCATTAACTCGCCGCCTATTTGATTGCGAAATTACCTCATAATTTACGACTAACATGAGAAACATTATTATTTGCCACAAAAAACGAGCCCTGGACCGGCCAAGATTTATTCATGAAAAACAGAAGAATCTTGCCAGAATTCTGAGTAATTTCAGCGGCGATTTGTGTTTCCTGTTCTGTTCAAATACCCAAATTTTCGAAATTTTCCGGGGGAGAATACCCCCAGACCACCCTAGAATCTTACGCCTTCAGCGCGAGTATTTCATTCTTCCCCTACTCCTAAAATTTTGCCACCTACTCAGATTCTTATTGAAAACCCTGCATTATTAAACACTGATGGAACATGGACTCTATGTCAGCTGCAATGGCTACACGTTCTTCTCGAAATCGAAGTAGCACTCCACATAAGTTATTCAGCAAGTCTGGTCCCACCAGAAGTTCGTCATTCAGAGACACACCATTGTACTTTGCTCTGGCATCCATGACCATCCGTACTTTCCTGGGTTTGTTTGGGTTTAGAACAGGGTGATGTGGTAGAAACCACTGTTTCTTCACAGGAATGGCTGCTTCCTCCGGTGTCAGTTTACATGCGAATCCTTTCGTTACATAGCCATCAATGATCTCTTTGTACTTTTCAGCAAGGGCGTGGTCACGCGTCAGGACTTTCTCGGTAGATGTCAGGCGCCTCTCTGCCATGGCTCTGTTGTCTGGAAATTCAACGTCAGGCCTTTTCCACAGCATACCCGCTTGGTATCTATCGCCTACGTGCTTAACAGTTTCTTCAAGGGTCTTCAGAGCTTTGTTGTCTTCAAGTGACCTCGGTGATGTCTGTTCGTACTTAGTACCGAATGAGTCAGTTCTCCACCAGTTGCTTGTGCAGGAGGTCGTCCGGTGAAGGAACCGTGTGTATGTGCATAACATGAAGACCTTACGGTGGGGCAAAGCCTTTAACAGAGCCAGTTCACGTCCATCCAAATGCAGTTCGTACAGCAGCAGGTTGACCAGGCGGATCTCTACGGACTTCACGTTGCAGTATAGCCTCTAACACGTTGGCACCAAGTAATACGGTCACATACTCAGAGTCAACATCCGGTATCTCTAGGTCGGCTACATGTGGCCAGGTCTGCATCACGGAACGAGTGATCCTTTGCCTCGGTAGGTTCAACTGAGGAACAGTCCAGGCTTCTGGGATCAGGATTGACGTCACAGCACTGTCATTACTGGCTGCTTTCATGGAAAACGACACCTTCCTGGAGGGCTTGGATACTTCTTTGGAGTTAATGGTCCCAAGGGTTAGCACTTCTTTCGATCCCTCAAGACCCACTTCATCAGCAAACTTCTCAAGTATGAGTGTGGCTTGACTTCCGGAATCAAGGAGAGCATAGGTGTGTACAATGTCCCCTTTAGGCGTTTCCACAAGAAGAGGCACTATCTGCAATAGGACTGTGGGACTGCTGCATCCTACAACGGCCGCACCCACAAACACTGGCGCAGCTCCATGGATCAAGGGATGGTGACGTTTAAGGCAGTCGTCCACTCCACAACCCTTTCTCACACTGCACTCTTTGGCACGGTGTTCACTAGAACTTAAACATCGGAAACACAAGTTCTTCTCTTTAGCACATTGGGCACGCTGATCCACGTCCAATCTCTTAAAATCAGGGCAGTCTTCTACTTTATGGGCCTGGGAGCAAACTGGGCAGTTAACCAGGGGTCTTGTAGGTTTGCGATTTCCATTCACTCTGGTTGTTAGGGTTGAGAATTCAGCTCCTCTGGCATCGCTTCTAGGTGGACCCTTCCGGTTGTTTCGTCTCCTATTCCCCTCTCGCGGTGTCACCTTTGATTCCTTTGATTGGCAGCTGTTCAGCGTCTGGTCTGATATCAACGATTTAGCATGCACTCGCTCCCGCAACCACTTGTCAAGGTCTGCCAAAGTTGCTGTTTTGGGCAGCATTTCAACCCTTTTCTCTCCCCATCGAGTTTTCAGCGTTTCAGGTAACTTCTGGACTGCTCGCCTGAGGTTGTCCGTTGCAGCAAGATCATGTACGTAACTCAGACTCTTCAGGGTGGAAACAGCAACGTGTAGCGTGTTGTAGAAGGACCGCAACTGGGCGAAGTTATCTTCACAGACTTCAGGATGATCAAAGATGGTCTTCAAATATGCGCCAGCCACTGATTCCTCACTGCCAAATTGTTCTTCTAATTCCTTCAGTGCTTCTCGATACAAGTGCCCATGAGTAAGCATTCCACCAACAGCCTTCTTAGCATTTCCAGCAAGGGCACGTTGCAGGTGTGTCATTCTTTGTGTGTCAGTTAAAGGTTGATCATGTACAAGACACTTGAACAGAGAAATAAAGGTTGGCCACTCTAATGGATTACCATCGAATCTTGGTAATTCAAGTGTTGGAAGTGAGCGTGGAAATACAGATTTCATCTCTCCAGTGTTAACAGGATTTAAAAGGGTCGACTACTTTTACCATCACAGAGTTGTTGCACCCATGATACATTCAGCCTTTCTTTCTGTTCACCATTACTATGTTCGGTTCTCTGAGTTGTGTTACACGGAGAAGTATGATCATCCACTTGTAATGGCGTTGATTGTAAATTTGCCCCTTCGAGCCTTTGATCTTCTTTCTCATCACCTTCAAAGTCACGTAAGCGGTTCACAAGACTCTCCGGGTCACGTTGCTCCTCTTCCTCTTCCAAACGTGCTTGAAGTCGTAACCGCTCTCCTTCATATTCTAGTTCTCTTAGATGCCGTGATTTGTTTAAACACCGCTCTTCTTCACGTCTACGGAGTTCTTCCTCAGCTAATCTTTGTTCTTCAAGTACTCTCGCTTCTGCCTCTTTTCTAACTTGTGCTAATTTCAACTCATGGAGGCGCAGCTGTGTCCGTGTTTCACTAGACTTTATAGAAGAGAATCTCGAATGACTGTTCGAATAACTAGAAGGTTTTGGTGATGAGCCTTTGCTGCCGGGTCGACTGGAAAGTCCAGATAAAGATAGTTTTTCAAATGCATTCCCTTCTGCACTAGTTAGTTTTGGTTTAAGAGCGGACTAATCTTCTTCGATATAGCGTTTGGGCAGTTTGATGTGTCTACGAGGGCGTTCACGGTGAATTGCGTTACTTTTCTTGTCACGTTCACTGAAGTAACCACTGGCCGTTTCTCCAGTCCCGTCGTCTTTCATGCGGGCGGCCATTTTCCGAACAAATACAGGTCATTCAACAGATCGTTCACAGTTCAGTTCGAAGTTTACACACACGACATAGCTATTAACAAAACGGCAAATAATAGCACAGTGCTAACCTCGGCTCTGCTACCAGAAATGTTGTCGTCGATTGCGGATACAAAACAGTCCAACCAACACTGAACCAACGATCGATTTGATTGTCCAAGTTTAATCAAATCAGTCAGGTTTCACGAGTGCTCACAGACTCTTACACAGTGGAAGCTTGGTTAAATGATCACGCTAGAAAATCACAATACATTAAAGGTTAGAAAACTGGCGATATTTACGGGTCAAATGTGAAATTACAGTGTGAAAAATGTTAACAAAGACATACTTACCAAGCTCGCCGCTCGACACGAAAACTCAAAACACATGTGTGAGCGAGAGCCTGGCGACTAAGTCACGTGACATAAAACGCGGGAAATAATAATGTTCGGTCAATGTTCGGCTTTCGGCTTCCTGTCGGCAACACCTTTTAATGCAAGGAATGAAATCGTGAACCTTTTAAGTGCTGGATTGGGGTCGTCAGTTTGTGTAGACGATTTCTGATGTTAGTGTGAACTTTCAAAGAATCGATTTTGTTCATCGAAAAAAATCGTCATCTTTCAATCTATCTACAAGAATACGTTTATCCAATTAAAGAAAGGAATGCGCACGTGAAGAATGCAATCTTCATTCCATGATCGTCCATGCGTGAAGCGCATTGACTGTAAATGCGCCAGTACATGTATGTGAAAACCACACCTGCATCAGGCATCTATTTGCTTGTTTGTTTCTTAACTAGCCACTCCAAATTAAAATAAAACTTAAATATCAGTCAACCAGCCTGTCAACAGTGATGTTATCTAATGGTATAAGTCAATCACAATATTTTGGACAGAAGTCATCTAGTTGACAGGAATTCACAATAGGCATGACGAAAGCCTGCAGATTGCTGATAAGTACTGTTTTGCGACTAATCAGGAAAAAAGTTCAGTCCTCAGTGACTTTCCAGTTCCTTCTCTCAAGGGAAAGGGAGGAGATACAGTAAAACCTCAATTTAACTAAGTGCCAAGGGACTGGGGAAATTGGTTAGTTATACTGAGGTTTTTTTCCATGCATTACACTATTACTGGGCTGAAAAATATTGTTCATTATACCGAGGACTTCGTTATACAGAGGTTCATTAAATTGAGGTTCCACTGCAGGAAGGTGCTTGTTGCAAGTTAGCAAAAACTCAACAACTTCAGAGCTTATCAAAAGAAAAACATTTGGTCAAAATCATCCCTTGCACCCTGCATCTTACACCAAATGATCTGACAACTTACCCCACTGTCTGTGAAAGCACTCCTGCTGTAGCACCACATGCTAAACTTCCAGTTGGTGAGAGAACAGTTTCCCCTGTCTCAATTTTCACTCTTGTTAGCAGACCATTCATGGAGAGAAGAAGGTCTTTCGTATTCTCAAAGATGAAAAAGCTGAGTCCTGAAATAGATTTGAATGTCAACACATCTGGTTGTAAAATATTTTAGTCTTAAAGGAAATTTAGAACTAGTCATGCTGTGCAATGTTCCAGCTTTTTGCAAAAAACAGTACGCTAATTCTTCAACTTTAAGCTTTTAGTACAAGCAACAAACATAGAACTACATTTCTTCCAAGAAGATAAACAACCTACTTGCAAAAGTAGAGCTAGCTTAAAGTGCAAAAATCATCAATAATGCCCCTCTTTCTCTCATGCCCTTAAATTTTAAGCTGAACGTGATCCTTTAACCCTCACCTACAGTGGGGATCAAAGCCAGAGACTGTGTACAGAAGCCACGGTACAATGCCAGATAGCCTCCTTCCGAAGTGGAAATTTCTCTAATAGCATGACGAATTCCTAAATATAGTCGCTCATCAACAACTTGGAATGCCAGTCTGCTTCGAACAGTATCCAGTGGGTAGGTTATTGAGCAGGCTGTAAGACCTGTGCAAGAAAATTTGGGGGAAAAAACAATAATTTATTATAAACTCCTGTTCACAAGACTAGACTCAGACAAAAAAAGTGGCAAAAATTTTCCACCACTGCATTTTGAAATTCGGCCAGAACTATAATGCAAACAAATAAAACTGAGCAAGGATTTCTCTCACTTCTCAACCACCAATCATCTTCAAAACAGAAACTACTTTACCAGTACTTTAGTACTCTAAGGCTTATATAAATAAATGCTCCATTTTGGGTCATCAGAATTAAATAAACTTAGATAATACTACAAAACACTAAAAAAAAACAAAAACAAACAAAAACAACAACAAAAAAACAGAAAACTATTGTTCTTTGGTTTTAACACAGGTACAATTTTTCACACCAGCCAAAACTGTCCTTGAGTGACTTGTGGCACCAAAATGTGATCACCATTTGTGATGTCATTTTCCCTTTTGTGAAACCTTTGTTGAAGCACACGTCAAATTTTGAATTGTGCACCTGTCTAAGATGAATTTTAGAAATGCCTACCAAGAAATAGAAGGGAATTTTAGTTCTCATGATACAAAGGACGTTTTTGACAGTTTGGTCTACAAAATGGCATTTTGGAACTTTAAATTGCCATTTTTTGTCAAAATTTTTGAGTCATTTGGTTAAGTTATAGAATCAATTGTATGGAATACCTGCTAGCGATCCAGACATTAAGTTGCACAAAGATCCTTTACCACACCGTGACTCTAGGAACTGTTTATACTGCTCATATGATAAGAACTGCACTGCTCCATGAGGAAATGTTCGTAACATCATGGTACCATTTCCTATCAATGCAAAACACATAAGCACCAGTTTGTGCAATTAATTAACCTAGTGGCTTGAACAATCTCCAGGGCATCTGGCAAAGACATACATTGATCAGATTGAGAGGGATGGAAACCCATGTATAAAAGTGACTTAGGTGCTTTGAGTATTATTTTCATTGGTACTGGCACTTGTGCAGTGCAGCATTGCTGCAATGGCTCTTTTACAAAAATGCACCTACTTGCACTGTCCAGCACAAGTCTGTATATACGCATGTTAAGGGTGACCCGAAAACACTGACCCACGGTCCATGGACCAGTCCAACGGACCGGGTCCACGGACCTCCTCACGGACCGGTCCGTGGGCCACCTATATGGACCACCCCTACTGACCCCCTGAAAAAATTCAACAGGAAAAAATAAATAAAAATGAAACTATAAATTCTTACCCATAGTCGATCCTCAATCGCGTTGCGCGCAGTGAGATTGCGAACTGCCACGAGTCCACTCTATATTGTACATTGTTTGTATTGTGCCTGTCTTAGACCCGTGGGAGAATGGGCCGAACGAAATGGTGGAGGCAAGAAACACCGACAAAAACAGCAAAACTTCTCCACTTGTCTTTATTGTCTTGCTGTTTGCATTTCATACAACAGATGAACGACAGTTTGGATTTGCTTAAGCCTGCTAAATTGGTGCATTACAGACAATGTACAATATAGAGTGGACTCGTGGCAGTTTGCGATCTCACCGCGCGCAACGCAAGTGAGGATCGACTATGGGTAAGAATTTATATTTTCATTTTTAGTTATTTTTTTCCTGTTGAATTTTTTCAGGGGGTAAGTAGGGGAGGTCCGTATAGGTGGTCCACGGACCAGTCCGTGAGCTGGTCCGTGGACCCGGTGCGTTGGACTTATCCACGGACCGGGGGTCAGTGTTTTCGGGTCACCCCATGTTAAGCTTATATATTTGCATTGCCTTGAAACTCTAGTGCGCAGAGTTCTATGAAAAATAATGTCACTTAGTTTTATTGAAATACCTCTGTAGAATCCTAAGGTTCCTTCTTTGAAGTAAATTTCTTTTAATCCTTCTAGCACTCCTAAGAAGAAAAATATTAGCAACGATTACAACCAATGAACATTCAATTCGTCCAAATAACAGACCAGAATAATCATTTCAGCTTAAATCTGTCGCTACTAACCCAGATTTTTATAGTGTTGATTTTGTCCTTGGAACAGAATTTTTAGTCTTTCCAAGGGAGCTGCAGCTGTCCTTGCACAACATGTTGAAAGACCTGCAAACAGAAAAAATAAATATTTCCTTTTCAATTTCTGCCGCACAATTCACCCAACTTCACTTCCGACTTTATAGTGTTTACAAAAGGCGATGAGTTTGCGATTATTTTTTCCCCAATTACAATAAACCTACCAATTTCCAGTCTTCACTTCTCTGCAGCATTCTTCTTTTCTAAATAAGATTGGAGGCTAAAATCGGAAAGCGTATCACGAGCATTTTTGTCCAAACTGGACGGGAAATTTCATCCATAATAGACAAAGATGGCTGCCTTCATACTCGTTTCCAGGGACCACTCTCAATTTCCTGTTTGACGTCACGTTTGACGTCATAAGCTAGTCAGGATTATAATTATTTGCCCCCGCCCGATTGATTCATCACGTAAGAGATTATATTCTCTTCTTGATCAGCCATAAAATTCCAATAAGAATAATGAAAAAGACAACAGTCTGACGTGAAGAAACTTACTAATAAGTTTTGAAGTTACTTTACTGTTCATCAGATAAATGTAACCATGGAAACAAAAATATATAGGAACGTGATGTCTATTTTCTGAACGTGAAAATTCGAATCATTTCACTTTTCAGTACAAATGACACTTAACCAGTGAATCTTTTCAATTTTTGTTTTGGTTATAATAAAGCCAAATATTAAATAGGATTGAAATTAAAAAGCCCATTGGCATCTGAAATAACCTTTGTGAAATCGTGCGGTGTGACAATTGAAGTGAAGGTTCCCCTGAACATATTTTAAAAACTTGCATGCAATGGTTTGTTATGCTTTCTTTTATGCTCTCTCACGCTTTTGTTTGGGGATAAAATTCAAAATGTGACCATTCAAATAAAAGCTGTAAAGTAACACTTCCCTTAACTGCTTATTTTCCAAGATTTTCCAAGTGGGATTTGAGTAAATTTGACATTTTTTTTCAAAATGTATATTTTGATCACGATTTATTCACCTACCTCCAGAAAAAATAGTAGAAAGAACCAGCATTTGCTTTCCATGCTTCATTTTGTCTTCTCTTCCAAGGCCTCAAGCACTGGACAGAAAACAGAAAATAAATTTGCCGTGAGAAAATCTATAAACTCAATGAGTGAAAAATTTTCAACTCAAGGTTTCTTTCTACACACACACACGGCTAACAATGACTAGGTATTATTTCAACCAATTAAATATACCCAGTGAAGAGCGGTAGTTACGTCAATCAGCAGATTGTTTTCCGGCTGATTATTTTCTCAGTCACGTTTGATCCTTGACTCGTGTAATTTGTCATGCAAATTTCGTCCCTCGCGTGTCCTTCTTCATAACGCGCGTCCGGCTTCACGCACGTTTTTAAAAATATCTCAACATTCACTTCACGGTAGAACTCGCTATATAAACCTCTTTAATACTTAAACGACAACAAACAAAGATAGCAATAGACCTAACAATCCCTTCATTCCCTTGTCCGCACATAGGAGACGCCGATCTAGGCGCTCTGTTAGGCAGGCGTTGGGAACAGATACTTCAACTCGCGCAGTCGTTTTGTTTTTGTTTTTACGTAAATTTATTACGTAATAAGCATGTAATAAGAGTAATGGCTGGAAATATCACGATTTTCTATCAGGAGACTCAAGTACATTACATTGTAGATAGTTAAACGCGAAGTTCTCAGTAAAAATGCCTCACCGTGGAAATAAGGTAAACATAAGCTTTAAAATTCCCAAATAAATTATTTCATTTCCAGCCGTTCAACTGTTGTTACGACGTCTGTTTTAAAAAAGGTACTGTCACATAGCTGACCTCATCGGCATGAACCTGGGATTACCATGGAAATTTCAACCGATTTCAGTCAGGGTTGTCCAAAGCAAATATCTTTTCTGTTTACCTATTTCCAGTCACGCCTGCCAATGTATCCATGGCTTCTCATGGAGCATCGTAGTTCAGTAACTATCACTTCATACTGGCAAGAAAAACGGATTATGTCAGTATCATGTCTACCATTTTCCCAGACAGCTCTACAACACAAGCCCTCAGTCAACTGGAACCTTAGTACGTGGTCCTCAAAGTTGTTTTTCTGATTTCGCATGTATTGTTTTTGAATAAATGATAACTTTGGTCACAATGGAAACTAATGACCGCCTTGCTACGCTGGCAACGTTGTTTACATCTAAAGATTTCAAGGATGGGGATGGGATGCTGAATCTAAATGTCAATCAGCACATTCGGCCAAAACAAAAAGGACGAGGTCAGTTGACAGTCAAACAGTCACCGGCACCACATCCGGGGGAAAAGGGGGCACTCAACAAAGTTTTATACGGGGAGGCTCCGCCCCGAGGTCCAACCCCTTACCCTTTTATATACCATTTTTGACAGAAAAGGTATCCCTTTCGTATAGCGTCCAATGAAAAAATAGTACCCCTTTCACATACCTACTTAAGAACACTGCATCCCTTTTCTAAACCCTTGGAAGGAAGTCTTCTTGTCGTTTTCATGTAGCGTTTAATAAATTAAAATGATACAGTCATAAGGTCCGTCTACTCGAACTATTTTAATTAAAGGCCCTTTTAAATACCTAAATGACAGATTTTCCTACGCTTTTCATATACTTCAGCTCGCGAGATCCCTACCCTTTCATATACCTGAAGCCTGAAAAAGGTACCCCTTTCGGGCGGAGCCTCCCAGTCTAGGCCATTATAGGGAGTACCCCCCCGGCTCGGGCGCCACATGTAAGGGAATCCGGAATCCGAAATCCAACATCCGCTGGAATTGAAGCCACAACCATCCCTCCCCCTCTTTGCAGTCCCCCAGCACCACCCCCACCAAAAATGTGTGATATCTGGTCACTTGAAAGTACTGTCAAATATGTATCATATTTGTCAACACGTTGGCCTAGTCCTAGTAGACTTCATCTTTTGAAGATCACTATGTTTTTTGCCAAGTTGTTCTTGTGATCTTTTTGACCTTGAAATATCTTCCATTGTAGCTTACTGTCTCGGAAATTTCAATACTGTTTAGAGTCCCAAACGGGTTTAGGGCTCCAGGGCTCCGGCCAAAAAACTGCAGGGCTCCAGGGCTCCAAGACGGAAAATTCAGGGCTCTAAGGCCCCATTGCTTCACTCCAGGGCTCCATTTATTCAAAAACAGCATTTTTGTTCGGGCTCCAAGTCGAGAGAGGCTTTGGGCTCCGGACTTCACGGCAAACATTTCAGGGCTCCAGGGCTCCAAAGACTGACTGTTCTCAGGAGTTGTTTGGTCCTATGCGGGATTTCACTATCCCCGTCAATCGGTTCGAGTAAACTGATTATCAGGGGTTGTTTACCATTTACAAGGGGAAACCGGTAGGTCCACGGTTTGTTCAAATGGTAAGCAAAACCTCCCGAATGGGAAATTTCATTCGAGATTAGCATGTACGAATTGTGCAATTCACTCTTATTTACATAGAGTCTGACTAGTTTGACTATTAGGGCAGCCGGAACTGTCAGAAAAAAAGGAGGTAGTGTGAAGGCAAAATCGAAACTAAACCGATTAAAAAATTTTTCCAGGAACTATATTTATAATAGCTGTTGATAATTGTGTAGAACTTTGACAATAATCTATTCTTCCTGAATGGGAAAGAGATCAACAGTACCAGGAATACACTAACACTTACTTGAGCTGCTGTATGTTCTTCAAATTTAAAATGCCAGCTGACCCCACTTCGCATTTTAAATGACATTTTGTCCCTCCAAAAACAAAAGGAATTAGTTTACCCATGTTGCAAAAGTCTAAGGTGACATTTCGCCAAAATAAACGTAAGTTCTTCACCACAATTAAGCCCGAATTTTCGAGGCGGTTAATGCCTTCTAATCTTGTATTCTACAGAAGAAAGTTTGTTGGATGCCCCTGACTCAAGGCAGGGTTTGTGTTTGTGAACATCTCAGTTGTGAAATAGAGGCCAAGGCATAAATTTCTTCATGATGCTTCTTTCCTTTGATCAGGGTCAGGTCTAAACCTGTTAAACGTTTAAGTTAAGAGCAGTCTTACCTGTCGATGCTTCCTTTGGTTGTCTCGTCAAGACGAGCTCAACCAAACAAATGGATCTATTTTGCACGCGCTGCTTCTCTTAGACAAAGAGCTTGCCTGTTTCTGCAATCATAATAGGCTTCTGATTTAGTCCCGGGGTTTTCAAGTACGATTCGCCGGGTATGATTCGCCCGTCTTTATTCCCTCATGACTACAAGGTGATGAAAGAAACAAGCAGATATGCTCTTTTACGATTGTTTATATCGTTATTCTCTTTTACAATTGTTTAGAACTCGGAAAGAGTGTCGATTTCTTCATGCGCAGATTTTCAGGTCGTGATTCACCCATCATCACGAAATAATTCCGTAAATCTGCGCATGAATTAAGTTTACAGGAAAAATACTAACTTCTTGAGGTATAAACAGTCGCAAAAAAGCAGAGGATCTGCTATTTTCCTTCATCGCTTTATGATTATGAGAGAATCGAGATGTGCGAATCGAATCATAACAGATGAGCATGCTTGAAAAAACCGTGTCTATACATAGCTGTGAAATCGGCTGTAAACTGACTGGAATGAAATGATTATTATTGTTTGATGTAAACACAGACTATTTACTTTCCTTTTTTATTCAGCCTCGCCGAGAATAGCAATCGATCTGTTGTCATTTAAACGTGGGTAATAAATAGCACTTGAGATTCAGTGATTCGATTCAGTGAGTCGCTTAATTAGACTCTCTTTTGCACGGAACGTGTATGCCCGAGAGAGTCTCCCATATTAGTAAAAGGAACGGAAATTTTGAAAGGTGTATACCCTTAAGTGGTACCAGCATCTCGTTTTATGGGCATGATTGAATTCGGTTAAGACCGACCCATATATATCGAAAAGGAAAACAAGTTAATTAATAGTATCTGGGTGGGTGTAATTGTCGTGCGGTCAGTGATTACCTTAAGGAGAAAAGTATTCACATAGTGAAACCCATTTCCAAAAGGAATTAGGCGACAATAGTTTATTTACTCCTTTAAAGTAGATTTGAACTATTGTTTGGTATTTTCCACCACTTAAGCTTGACGGACTAAGTGCCTGCACTGAAATTAATATGAGCGGCAGAGCCGAAAATGTGGGGGAACCGGTTGTGCGCTGTTGATCGAGAAGGATCCCCTGGGGTACTCCCTAGAGTGGCTATAAGGGGAGACTCCGCCCGAAAGAGGTGCCTTTTTTACAACCTCGTTCCCAGGACTTTTTCCCTTTTTTGGAAAAAGTCCTGGGAACCAGGTTCTTTTTTTTTTAAGCTCGCAGTAAACTAAAGGGTAGGGGAAATCGTCATTTTAGTATATGAAAGGGTCACAAAATCCGTTGCAAAATGAAAAAGAAGGCGGCCAAAGCTAAGTGTATAAAAGGGTGCCAAATTTCGAGGAAATTACAAAGCAAAACACATAAAAGCTTGCATTGGAGCCTTTGAGCAGCTGAGCCAGAAGCGGCTGAAAGTCCGAAAAAATGTGGCGATCATAGGAAATTCTATTGTTTTGGCTTATCCTTGAGGTATACGAAAAGAGGGCAATTTTGCTCTAGGAATATGACAAGGGTGCCAGTAAGCGTTCGTGTCCCCAGGTGGAGCCTCCCCGTATAAAGCTTTATTGAGTATCCCCCCCCGGAAGGATCAGTCTGATCAACATCAACCGGTTGAACGGGGTTGACGTGAGACGGCTCAACCCAAGTTTACAACTTTGACCGATCATGCCCTGCAAAAGATTTTATTCCAGTATGATACAGCGGTTCGATATTTATAGTTGAATGGTGTTTGAAACAGTCGTACAATTCTATCCAAAAGATTTCTTCTAGTGTAGCACCTCTCAAAAGCTTGTATTTTCATTGGACCGCTATATGTAGCAGCTCTATTGTTTTTACGCCTCGTTCTTTGTTTCTTTTGTTTGTTCTATTGTTTAGCGGACTAAGGGACCGTTCATTTTTTATGAGGTAGGGGGGGCTGGTGGGATTTGAGGGGGGGGCCATGCAAAAAGATATGGCTTCAAAGGGGGGCCAGCCGAAAAAATGTGGTGTGTAAAGGGGGGGGGGGGGGTCACCAAAAAAATTGCCTTTAAGTTTAGTAGTGACAGCTTCTGAAATAATGCAAACATCAGTGCCAGAAGGCCAAAAATAGCGTTTCTAAGGTTCTGAAAATTCAAATTTCTCCTGGGGAGAATGCCCTCGGACCCCCTACTTCGTTATACACCCAACGGCAACTCTACCCCACGAACTGTTTCATTACAAAATACAGCCAGGGGGATGTCAACTCTTTTTTGGGCTTCTGCTGGTCTGATTCTTAAACAACTGAACAACTGATAACAATGTCCAAAATAATGCTTTAAACCGGTATGAATTGTCTGTTTATGTACTTCAGAATGCAGCAAATTGCATTAGAGCATCTCCAAGTTTTCAACATTTTCCAGAGGACTGATACCTCTGGAACCCCTACCAGAAAATTGCCTTTAGCGCTTGTCAATAAAGACATTTACTCCTACAGGACTTGCGTGTTAAAATTGACTGTTAAATTTATTTTAAGCTTGATAAGTTTTAGATTTAATATAGAAATAATGCAAAGACTGGTCAGACAACGTGCAAGAGGCGTAAATACAATATTTCGGCTGGCCAACACCAGCCTTCTTCAGGTTTATTCCTTCAATAAACCTGAAGAAGGCTGGTGTTGTCCCGAAATATTGTATTTACGCCTCTTGCACGTTGTCTGACCAGTCTTTGCATTATTTCTATATTTTATCTTCTTTTGACTGGTCACGATCTAGTGATCCAACGTAGAGCAAGCTTTAATCGTACACGGTTTTGCAGTGGTCTAAACCTTGAAAATTTTTCGATTTACTTTATCCCTTTTTTTTCTTTCCTTTTTTTTTGGGGGGGGGTCATCTCAAATATTTAGGACTACAAGGGGGGGGCCAGGTAAAAAATTTTCTAATGTAGTGGGGGGGTCATTATATTTTACAGGTACTACCCATCAAATCCCACCAGCCCCCCCCCTACCCCATAAAAAATGAACGGTCCCTAATCGTGGAAGACCTTATGACAGCTGCTACATCGCCCAGTTTCTTCTCGGCCTCTACGCGTTTTATTTGCGTGTTCGCGTTCGAAATTTCGCCGTCCATACTATCTTGGAACCTGAAACATGCTTTGAATAAATTCGGAAGAAAAATGCGACTGGCCCGGCACAACAACGACCGCAAGTGAAAGGTATTGAACCTGAATACGGCACGTCAGATAGAGTATAAGAACAGCCACCCTTTCTACTGGAACATTGCCTTTGAAACCACATTTGGACAAAGGGAAAAGTCTCCTCCGATTTTTAAACCATTTAACTGAACTATTGTGCACAAGAGTCCACGAATGAGTCCCTTGTAGTATAGAAATTCCTACGGCATTTCAAATCTGTAATGTCTGAAGAAAAGAAAAAAGGAACTTCACGATTATATCATGGAATACATGAATAATTTGCCAGGTTATTTCAGTTTAAATATGCAAAGCATCAACCTTCATTCCTACAACTTTTGGTTTTGTTAATAATGTTAAAATCGTTTGAATGAGAACAGTCATATAGCTCAGTGCTTTGAATAACTGGACTTCAGAGCCGATCGTACGAATTCGATTACGAATGAAAACCAGACCACGACTTCAATGACTTCGGAATTCCGAATCTCCGAGTGTCACTGGAATCCAGAATCCACGGTGCAGAATCCGGAATCCAAGACCGTCTTGGATTCCTTTACATGGGGCGACACTGTGACACTTTGCTACGCACACGCCAGACAACAATGGGGGTTGGGTGCTGAATTAAATGTCCGTCAACACATTTGGCCAAAAGTCCAGACCAAAACGCGACGGGCTCAATTGATAGTCAAACAGAGTTGACCCCCGGGGTTACTCCCTATACGGGGAGGCTCTGCCCCAAAGGGGTGCCTTTTTAAGCTCTCAGTATACTAAAGGGTAGCGAAAATTGCCATTTTAGTATATGAAAGGGTTATAAAATCGGCTGCAAAGTGGAAGAAATGGCGGCTAAAGGATGCCACATTTTGGCAGAAATGACAACGCGAAACACAGAAAAGCTTGCACCCTTTGAGCAACTGAACCAGAACGACTGAAAGCTCGGGAAAAACGTGGCATTTATAGGAAATTCTATTGTTTTTGGCTTATTCTGGGGGTATAAGATTGGGTTGCAATTTTGCTTAAGGTATATGAAAAGGGTACCATTTTGGTAAAAATTAGCATATTAAGGGGGCAATATACGTAGATGCATTCCCCTCCTCAACGTTTTAGCCTTTCTTCTTAATTATCTCCATGAGATTTCATTCAATCCAAAAATGCTATCATAGGATCATAGTGCGAGCTCCCCTAAATCTGAGAGAATTTTTTTCGCGATTTTTAAAGTGAATGTAAAGAAAGAGAAGGGGCAGAGAAATTGGTGAATTTTAGGAAAATTGAAAATTGTAAAGAATTTAAGGTGAGTTAAATTAAAATTTAAAGTTAATAATTAATGGATGGACACCAAAACAGTCCACAAATTGTACAAAATCTTAATCTCTCTTTTCTTTCTTTGTTAAATCTTTTTCTATTTCCTAAAAATTCACGTATGCTACCCCCTTAAAGGGTAAGGGTTTGAATCTCCGGGCGGAGCCTCCCCGTATAAAACTTTATTAAGAAGACCTGTATGAAAACCAGGGACGCTTTCCATTTGGCCAAAAACCTTCGGTTTGAAATTCCGGGAACTTTCCGTGTCAAATGGAAAGACTTTTTCCACCCAAGTACGGTGAAGAACCTTCGTTGTTTACGACTATACAAAAAGTTTCCGAAAAATCCGGTTGGAAAGCCATGGAACACGACGGGCGTTTTCCATTTACCGAAAAATTCCGGAAATTTCCATCGGGATAAAAACGTGTTCCATTTGAAACAAGTTTCATTCGTTGCCAGGCTGCCCTCCCAGGCTCCATTTTTCGCGCCAAAATTAAAGATATGGCCGCGAATAGCCTGGAACTGGTGAAGCTTGTAAATGAACACGAATTTCCATCGGAAAAGTTTCCATCGGAAAAACAGGACTTCCTTTTCAGACGTTCCGTTGGTCCCAAAAATCTTCCACTGGAACGACACGAAAAGTTGTGTTTCATTTGCTAGGAGCATTTAACGAAGTCTTAATGCTTTTACAAGTAACCATAAATAAATATAAAAAATGAAACACCATAATAATCCAGTACAACTTGTAAAAACTAATATAAAGTTAGACATAGACATAAAAAATGAAAAAGAACATGGCTAAAACAGATAGGTTTTCAGTTGGGACTTAAAGCTACTAAGACTTTGCGCGCCTCTGATGGTGGCTGGAAGGGAATTCCACAGTTTGGGGGCACAGACCGAGAATGCCCTATCTCCGTATGTTGCAGTATTACTTCTGGGTATTACAAGAAGATTCTGATTGGTTGATATTAAAGTCCAAGATGGTTTATAAATATGTAATAGTTCAGATTTATATATAGGAGTCATGCAGTTCAAAGCCTTATAGGTTAGAAGAAGTATTTTATAGGTTATCCTAGACTGTACAGGAAGCCGGTGGAGATTACGCAGAACTGGCGTAATATGATCGGTATTTTCCCCTTTTCGCAACTAATCTTGCCGCAGTATTTTGCAACCGTTGCAACTTGCTTAATTCAGACATTGGGAGCCCATACACGATACTGTTACAACGGTCCAGCGGAGAAGTTACAAACGCGTGGATCAACTTCTCGCAGTCCTCTTTTCCAAGGTACTTGCGGATTCGTTTCGATGTTTCTGATGGCAGGCGACGCCGACTTGCACACATTAATGAGGTGAGTCATCTTAAGATTACTATCCATGGCAACACCCAGATCACAAGCGACGGGAACAGGGGTGGCCAAGCTTCCTCCTACTGATAACGGTGGTGTAGGTGAAACGTTAGGAGACTGAAAACAGGGAGGAGAAATGTACAACCTCGGTTTTGCTCGGGTTACAGGAGAGCTTGTTCATGGTGCACCATACTAGAATGTCTTTAATACGCATCTCGAGTTTGGATAGTGCCGTAAGTTGCCCATCCCTAGAACTGATGGTTAAATAAAGCTGCAGGTCATCGGCATACATCATCAAATCGAGACCGTGTGCTTTAACCACATCCTCCAATGGGGCAATGTATAGCGAAAACAGGAGAGGGCCGAGAACCGACCCTTGTGGTACACCATATTTAAAGCAGTGTGCGAGGAGATGAGGTGATATCTCTGACAATAACGGTAGGAAAGTTCCAAACGGGAATTCGAGTTCCATTTCTTCAAACCCATCTTTGATACCAGTTTCAGGCTTTCGCAGTCATTTTTCGGTTAATGAGACTGATTTGTGCAAATGGTTAACGCAAGTCCGGAACAGAATTTACCATTCCTGAATTTTGTTTACCATTTGCTCAAACCGTGGTCCGACCGGTTTGCCCGTGTAAATGCTAAACAACCTCAGTTGCAGACTAGCAGTCTCACAAAAACCTCGCGTGATGGCGCAAGAAGCCAACAAATGAGCTGAGAAAAAAAATGTTGCACTGCCACTTGGAAACAGAATCTTTACAGTCTTTGTCGTGTAGAGGGAATGATTTTGAATGCTCCAATACCAGCTACTTGCAACCTGGGATCAGGCGTTCTTTTTTCGTTTGTTTTTGGCAAGAGAGGGGAAAAAAGAACGCTCTCCACCCGCGCGAGAGACATATAGGCCGGATAGGGAGAGGGTATGATCGCAGGCTTAGCTACTTGTTGCTGTTGCAGCTGTTTTTACCAGAAGGATATTAATTAGACCATAAAAGTAGTCTTGAGTCTACAGTGTACAGTCATGGTGGAGCTGTTGACAAAGTAAGTGTTGTGAACAGAGAAAAAAACAACAACTGCCATAAGAAAATATGATTTCAAAATAGCAAAGTCAGCGAATGCCGGGGAAATATTTCCGACAAAAAGTTTATCCTTTCTGCAAGTGCGCGCAACAGAAATGAAAATTTTGTGCAGACGGAACGATACCTCCGAAGGTCGTCTGCTTTCTACGGAAAATATCCCGCAGATCTGCAGTTCTACTTGCAATTTTAGCTAAATGGAAAGCGCCCCGATTGCGGCCGCTATGACGACGTCTACACGAATCACAAGGATGCCAATCTCTCTAGCAACGTTAACGTTCTCAGCACAAAACTTCCAAACAGTCGCAAAACCGGGACGGGAACAGTTTACTTTCCAGTTCCGGAAACTTTATTTTGAAGTCATTTTGGTGTTAAGCTGTTGAACACATTATATTAGCATCTTACAAGGATACTTGTTTATATTGTACAGCAACATAAAGAATTATTTTTCCCTTTCTTGTATATCATAAAAGATGATCTGAATTTCATTATAATGTATACTCTTTAATTTCTCTGAATTTAAAACGAATAACCCTGGTCGTAACGTAATTGTGACAATAAATGTGACAAATAACACAATTAACAAATATTCCTTACCAACAATTCGTAAAAATGTCTACGTCTATGACAGCTAATTTGGAACACAGAGGAGAAGAGAGCAAGCTTTCTTACATTTCTCCTCCTTTCCTCTCCTAGAGAGTTTGCTCGTAGACTACTTAACAATTAGATTATGAGCTCGAGATTTCTATCGCGTGATAGTTGATGAGGCCGAAAGCCGAATCAACTATCACGCATACAAAATCGAGAGCGAATAATCTAATTGTTTTAGTATAAATCGCGATTAATATTCCACTAAAGTGAAAAGTTTTACATCACTGCACTGTTATTTCGAAGTATAAGACGGTGCCTGCCACTCACCTTTTCGCTACTCACTATCTATCACGGAATAGATAGCGAGTAGGGTAGCCAATCAGATTGCAGCATTTATGATAGAACGCTAGTAGATTAATACTAATAACGGTTAGGAATATCGCATTCCAAAAGTTAACTTTCACGTGAATAGTAGAGATCAGCGACAAACTCAGATTCTCAGCAAAACCAGTCGTTCAGCCCACATTCCGTTGTTGGCATATAAGACTGATTTGCAAACTTGGCCATTGTTGCTAGATGTACAAATTTTGACAAGGATCAAATGCAAAATGACCAAATGATGACAGAACAATGTTGCTATTTCACTGGTGAGGGAGTGAATCTCCTTTACAGAGCATCAAAAAACAAGAATATCCATCACCTTATCGCTCAATTTCACTTATTCTGATACTTACAAAATATTAGATGCGAGTTCAAAACTGCACCACTAGCAGCAAGTCTTCTTTTTGATTAAGTAGCTCTTAAATAAATTTATTTTTTAAGTTTAACTGCACGACTAATGTGCAGGTTAACCAAGCACTTATTTAACTCTTAACCCACTGTCTTGGACATGTTTAAAGTAATAATACGAAAATTACTGTCGCATGTAAAGAGCAACAATAGAAAGAGCATTTAGCAGTCAATCAATTCTTTGCATCTTTCACACTTGAAGCAGGTGTATGTTGATCACTCACAGAGGTTTTGATCAATGCAGCTGTCATGTTTTATTGATGGTATATTTTCTTCTCTCGGGAAGGAAGTTTTCTGTGACAGTCTTCACTCCATGTTAAGTCAACAAAGGTGAAACACGGAGATTGAATGTTCTTAATGATCCTCACAGTTTTTGATTCCATCTGTGGGTCAACAGGCTGTACTGATACCTCATTTTTGTTGTTGTTGTCATTGTTGTTGCTGGTAAAACTGTTGTTGTTTGCCTGATGTAATATCTGAATCCATGTCATTCATTCTGGCATCAACGATTCATTCACTCCTTCCATTGGCCACGCCTTGAGTCAGAAACTGTTTTGTGAGCTCGTACACGCTAAACATGACTGCAACTTGGGGCACCACCCTCATGTAGTTGATTGACAGTCCACGGTACAAGCCTTTCCTGACACCATCCTCCATGTACACAGTGACAAACGTATTGATGCAGCCACTGGAAGATAACCAGAAAAACTCTTTTGAGCAAAGGTCAAGATTGGTTGCTGCAGCAGGAGCTCACTTATCATCACAGAACAACATCTGGACTGGAGAAAGCTTATCAAGATTGTGCAAACACACTAAACATGGAAATAGCAAGTCTCTGGACACAATAAAAATTATTGAAGTTCACTTTTGAAGTTGTGAGAGTTGTTTACCTGTACTTGTGGCCATCTGTCACGGCTCCAGCAAGCTGCATGCGCCGTCTAACAACGTCTAAAGGATATCTGCAAATAATTGCAGTGAAAATTTAGATTTCAGTTTGTAAATCCACTTTACAGAGATGTGAAAACAAGTTAATGCTAAGACTTAATAGTGTGGCAAGTTGATTAAAGAGACTTATAACTTACGCCACTGTTTGTGATGTTGCCCCAGCAAATGCACCACACACAAGCCCACCAAGTGGTGTGAGAACAGTTTCACCAGTCTCTGTGTTAACCTTTGTCAAGGTGCCATTCATTTTAAGGATAGCTTCCTTGAAGGTTTCATATGCCAAGAACCCAAATCCTGCAGAAAATAACATGACATTGGAATTAGTGGAGAATTTCAAGCTTGCAGGGTGATCAGTGCAAGGTAGAAAGTTAAGGTTAACAGTCAATTTTCTTGTTTGTGTTTTGGTTTCCATCAAAATCATTCCTAAACAACCGTCAAAGCAAAAACCTTAACTGCAAATTTGCAAAGCTTCTGTCAATAGTCAGCTTTCTTAAGATACATCTATTTACCACTTGCAATTTTACGTCTTCTTTCCCTGGGACCAACCTAACAGGTACAAGGGGGTGGAAATATATGGCTATGTACACATAGGCTAGGACCCAAAACCTTAGACTGGGTTTCCCCACGATACAAAATGGGAATGCTGACAACTGAAATGTTATGTGGAAGAAACTTACAGTGTTATGTGTTTATCGGCAACTGCCTTAAACATTTTACAGATTTAATTTGTTACAGCATCTTGTACAATGTACTTACCTACAGCGGGAATCATGGCAATTGTGGTTGCTCCATAACCTTTGTAAAGGGCTGTGAAACCACCCTCAGTGGAAAAGATCTGACTAATTGTGTGACACACACCACAGTATATTTCTTCATCCACTACCTGAAATGCCAGGCGTGAGCGGACAACGTCCATGGGATAGGTGAACGTACAGGCTGTCATACCTGGTCAAAGAAGTTAGTGGTTATTATTGATGAAATCTGTAATACAAGGCATTGAAAACGTAGACTCCCTAGGAAACTTAGCCATTATTTACTTTAGCAAGTTTTTTCTTTGTAAATTGTCAAAATGTTTACAAAACTTACCTGCAAGTGACCCAGAGACAAGCTTGCTCACAGCACAATTATCACAAAGAGGAGTAAGAACCTAAGTAGGGAACAAAAACAAACTGGACTTGTTGATACCTGGGTATAAAAGAGAAGCCCAACAAAAAAACAGTGCTTTGTTTCCCAGTTTGGCATTGGGACTGGGACATGGGGTGCAGCTCAATAAATAAATAAATAAATAAATAAACTGAGTTTGGTTAAATGAGGGTGACAGTAGGCAAATGACAGACCTGCACCCTCAGATTTTGGATCGAATGGGAATTTTTTTGAACAGAAGAAAACCAGCGAGTCTAGAGAAGCAAAATCTCAGGCCACATTAGTGGGGAAAGGCAGGTGGGGTAAGGGGGTTGGGGGGTAGGGGCACATTTGCCCCTACTTTTCTTATGAAAGGAAGAGTTCTTCACCACATTGAAACCTGATGCTAGTCAGGGTCACTCACCTTCTTGTACTGTTCGTAGGAAACAAACTGCAAGGCACCATAAGGAAAGACTCGCAGCATGAGGGCACCATTTCCTGTAGTTACAAGAGACAACAATATAAATCAAAATGTGCTGATATTTTGTTCAATATTGTATTTCCAGACTAAAGAGCAAATTGACACCAGTATCATTACACACACAATATTATGAATACTGGAACAAAACATGCCCTCACATATTTCTGTCTCAAGTACATAAAATTCTGAAACCTTTGTAATATTTTATTCAATAAACAAAGACCCATCCCCTTAACATCAGTTTGTTTTGTCAGCAGTTCATCAGATGGGATTTGAAACAAATGAAAACAGAGGGAATTTTTGAGATCTTCCATACCTCTGTAGTAGCCCAAAGGCCCCTCCTTATGATAAATGGTTCTCAGAGCGCGAAAGACACCTAGACAAACACAAGCAAATCAAAGGCATGTCAGAAACGCCACGTTTTCGCGGAATATTTTTGCAGGCAAAGTTCAAGAGGTTAAGCCTATTTTTATTACGTACTGAATGGTATCTATATCTCGATCGACACCTCTTACGAAATATGGGAAATCACTTTGACTGATTAGAAGACAACAATGGAGTTTGATAAAAATATCCGTGCCTGTTGTTTTTAAAACTGCGCTGTTTCAGTTAAACAATGGCATAGGATGGGGAATTGAATATCCATTGGTGGGGCAATACACGCATTTGTTATTTCCAAATAAATTGTTGTCTTACCCATATCTCTGTAGTGGATATTCTGAGCTTGAAAAAGTATTTTCAATCTTTCCAAAGGAGCTGTAGATGTCTTGGCACAACACGTCGAAACACCTGCAAAATACATCAGTGTCAGCAACATTTATCGTGACATCGTGTCTTGCCAGAACACAATTTGACCTTCAGTTAGCCACAAGTACGACCCACAGTAGAAAGAATATTTAATTAAAGAAAATTCGATTTTTTTACAAATGCTGGAGAGTCATGAAAAAAAAACAAGTTATAATTGCCTTTTTAGCCTGTTAGAATCCTAGAATAAAGCAAAAACGATCGACAAACATTGTTTACATAACATGGCGCGCACACTGTTTGCCTTGAATTGTAGATCGGATGCAATATCCTTTGAGCAAATTTCGTAAAAAAGCGCTTTAGTTAGGGATCAGCTCTACAAAAGAGATCGCACAACCAACACCAACCTCCAGCTAGAAATGTCTTCAATGCATGGTCAGCTTTTACTGCTTTTGCTTCCATTTTTCTTCGAAGAAAATTGCGCGAAAAGCACTCTCACAGCAACGTTTGGTAACCAAACCAATATGAACGTCGATTTCCAGTTTCTTTCACGTGTTAAGTCAGCAGAAATCGTAAACAGCTTTTCACATGATTCGTCTGATAGCTTTAGTTCTTCAAGCAGAGAAACTGCTGCGAACTTAGCTGAAGGCCTCCACCTCTAAACTGAAAAGATATTGCTTGTTTCGTTTACTTATCCTTCGTGTTTACAACTGAACATGCAGCTTTGCACGACTAAACATCACGCAACACTCGTTGCTCTTTGTATTGTTCACGTGAAAACGTCAGGGGGGAGATTGAGTCACTCATTTCACAACTTTCGCTAAAACATCGCGATCATGAATAAAAACGCAAGAGTTACGAAAAAGTGTGGTAGTTACAGGCTGTGGTTGCTACATAAAAATAAAAATTAAAAATAAGTTTTGTTGCTCTAAAACTGCATTTGGGTCAGCTAATACATACAGATTGTTTGCTGCGTGTCCCCCCGGGGTTGACTTAAACTATGCGATCAAAATAGAGGACACCGCGGGGAGCATTTCATAAAGAGGGTCTTTCTTGGGTAGATTCGAATTTTGTGATAAAGACCGGGGGCATTGTTGGTCAGTGCAAACAATATTTCGTATCTTAACTCAATTGAGGAATCAAAAGCATGAAAGATGATATAAAACAACTGAAAAATTTGCCTGTTTAACCGGTTTCAGTTTTTGCCACCTACTGTAGCTCCGTGCCCGTTGGTCTTCACCGGCGCTTTCAAAAGTCACGTAACCTTACAGTTATGATTTTAGAAAAGAACTGCCTTTTTCTTCACGTATAAAACTCGAAATAATATCTCTTCAACAGCTTGTTATGGTGTATAATTCTATAGTAAATTCATACAGTTTGTAGGTGAAGGGTGATCACATGCATCACCGTAAAAAAGCGATTTGAGAAAGTTCGTGGGGACCGGCGAAAAGATAAAAAGATACACCCAAGAGACAAATACACTTCCTAACCACATCCGCAGCGTGTAACCACATGAAAATTATAGTACAACTTGTGACAAAATTTATATTTATTTCATATTACCGATTTCATATCTTTGCAACCTGGGCCGACTAGATTGATTACATGGAAAATGTAACTTCGTTGAACTCGGTCAAAATCCAGTCAATGGCTTTCACCGAGGGGACTTCACCCACTGAGAAAAAAACCGAAACCTTCTTCCGGAGTTCAAGAATAAAAGGAATAGATTACAAAACTCTGGAATTTGCTTGTTTAGGCATATCAGTACATCTCTCTCTGCACACTGGCCCTAAAAGTTTTGTTGTAACTAGGGGTTTAAGAGCGGAAGCCTGGAAAGGGCGGGGGGAGGGGTGAGTGAAAGATACGGTAGACAATAGGTAAGAACACCTTTCGTGCCGACAGTGATCGATAGGGTTTTGTGAATAGCCGACCGACTAGTATGACGCACACTGTGCATAGAGAGGTTTCATTACGTTCATATTGAACGCAAAAAACAATGAAAATGTTGCTCCGTTGGGAAAAATATTCTGTTCTTATGCAAATAGTTTTAATTGTTTTGTGCCTCCATGAAAACCCTCCATATTTCCTGTTGTTTTCAGTTTGCGTCAAACCACGTCGAAAAAGTAAAGAAATTAATAAAACAACGAGTGTGTTAAACAACGAGTTCCTTGCGTGTGTAGTTACAAAAACACTCAATTTTGTTATCGTACGGCAGTGCCATTGTTTCACTTGTTTGTTTTATAGAATTTAGACAGGATACCCTATGGCGAACAATCAGTGATAAGCTCTTTCAGGAGCCCTTTGCAAGTGCATTGATCTCTGGCCTGATCTGTGCTCTCTCGCCAAAAGAGAGGAACAATTTTCTCTTTAATTTTGTTGATTTATCCTCGATCTTTGCAGGTTACAAATAATAGGAATTGAACTTCCCAAAAACGGGAAAAGCTAAATAAACAAAAGCCTGTATTGGTTATAAAAGAACATTACATGGAAAACTGAAAACTACACGTTTCCTTCGCCGAGTTCAGTCGCCTTGACGCCGCTCTTATAGGCATGCGCACTGAACGCCACACGAAGGTGAGGGGAAGCGCGTGAGTTTTCTCATGTTAGTCGCAACTTCGTTATAAACGCGTGGAGTGTTGTCGTTTCCTGTGTGGAGCCTCGACAAAAAGCTGGGATCACGTCTCTCGTGGAACGCTGAGAAATATGTCGAAACGAGCTAGCTAAAACTAGATTTTTTTAGTATCTGAGACGGCAGAATAAGGAGAAAATCAATGGTTGCACTGACTCTTCAGAATTCTACGGGTTTTATACCCCTGTACGTGATTACATTTAATTAGAAGCACCCCTAACCACAATCGCGCTCTCTCAGGATAGTATTTCTAAAAGGTGTGATCATGTCCCTCGTGGAACGCTGAGAAATATGTCTAAACGAGAACTAGATTGTTTTAGTTTCTGACGGACGGCAATAAGAAGAAAGTCAATGGTTGCATAAAGCTTTCCAGAATTCTACACAGTCGTATACCGTTGTACGTGACTATCTTTCATTAGAAGCACCCCTAACCACAATCGCCCTTTCTCTCTCTCAGAGTACTATTTGAGTATTTCCATTCCACGTCGCTTGACTGAAGACCGGTTATTTCATGATCACATCTATAGTTAACTAAAGGCAAGCCTTGTGTCCATCCACTGAATTAAACAAGCCATAAAGCCCCCCCTGGATGGGATGCGTAGGGTTACCCCTTAGCTCTTCTGTTAGGATTCAACAGCTAATTGGGATGACCCTCTACCAACCGTATTTTGTTATCAGTTGACGTTAACGTGAAAACTAGTCACATTTTGTGATTTCGAGATCTTCTTTTAACGCGGTGTTGGACAATGAACACTTAAGTCTTATTTTCGGCGCTACCCTCGCGTCGCGTCTCCTCGAAACGGGGAGAAAAGCGGTCGGGAGGTGTATAGGAGGGTGAAAAGGTGGCGGGAAGCGGGGGAAAAAGGGAAAAATATTCCGCAATCGAACTGATTTGCAAAGAAGCGGGAGCCAACAAATACATGGCGGGAACTGGAATTAAAGGGTACAGAAAGCGGGAGGTTTACCCCCTGCCCCCCTGCCCCCCTGCCCCCTGCCCCCCTGCTCCCCTGCCCCCTGTCCCCCCTGCCCCCTCTCCCCACACACTGAGGGTCACAATACTTTGACAACAAATGAATTTGTCACGTGGCGAACTTGAAGCAAACTCTATTAAAACCATTTTATTATGATTTGAGTCGGTATTTTTTTGCTTCCCTTTAGCACAAGAACAGAATAAACGTTACTGGGAAAAAAGAACAAAAAAAAAATTTGAGTTCCAGGAAAGTCTCAACTTTTCTAGTTTGGCCACTGGAACTGAGACAGAATCATGGCTTTTAGAAACAAGATACCTCTCCTGTTTAGAAATCAATATGGAGTGTTATTTCTAAACTGGGAAAAGAACGGCCGAAATATTTCCAAAAGACGAAAGATTAGGCCAAAAAACAACAGCAACAGCAACAACAAGTAAGCAAGCACACAAGCAAATAGTGGTGTGAAATGTCACGCGATCTCCTGAGAGGTGCTAGGTTCCTGGGAACCAACTTCCTTATTAGGTGTTGAAATTTGGTGTGACCGACGGTGTGGCCTGGGTCGAGCGGTTTGCAGAGGGAGGGAAGGACGCTTCGGTCAGCTCGTTTTCTTGCAGGATTTGGAACCCAGTCGATAAGTTATGGGTTACAAGACGTTCTGTGCGGTTTTTGTTGTGATTGTGGGTGTTTCGATAGTGGTTGTTCCTGTGTTAGTTAGTAAATATCTGTTCCCAGTGGGCGAAACACCTCGGCTTGATGAAAACCAATGGTGGGGAAAAGGACAAGAGGTTGATCAAGAAGATACCTCTGTCAACCGAATCTTCGTGAGTCTATCCGATGAAATTCTGAACGATCTAAAGGAAAGGCTGTCTAAAACTTATTTCTTCGAGAACCTTGAAGGAATTGACTGGGAATACGGCATGAACCCAGACTACATGAAAGAGCTTGTGGAATACTGGAAGACAAAGTTCGATTGGCGCAAACAAGAAATACTGTTGAACACTTATTCTCATTTCAAGACAAAAATAAGCGGAATAGAGGTCCATTTTGTGCATTATAAGCCGGAACTCAAGGAGGGCCAGCGAGAAGTCCCAATTATGATGGTACATGGTTGGCCAGGGTCCTTTTATGAGTTCTACCAAGTCATCCCAAGGTTGATAGCTGCCTCAACAGATGAATATGCATTTTCAATCATCTGTCCTTCCATCCCAGGATATGGATTGTCAGAAGCACCTCATAAGCCAGGTTTTGAGACATTTGCTGCTGCTCGGGTATTTAGCAAACTCATGGATCGCCTTGGTTACGAGTCTTACTATGTTCAGGGTGGGGACTGGGGTAGTGCAATCACAAGTGCAATGGCAGTTATGAATCCAAGGTGAGCAGTTAAACATTTCTAACCGGGATGTGGAGGGGGAAAAGGGGGGGAACCCAGGAGAAAAGAGGACAGGAGGTGCCCGTGAGGCTGAAGTAGGGGGGGAAGCGGGATTCCTAAGGTGGCGGGAAGTGGGAGAAATTGTGCAATATCTTGCAATTGAAAAAGGCGCATCACATGAAAGTGATGTGAGTGCTTTTTCGCGGGTTTTAGGTCTTTTCTAGGTGTATTCCATGTTATTTCCATGCCAAAGAAATACTGAAGTGTGCAAAGACTTCATATGCCAAAAACTGAAATGCATGCCAAAGCTCTTTGGTGTACCCCTCATAAAATGTAGTCATAGGTCTTTTAGGTTCAAAATTTGTGGTTTGGAACTTCCTAGGGTGCTGAAATCTAAAAATGACTATTGCATGAGTTATCCTTGTATCTTTCCAGGCATTTTATTATTTTAGTTGGAGAAAAAAAAATAACAGTACATACTTGCCAGAAAAAAATTATAATGGCACCAAAGGTAAAGTTGCACCCAGGCTACAAGCAGCTTACATGGCCATCGCTTATCTTCAGTTTCTGTAATGCAATTGCCATTTTGTTGACCTTGTTGTATTGTGAAGTCGTATGAATTTCAGTTTGCAGTGAAGCATTAATATTGCCTCTTGTGTCCTTAGATAGCATAATTGTTAGAGAGTAGGCAATGTAACTTGCAATGGTGGGTTTTTGTCTAAGAAAGCCCTTTTCAAAGTTGCTTTACTGTTGATCTCAAACCTCTGTGGACGAAAGCTTTTTTAGGCTGTTTTATAGATGGTTGATGACACTCTGCAGTGAAAAAAAAAAGATCACGTTTGTTGGTCTCAAGCTGGCCACAAGATTTGTCACGCTGAACAAACCATGAATGCATTTCAGTCATCACAAATGTCCTCAAACAACATCATTTCATGAGATAAAAGATTACCTGAGGGCATGAGGGGTGACTGCAGTTAAAATTCATCTATCAAAAGATAATAGTCGCCGATCTTTTAGTAAACAAGCTTGGTATCATGAATGTGATAATTTCTTCCAAACCAGCATGCAGTTAATAATGGTCTGTTAAGTGATTTTTAAAAAACATGTCCACCGCCATCTGAGATCGACAGTAAAAGCTTTAAGTTTTGGGACATGGCAACAGATACATACCTAAGTATGTAGTTAGATGGAAGTCCTCTTCCATGGATGACCTGTTCCTTCTAAGGGTGTGCCATCTAGCTTTCTTTCCAATTTCCTTTTCCAGTCAGATCCGAGGACTGCATCTCAACATGCTTACTGGATCAGTTTTCAATTCACCTCTCGCCTATCTGAAAGTAAAGCTGTTTTTCCCAGAGAAGGAGCAGAACAAGATTTTTCCCCTCAAAAACTTATTTTTCAAATTGCTGGCTGAGTCAGGATATTTTCACTTACAAGGTACAGATGTGTTAAGTTATTATTATTATTATTATTATTATTATTATTATTGAAAGAGGACTAGCAGCAATCAAATAAATGTTTCCATTTCTATTTTTTAATTTTTTGATATAATTATTTACATAACTTTTACCGTATTTGTTATACCTCTTCAGGTTTTCATTAGAGTGCCTATTCTTGAACAACTATTTTCAAACATATTTTTAAATTTTTAAATACGAGTAACTTGTAAGTTGAGAATTTTTTTACTTTATACCACTTTTAATGTTAAATGTACATAAGGTTTTTCATTAGATTATGTTAATAGTTAGCAATTGTGTAATAAAAATTGTTTCATTTTTTATTAAATTATTATTATTATTATTATTATTATTATTATTATCTGTTTCAATGAGTAAAGCTTTTGCCATTTTCCCAGCTTTTTTTGTGGGACTACTTAATTTTGTGGCAAGCTCTAACTCAATGAATTTAATGTAAAAGCACAAAGGCATTACATTTTGCAAAAAAAAATATGACCCTCAGTTTTGCACTTGTCGTTTTAAATTAAAACTTGGAAAAGTATCAAGAATTAAGAAAAATAACTTACTGTATTATATGTAGGGTTCAGAAACTTGGCCAGGGTCTCCAAGTAGTTCCCTTAGGTCTAATATGGAATCATTTCTCTGTCAACTATTGCACTTAGCATCTCTCAGAAGTGAGAGGCAGAAAGAAAAAAGATGTATGTGTGGAAAGGGATAAGTACATAACAATCATTCATTAGTTTGATTGTGAATGCTCTGTTAAGTTATACAAAACTTTCACAGCATTTTACTCTTCGTTCAAATCAGTGTTAACCAAATATTCTCATTTTGTTTTAGCAAGTCGGCCTCACTCTGTTGGCTTGGCCACCAATGATTCCCCTGCAGGACTGGCTGCATACATATTGGAGAAGTTTGCCATGTGGAGTGGATGTCAGACCACTGACACTGCAATGTGTTTGGAATCTTGCTTCTCCAAAGATGACTTGTTGACAAATGTGATGATCTACTGGGCAACACACACAATTACATCTTCAATGAGGCTTTATTATGAAGCAATGCACAGCCGTGATGTTCAAAAAGCATCAAGGTTGGTAACCTCAATGCCCAGGGTGGAGGTGGGTGGAGGGAGTACTCTCTGTCTGGAAATGGGTGTGGTAAATCATGTATTTTAGTTTGTTTTAAAGGCAAGGAATTTAGAATTAGGAGCATGTCCCCAGGAAAAAAACTTTAGAGATTAACTCCACCAAAAGACACGTAGCATGATATCTCAGTTTATTCTGCTTTTCATCTTCTTTGTAGGATTCCCATCACAGTTCCTGTAGGACTAGCTGACTTTCCACATGAGCTTTTCCGCCAACCAGAGCCTTGGATTCACAGTAGATGTCTTGATATTGTTCAGTATTCTGAGATGCCTCGTGGTGGCCATTTTGCTGCCTTTGAAGAGCCTGAGTTGTTTGCGAGTGATGTCATTAAGTTTGTAGAGAAGGTTGAGAAGCGTATTGCAGCAAAAACAGCTGAATCCATGACTACACCAGAGTCTGAATGAATATTGGATCCATGTGCTAACTGCAAGGAAGAAAAGGAAGGAAAGTACCTTATTATAGGAGAAGTTGCATTGTCCATTTAATTGTTGTGAAAATGTAGTGACACAAAAAGTCACTTGCAGGCAGAAGACAACATCAACATCCATACATTCTCAAAATTCATGAAAATTTAATTTTGCAAAATGTTAGCACTGCCACTCAAAGATTTCCAAATAAAGTTAATTGTTACAAAAAAAATCCCTTAAAAAGGTAATTTGTTTCTGATTAGCTTTAACTGTTGGTCAGTTGTTAAAAATAGGATCTTTTCTGCCAGTCTGGAACATTACCATTCAAATGAATGGAAGAGTCTTTTGAGCTGTACATTCAGGGTGGGTATGGTGCTTTTCTTTCCTCGACCTATTAAAAAAACAACTTTCCAATTTGTTTTAGTTTTTCAGCTCAAGCTGTTTTAGAAGTGGAAGGATTAACTAGTCAGGAAAGTTGCATTGTGAAATACAGTCAACTCTTGCGATAATTATATAACAGTCACCATTATGGGTGTTGGGGTGCAGCGGTGTAGTGGTTAGCGCATTGGACTTCAGATCTGAAGTTCAGTGGTTCGACGCCCAGTGCCTGCCATCGTGTTGTTTCCTTAGACAAGAAACCTTACTCCACATTGTCTCTCTCCACCCAGGTGTATGAAATGGGTACCGGCAACATACTACTGGGGGTAACCCTGCAATGGACTAGCATCCCAATACTCTCAGTTGCTTCATGTTACATAAACTGGAATAAGCTCTGGCCATGTGGGCCTCCTTGGCTCGTGTGCGACTTTATGCACCATAATGGGACAAGGATATGTGGCCATAATAGAGAGAGTCAGACTGTACTAACAGTTCTTTGTTCTTCTTTGCCAAGACCGCAACTCTTGACTGTAATAATGGTCTCGTCTGTCCGTAATAGCGAGTGCTCCACAATAAAAGAGTTGACTGTACTAGTTTTAACTAGTTTTTACTAGTTTTAAAATTTCCCATGCATTCCTTTGAACTGCTCAAATATTATTTCAATGTACTAGGTAGTGTAACAAGAGAAGTAACATTTTAAGTCCAGATATAAAGATGTATATTCTCCTTACTTTTCTCCATGCGTTTCTAATGATGCTAGTAAAAAGAATTTGTTTAAATATCAAGACATTATACTGCAATGTGCCTGACAGCATTCTTAAAGCAATGCAAAAAATAGTTGACAAACAAGAACGTACTGTTATTTTTGTAGTTATAAAAGTAGCTTTAATTTAGACTTTCATGTTCCAATAAAGTTCATTTTGCACTTTTTTTCCCATCTGACTTGATGCAGTTTAGTACTCAATTCACTCACCCCTGTACAAGAAATGCTGTAATGTTATGTAAATGTTGTTAGCCCCACACCTAACCTCCTATGTGCAGGGCCTGTCGCTGGTTAGTTCTGCCTGGCCTGCAAAAACCTAACCTTCTTTTAGCACAAATTGTTTGGGGTCTTTTTGCTTTGTTTCAGCCCCAAACTAATCACTTTTTTCAAACTAACAGGAGAAACATTCCTTGTTTTATGTATACCGAACACCTTAGAGAGTGTTAACCATTTGCAATAAAGAACTAACTGGGATCACAAAAGCAGGCACACCAACTGAAAGAGATGGGCACTTAACATTTAACAATTATTTGCCGAAGGCGAAGTAAATATTGTGGAATAATCCACAAGGCGAAGTCGAGGGGATTATTCCACAATATTTGCTGAGCCTGAGGGGAATATTTGTTTTAGTATAATTGCACAGGTGATTATCAGAGCAAATGCATTTTTTTTCTTTTCTCCAGAAATATCAAAAATCGCGTGGTGACCATTTTGAAAATTAGTGCTTCAGTGTTATAATCACCTCCTGCGGTGTGATTTCGGCAAAATGCCGAAGCTATCCCGAAAAAATATGGTTATAGGTGGTTTGCTTACAAGGGTACAAGTCTACCCCTACCCGACAAGGAAGCTTAGCACTCGCTGCGCAGGTGACAACATTCCAAGTCACATTTTCTGGAAGGTAGACGTGACCATCCGGAAGTCGTTTATGGCTATTTTTAGTTTCGTCAAATTATGAAGGTGTTGGTGCTTTTATAAATAGTAACACTGTTAAAAGTTACCAGTAATAGTGCCTATTCCAGGAAGTTGCAGTGGTTTTTGTTTGTTTGTTTGCTGTGTTTGTTCTATTGTGGCTTTTGTTTTTTGAAAATCGACACAAAAGCTGGATTGTGCTACTTTTAAGCGGTGATTTTTTCCTTAGGCTTTTTCTTACTTTCTGTCTGGAAATGTTAAGTTTCCCGGCCTACTCTTTTTTTTTAAACCAACAACAACCTTTGAATGGAGATCAGAGGTCCACACGACGCATAAATAAACCGCACTGGTTTGGCTTTGCTGGATCTCTGGTGTAGAGATGCTGGAGCCAGACGTCACTCGAAGTGTAATTGAACAAAACTGAATGAAAGGCTGGCACTACGGCAAAGGGAACTGATAGTTGAGCTTGTCTGGACCTTTTTTTCTAGCATACTTTTCTGTGCACATTCATACTAATGAAATACTCGATTTGTATTCGTAGGTCACTTTGCACTGAAAAATTACTGGCTATGGAGCTAAACAGAACTGCAGCGCTCGATGTTCTTCTTGTTATAAATTTGAAACAAAGCAGTCCCTTGTGTGCTCAGTCAGTTATGTAGAGGCTACACGACGCTGGACACCATGTAACACTGTTTGGTAAGCAAAAATAATTGTATTATAGCCTGCTTGTTTGACACGATTCCTCGATTTTGGTCAATTCTCTATTTCAAATGCGTCAATTTAGTGAACGATTTCTTATAATGTAATCTGTAGTGTTATTTACAATGCGTTCGAACTGAACGTCCCTGAAAAGGCGACTGCGAACAGGAATGTCTATTACAATGAATAAGCTAAGCGTGCCCAAGGCAATTTTTTTGTTAAATAAGTTTTTCAACATCGTTATAATTTATACTCTGGTTTGTAGTGCTGCGTGGAAGAGCTTATACTTATTTCACTGTGGAGAACATTTATATGCTAATGTACGTAATATTTAAAGGGACTATTATATTGAATTTCAATCAAGTCATGTGTGGTTTGGTTGTGGCTGTAATTTTTAGTGGGATGGGTGGGTGTGCTAGCGTGCTGGCGGGATGCAAAACATACACGCACAGAAACAGCTCTTTATAGCAAGGAGATTAAATCATACGAAGTCTTTTTAAAAAAGGATGCCTATTATTCAAGGAATGTGTTTCTTTCAAAACAGGATCTTAAAGTGTAGAGGAGTGTCGTTTATCCTGGTGGGGACCTGTTTGGGTGGAGGCCAAATAGGAATGTTCAAAGACTCGTATAGCTTCTTTTTTTTTTCAAGTTCCTTCTGCACAAGGGAAGCTCATCCCTATTTTAGAAGATCCACCGTCTCCTTTGAACACTGTTTATGAGAGACCTCAAGAACTTCTCCGTGACAAAATCTGTGAATCAGATGCCGTGATTCTTATCACCAATCATCCAGTATGTGAGGTGCCTGATTACTTAACATGTGTCACACAACACTTCAACGGCCATGTGTACTCATGGATCTCATATGGACTGACTTGCTCACTCCTTGGGGGCCTGGTGCACAATAGACAAGTTGCCATGGAAATAAGATGGCTTCTGGAAGACTCTCAAAATTTATTGGTGGGAAGAATTCTTCCACGACCGTGCTTTTTTGATAAGCTATACAGTGTTGCCCCATGTGGGAAACACCTGAGCCATGTGTGCTTTAAACATTAATGGGTAAATTAGATTAAACATAGTGGGATTGAAGCTTGAAAAACAGCCTGTGCTATCAAGTTGCAAATACGGTATATTGATCTTTATTTTAAAGAATTTTGAAAGAGAAAAACTCACTTAGCCTACAACTTAACCCCACTTAGACGCCTACAATTCAAAACTTTCGTTGAAAATCATCATTATTGTCATCAATTCATTGGGTGAATGGGGTGAATGAGATCAGATTTTTCTTTTTGGTTGAGCTTCTTTCATCGTGTCGTTTGAAAGGTCGACACTATGCTGTCCTCTATATTTCAATTTTCCCTGTATTTTGGACAAGGTACTTTTAAGCGACTTTCATGGTTTATTTTTGTCCAGTCCTCTAATACCATGAAGCTAGATCTAGCTAGGGTGCTTTAGAGTTATTTATTGTCATTTTCTCACTGTAAGTGAGCAAAAGGTTAATTAAATTAATTAAATTTAGTTAATTTGATTTCAAGTTTTACTCAAGCAAGCATTCATGTCCTTTGATTTGTTTGATAAAAAAGTTTGTAAATAGTTGTATCTATAAATTATATGTCATATAATTTGTTCAAGTTTTCCAGATGCAAATTATAGTTTTAGAGAATTCTATCTTTATTCAAATAAACAAAAGCTAAGTCTTCATGAGGTGACATCTGTACAAACGTTGCATTAATAATATTGCATTAAAACAAAAGATGGAGTGATATCTGCAAGGACACTGAATGTTGAAGGAGATAAGTCCATGGGGTGTGCAACTTCCTCTTTTGTCAAAGGAAAAAACGCTCTTTTTTTGCTCTAAGCCCTTCCCCCCCCCCCCCCCACCACATGAAATTCGATCCAGCACTGGCGAAATGAGCCGTTGTGCGGCAATTCGAGCACTGATGAAGTAGTCCTTGCACCCCTGGTTGTTTAATTTGTTGGGGGGCGGGGGAGGCGAGGATGAACAGTGGATGAAAAGGGCCGGGTATTATTGGGGGGGGGGGGGGAGGGGCACCCGAAGTGTGAGGAGGCGAAAAGAGTAGTGAAGAAAGTGGACGGAATTCTTGAAAATAGGGTTTTTTAAGAGGTTGCCTCACCACCCAGAGCCATTAAGCTAGTAAAGAAATTCCTGATTCACTTTCAAAACATGGAAAAACAAACAAAAGCGCAGGAGAAGTAAGAACTAAGAATTCTCAGTTATCCGTCTTTTACTGGTCCTGAGTTTGGACTTAGCCGCACGTCTGTCAAAAGGTCAACATTACGTGCTTCTAATAGGCTCCTGGTATGTTTCTTGCAAACTCCTTATTGGCTTATTTTTGCTTTCTGCATTTTGTTGGCTTGAAACTGGTTTCACTTGAAGTATTTTCTGAGTTTGACTTTGAAATAAGTCTTACAGTTTTGCGTAGAAAAAGCAGATGAACACCGGCTTACGGTTTAACAACGAAAGCTGAAAACGGGCTCATTTAGTGTTAGGAGGCGACTGGCACAGGATATTCCACACTGAATTGTTCAACATTTGGAATGAGCGGGTTGGAGCCCTGCCTTCGTTGGATAAAAAGAAAAATTTGTTCTGCTGCACGTCAAACATCTGAAGACCAGGAAAATACAGTTTTGCCTATTCAGTAAAGGAAAAAAGGTTGCTTCAATAAGATGGGTTGCTCCGTACAAGTCAGTGTCAAGATGCAGTGCTTGGAGATGCGGAATTGTTATTCGCCAGCAAGCTTTATCACAACAAGGTGAATTCTGAAAAAAGATTTTTCGAAGGTATTTGTTCTCCTGCATGCATTCTGCTGGTCCATTCTACGGATCAGTTAGCGTTTCCTTTGATCAGGATCCAATAAGTAACAGTTTGTTCGTGTTTTCACATTTTGTTTCACTCTCAGTCTAGTGGTTGAGCTTTCTTGACAAGTTTTCAGAGATCTCTTTTTCACATTTTCTGAACGCCATAAGCTTATGCTTATAAAGGTTATCAAATTTTCAATTTAACTTTTAAACACAATAAACTTAAGCTTACTTGAAAACTTAAACTCTAGTTTAAAAAAATCTTTTTCATTCTAAAAATTCTTCAATGTGAGCTAGAAATTTTTAAATTGCTTTTCTTTTAGGTCAATACACGTCATTGCAAACCTTCCTTCTTATTCTGTCGTAAACCAAAAAAAAAACGACTGGGCTGTATTTTATAACCAAAACTTTCAAGCTAAAAGCTAAAAACAAAATATTCTAACTAAAAATGAAATTTTTTGCGACGTCAAATTGTCAGGTCTTTTGCACGAGCATTCGAACAAGAAGCTTTCTTGAGGGCGCTGTTTGTGACGAAACTGATGGAGCTAAGTTTCCATGGCTCTACAGAGAAAACAATCATTTCGCTTCAGCTTTCGGTGCGGTCGGTACCTATTTTCAGAGCGGGAATAATTACGAGATTTTCAAAGTCAATTTCAAAGAAAAAGTGTCAAAACTAAAATAAACACACACACAAAAAAAAAAAAAAACAAAAAAAAATTGTTTCATAAGGTTTCGCTTCTGCGGTGAAAGCCGCTTCACCGCGGTCAAAACGCGATGGCTTCGTGGTTTGCTGGCAGAGAAATTGGAGGTGATAACAGAATTCGCCTGCCACCGGTGCAGAAAAAGTCTAAAATACCAGTCAGAATGACTCGGTTGAGCAGTGGAAGCGATAGAAGTTCATCATCAGCGGACAACAAGGAGAGAAAGCGGCAGTTTCCGAGGGAAAACAAGCAACCCTCGAGAATTCCTGTCGTGGTCGAGGAGAAGAAGAGCCGTGCTGACAAGAAACAACCTCGCAAGAATATGAGGCCTACGGAAGAGCAAAAACCTTCAGGAAAGCACTCAGGTACTGTGAGCATTTTTTCTCATTTTTTGATATTCTTGTGATAAAGAGCAGCTCTAAACAAGTAGTACGTACAAACTATACTGGGTCTTTGTACCGTTCATGGACATTTGGTACTGAATTCAACAACGGTCAATTACCAAGTCGATTGGTGTTTTCCTAGACATAAAAAACTAACAAAGAAAGGGAAGTTTTGTTTGCGAGTACTTCAACACAAAGTGTTATTTGCAATTGTTATTTTTGATTGGTAGAAAATCTTTGTATTCCTTGCAACACTATTGAACCTCACATTGAGCTGTCAGTATTTAATCTCCGATTCGATCGGGATTAGCAGTAACTACAGATAAAATAGTGAGGGAGTTACATTAATAAGTGAGGCAGAGGTATTCGAGAGATCAACTTTATTAAACGAAAAACCAAAAATGGGCTTTATCGGAGACGTTGTGGCCAGAAAAAGTGATGGAATGCAAGTGAGCAGAGTGTACTAGGAAACTGATATAAAGAAAGGACATGGGGCTGTTATAGAAAGTGAGTGCACTGGGAGCAATTTGAAAGAGTAGGTGTAGAGAGAGAGGGTTGTATTAGAAGCGTGATAACTAGAGAAAGAAAATTTGACAGTCTTAGAAACAGAGGTGTGTTTCGACCATGTTAGAAAAAGCAGATGGGGTCGGTCTTAGAGTAAAGGGTGTAATGGGAGCTTTGTGATATTTTAGAAATATGGGTGTATTGCCAGCATGTTAGAGAGGGCGGTGTAATGGGATCGGAAAATGTTGGAGAGAGCAGAGTGGGGGTAAAATCGGGCGTGAAAAAGACAACAGACAGGGAGTCTTAGAAAAACTTGGTATTTAAGGACACATTAGGGAGAGGACGTGGGGTCCTTACAGAAACAGGTATATTGGGAGCATGTTATATAAGAGAGAAGGAGGCTTAGAGAAAGGGGGGTATTGGAAACTGGCTAGAGACAGTTGTGGAGTGTCGTAGAGATAGGGGCGGTATTGTGAGCATGTTAGAGAGCAAAGAAGGGGGCTCAGAGAAAAGGGTGAATTGGAAGCCGGTAGAGATAAATATAGAGTGTCTCAGAGTTAGGAGTGCGTTGGGATCATGCTTGGAGCATGTTAAAGGGAGAAGATTTGGGTAATAGAAAAAGGGGTCTATTGGGATAACCATGGATTTACCTGTCTTGAACTGCAGATTGAAAAATGTGTGGAGAGGATTTCCCTTCCACAAAAGAAGTAGGTTTCATTTTGTGGTAGTGGAGAAAGGGGCATATTGGGAACATGGTACAGAAAAGAGAGGGGGGCTCAGAGAATGAGGGGTGCATTTTAAGCAGGTTAGAAAACAGAGACGGGGGCTCAAAGAAAGGGGCGTATTGGGGGCATGGTAGAGAACAGAGAGGGGGCTTAGAGACCGAGGGGCGCATTGTCAGCAGGTTAGAAAACAGAGACGGGGGCTTAAAGAAAAGGGCGTATTGGGAACATGGTAGAGAACAGAGAGGGGGGCTTAGAGACTGAGGGGCGCATTGTCAGCAGGTTAGAAGACAGAGACGGGGGCTTAAAGAAAAGGGGTATTGGGAACATGGTAGAGAACAGATAGGGGGGCTTAGAGACTGAGGGGGGCATTGTGAATAGGTTAGAAGACAGAGGCAGGGGCTTAAAGAAAGGGGGGTATTGGGAACATGGTAGAGAACAGATAGGGGGGCTTAGAGACTGAGGGGCGCATTGTGAATAGGTTAGAAGACAGAGGCGGGGGCTTAAAGAAAGGGGCGTATTGGGAACATGGTAGAGAACAGATAGGAGGGCTTAGAGACTGAGGGGCGCATTGTGAATAGGTTAGAAGACAGAGGCGGGGGCTTAAAGAAAGGGGCGTATTGGGAACATGGTAGAGAACAGAGAGGGGGGCTTAGAGACTGAGGGGCGCATTGTGAATAGGTTAGAAGACAGAGGCGGGGGCTTAAAGAAAGGGGGGTATTGGGAACATGTTAGAGAACAGAGAGGGGGGCTTAGAGACTGAGGGGCGCATTGTGAATAGGTTAGAAGACAGAGGCGGGGGCCTAAAGAAAGGGGCGTATTAGGAACATGGTAGAGAACAGAGAGGGGGGCTTAGAGACTGAGGGGCGCATTGTCAGCAGGTTAGAAAACAGAGACGGGGAGCTTAAAGAAAGGGGCGTATTGGGAACATGGTAGAGAACAGAGAGGGGGCTTAGAGACTGAGGGGCGCATTGTCAGCAGGTTAGAAGACAGAGACGGGGGCTTAAAGAAAGGGGGGTATTGGGAACATGGTAGAGAACAGAGAGGGGGCTTAGAGACTGATGGGCACATTGTCAGCAGGTTAGAAAACAGAGACGGGGGCTTAAAGAAAGGGGCGTATTTGGGGCATGGTAGAGAACAGAGAGGGGGCTTAGAGATTGAGGGACGCATTGTCAGCAGGTTAGAAAACAAAGACAGGGGCTTAAAGAAAGGGGCGTTTTGGGAACATGGTAGAGAACAGAGAGGGGGGCTTAAAGAAAGGGGCGTATTTGGGGGCATGGTAGAGAACAGAGAGGGGGCTTAGAGATTGAGGGACGCATTGTCAGCAGGTTAGAAAACAGAGACAGGGGCTTAAAGAAAGGGGCGTTTTGGGAACGTGGTAGAGAACAAAGAGGGGGCTTAGAGACAGAGGGGTGCAGTGTGAGCAGGTTAGAAAACAGACAAGAGGGCTTAAAGAAAGGGGGTATTTGGGGCTTGGTAGAGAACAGAGAGGGAGCTTAGAGAAAGAGGAGTATTGGGAGCCTGTAGGTGTATCAGGGACAAATTAGAGAGCAAGAGCAAGAGATTGGGTGTTAGAGAAGTCGATGTATTGGGGGCATCTTGACGTTAGCTAAGCCTAACCCTAACGCTGCCGAAAGGTTTTCTTTTTTCAGATAATAGTGTATTTGCTCGTCTTTTTAACAGGAAGTCCTCTCCACAGAGGAAATGTTCAGTCTGCATTGAAAGAGCTTTCATGTCCTCCAGCCTCGGTTAGAAGCCACCATTACAGAGCTTCTAAAGACTTAACGGAACAAGTTAGTCCAAGAACACTTATTCTTTTGGAAGAGAATGAGGTGATTACTTAACACATCTTTAGCGGAAGTTATCCATGATAGCAAATTCCAGTTGTGACCAGAGCCTTTTTAAGAACTTCTCCTTGCGCGTTTGGTATCCTGGGGAAAATTTGCTAGTTGAGGAACGCATCTTTCCTGTTACAAATAACAAGCTCACGGTAAAAAGAAGACTTAAAAAAAAATCTCTAAATAACGGAAAGTTACTTAATTATGAAAAGGACATTAAAATGAAAATGTCTTTAGGATCTTTTTCACTATGCATGATATTCACCGGCAAATCTCATGATCACAGCATAACTTCTTTTATCGTATAACAGTAGTCACTTGAAATGTGACTACATTGTATTGTCGTCTTGCCAGTATCAACTGATGATTATTGATTGATTCACAGAAACCACGTGAAGTTTCCTCAGCCAGTGATACCTCATCTCCTGAGAGGACAGATGACGTCACCCCAGAGTTTGAATGTAACATTGAACGCGTGGATGTAGATCTTATGTCAGCGGAATCCCCCATGGACGGTAGTGATTTAGACGGGGACTTCGAGCGTCGTTCAACATCTAGCGACGAGCGAGAGCTGACAAATGCACCCCCCTGGCTAAGAGAGGCAGACAAGTAAGTAAACGAATATGTTTTAAAGTGACGCTGAGAGGCGGAAGATTTTTCCCGGGGGGTGGGGGTCTTAAAAATGTGCCCAGAATTTTTCTGGGCAGCAAGGTTCTTTTTGGGTTTAACTTAGATTTTAGTTAGCATTCACCTTACGCCTTACGCGTTTTTGGCCCACGGGCAACCTTTTACAATATGACTTCATTCGCACTTTAGCGTGAATGAATACATCGTTCCGGGTGTTTAGCTCTTTCAAACGCTTTCGTGACTGACATTGCATGACTTCCGCATTGTGTGACATACGGTGCAGAGTGCTTTACGTTGCACACTTAACATTCGCATTTGACATGGCATATTTCTCGTGAAGGGCTATTTTTGCTTTCCTTGACGCACTTAGCGTATCGCTTTTTGATTGATGCTTACGTGACTTGCTTTACCTTCCCTTATTTAGCCTCATCTCATAGTAACCTAGTTCCATTGCGTTTTCTTTGCAGGGAAAAGAAACTGAAGGAGCAAGAGCAGCAGGAAATGGCCAATGAAAAGAATCAGACTCGTTCTGATTCCTCAGCCAGTGATACCTCATCTCCTGCAAAGACAGATGACGTCACGCCAGAGTTTCAATGTAACGTTGAACGCGTGGATGTAAATCTTACGTCAGCGGAATCCCCCATGGATGGTAGTGATTTAGAGGGGGACTTCGAGCGTCGTTCAACATCTAGCGACGAGCGAGAGCTGGCAAATGTACCCCCCTGGCTGAGAGAGGCAGTCAAGTAAGGAAATGAATATGTTTTAAAGTGACGCAGACGAACGGAAGATTTTTTTTAAGGGGGAGGGGGTTAAAACCGTGCCCAGAATTTTGTTTGGAAATGGGTCTTTTTGGGTTTATCTTTTATTTTAATAACATTCACCCCATGCCTTTTTTGGCCCATGGACAGCTTTTTAAAATATGACATTCGCACATTAGCGTAAACGAATACATCCTTGCGTGACTGATTTTGTGTGACTCGCTTTGTGTGACATATGGTGTACGGTGTTTTACGTGACGCATCTTGCATTCGCACTTGGCATTACCAGGAGCATGACATTACGTATTTCTCGTGAGGGCTATATTTACCTTTCCTTTATGGTTTCTGTGACGCGCATAGCGTGACGCAATTTGAGTACTACTTACGTGACTTGCTTTCTGCCCTTATTTAGCCTCTTCTCAAAGTAACGTGTTCTATTGCGCTTTTTCACAGAGAAAAGAAACAGAAGGAGCAAGAGCAGCAGCAACGGCAAATGGCCGCTGAAAAGAATGAGACTTGTGCTGATGTCGAGGCTGACGAAGCTGACGCGACAGTTGAGGGCGCCACGATTGTCATGGCTACTCCATCCCCTAAAGACATCTGCACTGATTTTGTTGCAGACGAGCTGAGTAAAATAGTGGCACAGCTTAGCTTGATGAATGCTGACATGACGGAGGAGGAGCATGCGGACGCAATGGCGTCTTTGCTGTTGCTACGCGATGAGGCTAGGTATGTTATCACGTAAAATGGAATGTAGTCAACAAACCACAGGCGAGATGGCAATACAGCCTGATCGAGGACGAATGCAAACTTAAAATCAAGTCTCAAATTGAGCCACCGATCTTCAGACCGAGAACCCTCCCCCCCCCCCAAAAAAAAAATATGAGCTACCCTCCACCTACCCTTCTGTAACCTATACCTCAACGAACAAACCCGGGCTCCTCTAGACACCAGTCTTGTTGCGAAATAGGCCACCTTTGCGTCAATAAAGTTTCCTGCCATTCTAGAGTGGAACCCCAACATAACGAACCCCTACATAACGAAGACCCCGGTATTTTCCCCGGTAAATATTCTTCAGCTCAGAAAAGAATCCATGTCATGACGAACACCTTGTGCCAGTCCCTTGGCCCTTCGGGGCTCCACTGGAGCTCACACGTTTGCACACTAGATTATCCATAGGAACTAAGCTTGGCGGCCCAACTACGTGCAAAACAAAGACAAACAAACTCCTTTTCAAAATAAACAAGGGGGTTAGTCCTAGTTCAAACGTCGATCTTTACATGTGCCGATCCTAATGAAAATTGTCAAAAACAATGGCTTTTGCTCAGTTGCATTAGGTTTGGAACATGTAAAGTCGACATTTGAACTAGGCCTTAGTTTCGAAAGAAACTGTGGTGCTGCGTCGGTGGAGAAGTGAAACACAAAACTTTGGATTTATCAACAGAGTTGATAAAGTAATTTGGCCACCGTAATAAAATTGAAAGCTGACGTTTCGGGCATTAACCCTTCGTCATAGCGAATGCTTACCTTATCAAGTCAGTTGATACTAAATCCAAAGTTTTTTTTTTCCTTTTCAAAGTGCCATATTGATAGCGTTACGTCCTACAGTGATTAGTCATGCCTTAGATTGGTTCAGATAAACATTTTATCTTCTAGCAGCCGATCAGAACTGTTACGCAGTTCTCGGATGCTTAATGTTAGCAACATTGAACGTTTCATGTCGTCGAGTAGAACTTGTAAGCTTCGAAAGGGAAGAACTCATTCTTGCTTGCACTTGGACACAAGGTTTGGCCTTTTAAGTTGGTTATTATTTATTGTTTTTGTTTAGGGAGAGGGAAGGAGCCATAAAAGGAGACAAAATTGACAGTGAAGTCAACAAGAATATCAGCGAACACGATATCGTCATAGCATGTTCTGTCAACGAAACTGAGTTGCCCGACACTGACATGGGTAACAAAGAAGACGAAAATGCGATCAAAGATGGATATTGTGACGAGAAAACCATGTCAATGGACAGTGAAGGGAAACTAAAAATGGCTGAACTTGAAGAAAAAGAAAGACTGCTTAAAGCACATTTTGACGAGACAAATAGTGTCTTCATTGAAGGAATCGAGAATATGAAGGCATCACTCAGAGCCAGTCAAGAAAAAGAAGCAGTCATCAATCAGGACGTCGATGAAATGAAAATGAAATATGAAAACCTCAAGGAGGACTTGACACGTCTGGATGAAATTACCAGAAGAAGGGAGAGAGAAGAAATGAAATGGAGGAAGAAAATGGATAAGAAACTTAAGAAAAGCGCAAGAAGACTTGAGAAGGTACGAGCTGAACGGCTTCTATATGAGGAGGAGATAGAAACGGAAAACGCCGACTCCGAAGGGCAGAACAATGATGCACAGGAACTGGCAACTGTAACGGGAGAGAAGTGTATTGAAACACCCCAAGATACCAAGGTTGCTTCCAAAAAGGATTTATATTACTCCGATGAAGTTACAGAGTACAGCAGCGTCAAGGAGCTGGAAAAGAAGCGCAGAGAATTGCGACGCTTGGAGAAACTGGAGAAAGAAGCAATGAAAAGAGAAAAGTTGGAAAGAAAAGAGCGCAGGAAGATTGAGAAACAGAAAAGAAGAGTTGAACGAAAACTTGAGAAAATGAAGGCTAAGGATTCAGTGGAGAAGGATGGTCTCGATGTGTCTAAATGTGACAACGTGGAGCTTTCCGGCGCTTTAAGCAGTGCTGGGCATGACAACCCCGACGAACTTACGGGTATTTGTAAAAATGAACGGCAAGATGCTTTAATTTTTGCGGAACGGCAAGATGCTTTAATTTTTGCGGAAGAGGTCAGCAGCGATGCCTCAAGCAGAGAATCAGAAATAAAACTGCCTGCTGAAAAGTTAACGCTTCGTGAAGTACATAAAGACAATCCGAATTCTAAGTCCTGTGACATCAAAGACGGTGAGATAGTAAAAGCAGAATCATTTCTGTCTCAAGCCCAAGAAGGTCAAGATGACATTATCATTGAAGGAATTCCAGAATGCTTAGATCCTGATATGGAACCAGAAAGTGAAGAACAAACATCATTCAAATTGGAAAATAATGTTGTGGGGTCAAGTGATGGGTCGGCCAACGCTGGGGAATTGAAAGAGAATAATTCCGAGGAATCCACAGAGGCTAATGATTCAGATGGACAGCAGAACCTTTCTTTGGATATGCAAATGGAGATGAGGGCAAAGGACATCACAGATGATGTGCAAAAAGAAGGCTGTTACAAAGAAATGTCTGACGGTCTCATCAGAGACGACATTCAAGCGTTTGAAGAGAGCGACGATCAAGATATTGATGAAAGCAGCCCTGTCTTCAATAAACCAGCGCCATTAACGAGAAAGACGTCTGGCAAATTTACGCCCTCTGGTCTAACACCGTTCTTTCATTCGCCTAAAAATCCAAACGATGATGAAGTACCAGAAGAAACAGACTCTTCTTTTGAAGATTCGGACAAGTATCAACCGCTGTTTGAAAAGACGCTCTCTCTTCCTGATCATGAAGAACTCTACAAAAATTTGGATGCAAGTATGGATTGCATCCTCGAAGAAGTAAATGACGTAACAAGAGATAACATTATGCTACCTTGCAAAGAGACTTCAGAGAAAATTAACGACAGCTTTAATGTCTCGTCAGTGGACGAAGTCAACACGGAACAAGGCCATATCTCGAATGCAGTGAACGAAGACGAAGTTATTCAGGATATTCAATCAACTGTCCAACCCAACGATGGTTTCACCAGTCTCACACCAGTCAATGAGTGTATCCATGAAGATGAGACTGGAGAAAAGTCATGGAGTGATGACTCTGAGCTGCATATTAACGATCTATCCGAGGGACTCCATGAGGCGCTAATGCAAAAGTGCGTGGACTGTACAGAGGAACACGGAGCTGGAAAAATACGAGTAGAAATAGTCTATGAAGAAGTAAGCCGGCGCTCTTCCGACCAAAACTCCTTCTCTATGGTCTGTGAGGAAGAGGTCAGTCCACAGCATACCAGCCTATATGGAGGGTCCGTTGAACAAGTAAGCGAAGAAGAGTTAGAAGATGACTTGTCAATCAAAGAGCCTTTATCCAATGACCAACGCTTTCTGCCTATCGAAGTCCATCATTGTGGTGACAAAGGCCAACCAAAGCAGCAGTTCGTGCATGATGATGAAGATGCGTCACAGCTAGAGCAGAGTGTGGAATACGGGGTTTCTTTCCCTGGCGACGATGAATTAAGTTGCTGGGACGATGTGAGCTCAGTTGTTGAAGATGATAACGAACTAACAGAAGATATTGAGGTATCTGCGGTCCATGGTGAGGAATTAGTTTACATTGAGGATGTTATATCTGTAGAGGAGTCAGCTCCAGGGAATTATGAGGTGGTGACAGAGGATGTTGAGGTATCTACTGCCCATTGTGAGGATGTAGACTTCATCGAGGAAGAGCACGTGGAACTAGTTGGCAAGGAAGATAATATAGAGACAAACGCTATTGAGGTATCAGCTGTCCGTGATGAAAATATAGACAACACCGAAGATTTGATTTCTGGAGATTATTCCGTTGCGGAAGATGACAACGCACTGACAGAAGATATAGAGGTGTCAACTGTCCATGAGGGGGGCTTAGACTTTATTGAGGATGTGATGTGTGAAGAGAAAGTTGAGTCATTTGCAGTAGATGGCGACCTCCAGACAGAGGATATCAGGGTATCCAACGTCCATGATGAGGATTTAGACTTCATTGAGGATGTGATGGGTGAAGAAGATTCAGTTGCAGAAGATGATTACGTACGCACCGAGGATGACGAGGTATCTACAGTCGATGAGGAGGATTTAGATTTCATTGAGGATGTGACGTGTGTGGTGTCTGCAGCTGGAAACGATGCTAACCTTGCTGATGAAGGCTACAGCGATGACGAGATAAGTGAAGTAATGTATGGCGAGGAGGTGAAACCAAATCTACCAGCCACCACTCTCTGTCCATCAAGCAACAAGCAGTCTGGAGACCTGGTTGATAATAATTTCCGAACACCGTCTAATCTGGCATTCTCTCGTGTCAATGGCGTCTACAGTTCAGCATCAGTTGAGAACAAAAACTCAAAAGAACAGGACTTTATCGATGAGTTTGACGAGTTGCTGGACCAAGTTGAGGAGGAAATGAGCCGGGAGGATTCGCTTTCACACATTTCTCTCTGTGAAAAAGAGACATGGAAAGATGACAGCAGAGTTGATCAAGACAAATCTCCAGAGATATCGCTATTAGTTCAAGAAGACATCGAGGATAGAACCATTCCATTGAATAATGCTCTATTACGTGACTCAAGTCCTCAAGTGGTTCTAGACCCCGTTACAGAGTGTCTGAGTAAACACATGGAAAATACACCTTTGTATCAAGATAACGGAGACAGGATCGTGGTTGTAACTGCAACGATTGAACCATCAACAAACAAAACAGGTTCTCTTGGAATACAATATGCCGAAAAACGTACAGAAGACAGGAAACCACATTCAGTTACTGACACAAACGACGATACTGACTCTTCTTGGGGGTCATTTTTTGACTTGCTTTCACCACTGTCTCCTGATGCCGGTGTTCCTTCATTCGCCCTTAAACACGTTGACAGCACTGTAAATAAGGGACATGACGAACCCGAAGCAATGCACTCCTCTGGACAATTGCGACTTGCAGTTGAAGAAGTCACAGAAGACACTCACTCAGTTGCAGAAGCAAAAGCACTGTTAACAAATGATGGACAGGTCAGTCGAGTCAACGAAAAACTGATGATTTCTAAAGACGATGCAGATGAGTTCATTGATGATTTTGATCGTTACCTGGATGACGTAGAAAAAGATATACGCTCCGAGGAATGCAAGAAATCTAAAAGCAATTCTTATTCTTTGGTCAGTAACAAAGAGGAAAATAAAATTGATGACGACACGTGCTCCTCTACAGACGAAGATTCAGTCCAAGAGACTATTACCTCAGTATCTGATGCAAGCTTTACAGTCTCATCGCTGTCTTCGACTGATCAGGAGGTACCAGGTGCAAGAGATGACAATCTGTCTGTTATTCCCGAGCGAGACGAAAACGACGATCGAGGCTCTGGATCTCAATCGAATGTCTTGATTAAAGAGGATCCAGCTGAGGAGTCCTTTACGTCTGTGTCTCAGTTGATCGATGAAGAGTTATCGATGGCGTCCCGTGAACAGGAGGTACCAGCTGCAAGAGATGGCCATCTGTCTGTTATTTTTGAGGAAGACGAAAAGGACGATCTAGGCTCTGCATCTCAATCGAATTCCTTGGTCAAAGAGGATCCAGCTGAGGAGTCCTTTACGTCTGTGTCTCAGTTGATCGATGAAGAGTTATCGATGGCGTCCCGTGAACAGGAAGTGACAGATATCAAAGATGACATTCCATCCGATAATTCAGAAGATGAAGGCGACGATCCAGATTCGTGGGACGCTTTGGATAATCTAACCTTACCGTGCTGCCGAACTGGAAAGTGCAGGTCTTGCTTGACTACCTCTGTCGTTTCAAAAGAATCTAATACCGGACTGGTAGTGAAAAGTAGCTGGAGGCACAAGAGGTCACTAGCGGCAGTGAAGAACATGTCAGAGTATTTTCTCCAAAAAGTGTTGTTGGACGCTTTCAAGGCTGCAACCGCAAATACAAAAGAAGTCATTAACAACAATGCTGAACAGGCCATAGTTGAAGTTTCATCTGAACGGAAGGAGCATCTTCCTAAGGGACTAGAACAATTGAAAAAAGAACTACTTAGGATTCCAGATGAACAACGGACATTGCGTGGAGCTAACAAGAATCTTCAAGTATCACTTGAGGAAGTGGAAGGGAGGAACAAAGCTTTGAAGGAAATTGTCGACTTCACCAACAAAGAGAACGAGAGGCTGATGGATCAGGTTATCTCCATGAAGGAGGAAGCAAAAACATTTAAGATGGAAACACAGAGTTTGCAGAATGAACTGGAGGCGATGAAACGTGAACTAAAGCGCCTTAAATCCGGTGAGGAATACAAGAAAAGGGAGTTGGCAAACTTAAGAGATGATATCGAGAGAAAAGAGCGGAGATTACAGGATATAGAGGATGACCTGGATTATGCGCAGATGGATAGTAAAGATCTACTGTATGAAGTTGATTCGTTAAAGGGCAAACTTGAAGGAAGTGAACAAAGAAATGAACAGTTAAATCTTCGAGTTGATGAGCTTAAAGTGGTTATCAAAGAATTGAAGGCGGCCGCTAATCTGGTTAATAACGAACATTATTACGGGTACTTACGTGAAGAGGTAGAGCTGTTGAAAGGATCTCTGGACTTGAGTAAACACCAAGAAGAAATGTTGGAATGTCAACTAGATGGCTTGGAGGGAGACTTCAACAATTTAAGAGGGAGAAAAGAAGAGATTATAAGCAACTACAAACAACAAATCTTTTGTCTGTTGAAAGAAAATTCCAGGATGAAAGCTGAGCTATCAAAGTTGTCTGACACCTCAAAGGATCAGCAATGTAGCGAACTTATTATAAAAGATGAACAGACTAAGATTTTAAAGCAGCTTCAGGACCAGCTGGGTGCTCTTGAGAAAGACAATTCAAAGTTGAGTGAAGAACTAAATACAGAAAAAATGGAGTCTTTGGGTAAAGAAAAGGAGGTAAGCGAATTGAAAGAGGAAACGACTAGAGTTATAGAGCAATTTCAGGGGCAGCTAATTTCCCTTGAGACAGAAAACGCCAGAATGACTGCAGAACTCTCCAAGGTATCTGAGAAAGATAACCAGTTGAACGAACTAAAAGAAGAAAAGGCGAGGATAACAGTTGAACTTGAAGAACAACTTTTCAAGCTTAACGAGGAAAATGCCAGGTTAATGGCTGAACTCTCAAGGGCATCGAACAAAGATAAACAGCTGAGCGCGCTTCAAGACGAAAAGATGAAGATTACAGTGGAATTCCAAACGCAGCTATCTAAACTTGAGAAAGAAAACTCCACAAAGGTGGCAGAAATGTCAAAGATTTCACATAAAGATAATCAAATAAAGGAGCTCTTAGAACAACTTGAAAACCTAAGGAATCAGAACAAAATTCTTCAAGACGAAGCGCTGGAAACTAAACAGCAATTAGTGGGTAAAATCATTTCTCCAGAAGAGGCACAAGAACAGGTCACGTGCTCGAGAACGGAGCATAGAAATAACAAGAACAAGAATAGAAAGTTGAAGAAACGCATTCAACAGAAGGAGCAGGAGATTGCACGCTTAGGAAGGTTCATCCAGCAGGGGGGTCTTAATACTATGGAAATAAAACTGTGGCATGCACAGTACGTCAAACAACAAAAAGACATGGAGAAAAAGCTGCAAGGCATTAAACAGCAGCTTCAACGAAAAGAGAGTGAACTGGATGAAACAAAGAAAGGCTTAAGAGTAGCAACAGGAACGACCGAAGCTCTGAAACGTTGTGTGGAAGAGCTGGAGAACTGTGTAGAAGATTTTTTTGAAAACTCAAGTACTTGTAATTCAGATATCTCATCGCTTCCTGACGATAGCCGTCATGAAAACCTTAATGAATCAGCTAACTTGGATGTCTGCTTGCTTGAAGATGATGCAGCTCAAGAGTTAGCCAGAAACAAAGAGGAAGAAGATGGGGTTAGTGGGCTGATTGTGAGGAAAGAGGAAGGTGGTGGATCTCAGGGACTGAACACAAATACAGAGAATGAAGTTGGAAATGAAAGGTTATCCGTAATTGCAGAGGAAGATACCGGATCTAGAGGGCCAGCGGTAAACAGAGAGGAACGAGCTGGACATAACAGGTCGTTAATAAATAGAACTGAAGAGGCTGGACCTAACGGGTTGTCTATAAATACAGATGGCAATAAAGAGGAAGCAGCTAGACAAAACGGGTTGTCCATAAATAGAGATGGCAATAAAGAGGACGAGCCTGGATATAACGGGATATCTATACATACAGGGGAAGAGATCGGTTTAAATCTGGGGTTGACCATGAATACAGAGGAAGGCTCCAAGCTGATCGAATTCCAGCTGGTGCACCTAAATCGACTCCTAAAGGATTCTGCTGAAGACGTGCAGTTCTTGTCTAAGACACTTCGACAAGAAAGAGAACGGTGGAGGCAGAAAAGGTGGGAAGGGACTGAGGAGGAAGTAAAATGGCTGAGGATACAATTGTGCACAAGAGAGGCTGAGATGGAACGTTTGACCAATGATAGTATCGAGTACATGCAGCAACTCGATGCTACCATCAAAGCACTTGAAGGAGAGCTGGAAAGTACGAAAATTGCATTAAAAGAAAAGAGAGATGCATTAGACCGAACAGATGAAAAGTTACAGTTACAAACGTCACTTTTTGCCACTGCGGAGGAAAAACATGAAGAGGTTGTTACACAACTTCAAAGAGATCTTGAATGCGCCCAAAGCTTGTTAAAGGAAAAAACAGATGCGTTAGAGCAAGCGAAGAACAGCCTACAGTTGTTAACGTCACTTCTTGCCACTAGAGAGGAAAAAGATGAAGAGTTGTTCAAACATCTTCAAGAGAATCTTGATTGTGCCCAGACATCGTTAAAAGAGAAAACAGACGCGTTAGAGCAAACAGAAGAAAAGCTACAATTGCAAACGTCACTGCTTGCTACTACAGAGAAAAAACATGACGAGATTATTAAGCAACTTCAAGAAGATCTTGAATGCGCCCACATTTCCTTAAAAGAAAAAACAGATGGATTAAAGAAGACAGAAGAAAAGTTACAATTACAGGCATCACTTCTTGCTGCTGCAGAGGAAAAACAAGGGGAGAGTGTGAAAAAGCTCCAAGAAGATCTTAAATTCTCCCAAATTTCGTTAAAGGAGAGAACAGATGCTTTGCAGCAAACAGAAGAAAAGTTACAAACTCAAACGTCACTTCTGGCTACTGCGGAGGAAAAATGTGGAAAGATTGTGAAACAACTTAACGAAGACCTTGAAAGCGCCAAAACTTCGTTAAAGAAGAAAACAGATGCATTATTGAAGACAGAAGAAAAGTTACAATTAGAAACGTCACTTCTTGTTGCTACAGAAGAAAAATATCAAGAGACTGTGAAGAAGCTCCAAAAAGACCTGGATTTTGCCCAGATCCCGTTAAAGGAAAAAGCAGATGCGTTTGAGCAAAGAAAAGACAGTGTACAAACACAAACACCACTGCTTTCTACTGAAGAGAAAGAACACGAAGAGATTGTCAAACAACTTCAAGAAGATCTTGAGTGCGTCCAAAGCTCATTAAAGGAAAAGGCAGATGCGTTAAAGCAAACAAAAGAAAATTTGCAGATACAAAGGTCACTTCTTGCAACTATGGATCAAAAACATGAGGAGATTGTTAAGCAATATCAAGAAGATCTTGAGTGCGCCCAAATTTCGATAAAGGAGAAAACGGATGAGTTAAGGCAAACGGAGGAAAAGCTGCAAATACAAACATCACTTCTCGTTACTAAAGAGGAAAAGTATGAAGGCATTGTTAAGCAACTACAAGAAGATCTTGAACGCTCCAAAATTTCGTTGAATGAAAAAACGGATTCGTTAAGGCAAACAGAAGAAAAGTTCCAGACACAAGCGTCTCTTCTTGATACCAGAGAGAAAAAACATGAAGAGACTGTGAAACAGCTTGAAGGCGATTTGAAAAGAGCGCAAATCTCTTTGAAGGAAAAGCAAGCTGCACTGGAGGAAGCGCAAGGAAACCTTCGACTTGAGCACATTTCAAGTGTCCGGGATAACGAACACAAGGGACTGAGATCTGTTAACAAGGACAATGATATAAAACTTCAAACCATGATGAAACGACTAAAAGGAGATCTAGAGAAGTCGCAACTTTCTTTAAAAGAAAAGACAGCTGCACTAGAGCAAACGCAAATTGACTTGCAGTTGAAAACGTCGCTTCTAGTTGGCGCAGATTCAAACCGTGAATACATTGTTAAACAACTTAGAGACGAGCTACAGAGGAGGCAAAATGCTTTAAAGGAAAAGGGAATCGAATTGGGAAAAGCAGAGTTGGATCTCCAATCTAAATCATCGCTTATTACAAGTTTAAAAGCAAAACTCTGTCTTCGAGAAAACGAGCTTGAAGATGTAAAACTGGCTTACAAGGGTAGAGAGCTTGAGTTAGAACGCGTCACCGGGTCCTTAAACGAACTGAGGAAAGCGATGGAAATTTCTGACATCTTTCTCGTTGAGAAAAATAAAGAGCTTGCTTCTCTTAAGACCAGCTTAAACAGGAAGAATCGACATATCCAAAAAATGAGGTTTGAAGTTGAGCCTACACAAGATGAATTAAAGCTGGTATCAGCTGAGCTTGGACGTTCCAAGAGTGAAAAAGCAAAACTCCTACGAGAGGTTACCGCTGCTACTTTGCGGTTGGAAGAGGAGAAGAAGACGGCATATAGAGAAAAGAGTGCTCTGAGGGAAATGGTTAACTCTGCTTTGGAAGAACTAGAAGAGAAAACGAAACTGATTTGGGATTTGAGGATGAAGAACAAAGAGTCAAGAATTCGTATATCCAGCCTCGAGTCTGAGAAGCGAGAGATGGAGGAATGTGAGAGAGACTACAGAGAAAAAGTCACAAGTGAATTGAACTGGTTCAGGCAGGCTTTGAAAGCTTCAGAAGAAAAACATGACTTGTTTCAGTCGAAGATTGTATCAGCAAAGCAGGAGAACACTGAGTTGATAAGGGAAAAACATAGGCTCAAGATTGAACTGCTTCAGAAGGAGACCGACGAGATGAGTCAGTACCGTGAAATGGACGTGTCCTCTAGGCCATTAATGGTGAGGCACTTTATGCACGGTTTATGAAATTTAACGTAAAACCTCTCAAAACTTGCACGCTTATTCCATATAGTCTCCCTCCCGCTTATTCCATATAGTCTCCCTCCCGCTTCCCGCTGTCTTACCTTCTCCTTCGCCTCCAGCCGCACAGAAATTTGTTTGTTTTTCACAAAAGTGGACAAAAAAGCCAGTCTGCTATTGGACTGATGTGGGTTCAGGCGAGGCTTTTACCCAGAAATTGAAAAAGTGGGTGTGTTATGTCCACCCAACCTTCCTTAAACGTCTTCAGAAACTGTGTTACACAGGACACACAGACGTCCTTGATTGGGGATCTGAGCCGACAAAGCTAGCTGCATGCTTTATTGCTTAGACCAGCTTAGGTAGTTAACATTACCTCACTCTAACAGAAGCTAAAGTTATGTGTAAGACCAAAAGCAGAAGCCAATGATAACTCGTTTTTGAAGGAGCAAGCTTCCAAATTTATCAAACCATTCTAACACACTTTGTGTTTCTGTTCTCACTTTCAGTGGGCCGCCTTAGACGTGAAAAGACAGCAAACGCTTGAAAAGATACGAGCTCTAGGCAGTGAAATAAACCTTGGCCTCACTGACAGTCGGCATGGAGATATGTATAAGTGGTCTAGTAACAAACGGTAAGTAATGGACACTGAAGGGCCCTATAGGGCCCTATACCCATGTTTGGGTATAGGGCTGCCGCTGAGGGGCTGAAACCCTGGCCCTGTTTAGAACAAAGAAAGCCCTAAAGTACCCTAAAATACCCACCCTTTGAAGGACAACACCCTTCATTTAAGGTCCCTGCCTGTTTAGGACGAATGACAAAATACACACCCTGTTTAGGACAGACACATAAATTATACATCGTGTTTAGGATAAAGAGGCCAAAAACTCTACCCTGTGCAGCGGCACTTCCCCGTATAAGCCATATAAGGGAGTACCCCCCTCCTTCCTCCGGGATAAGACGTTACCAACTGTGGCGTCTGTGAATAAAATCGTCCGATGTGTCATTCAAATAAAGGATCCTCAGCAGTACGTTTCAAAAGATTTTTGTTTTGTCTTTCACTATTTCACTTGATGAACTTTTTTAAACTGAAAAAGAGCAAAATCAATTTATAGGTTTGGTCCTTGTGTGTTACTGCGGACGAGTTTTATCCACTGAACTATAAGGGTAAAGAAGATCGATGATTATAACTTCTTCCTGGGATTGAAAGTGTTAAGCCTAACCAATATTTTCTTTTTTTTCCAGAATCTCTGGGGAACAGTCAAAAGAAAGCTTGCTTATGGGTGGACTGGTATCTACCAATCAAACAGCCACCAAACATGCAAGAGATGTTACCGAGAGAGACTGGACCACCCCCGCAATCTTTAATAAAAATGTTCTATAAAATCTGAATATAGCTAAAATTATCCTTTTTTCTGTGATAAACTTGATAAAATAGTCAGAAATATTAATTAAATAAGCCAATTCTTTAGTAAAAAAGAAAACGAGTAAAAACGTTTTGTATTATTTGGAAATTATGATTACCTATTTGCTAAAAATACAGTGATATCGCATCATTTCTCTTCTGAAAAAATTCAAATTAACAAATCAAATCAAATGTCAAACTTTTTTCTAAAATTATGTTCATATTAGATTTGCAGTTATCTCAATTCAGTAACATCCTAAAATGCGACAAATGATAGCAAATACAATTTGGCAATTACAAATCTTTACGTAATCAACTCTAATATGAACAAGCCGATCTGCCAGACATTTTATTAGTTAAAGAAATCACTCTGCAGTAACTGTAATTTCGGCTTTAGTTTTCTTAAAACAAAATATTTCAAATTATAAATCTCATGCCAAGCAAACTGATTTTCTATAATATAAATATGTAAATATGTAAATAAGTGTGTAATATAGATATTTGCAGGAACCCATAAACATTTGCAGGGGCTCCTGATACTTGTATATAAATATATATATATTTTCATTTAAAAATTCCTTTTTTTACATTTATGTGAGTGGGAAATTTTCCACACAGCAAAACGTAAACTGTGATAAGTGAATGTAAATAAACCATGTTAAATTTGTTTGAGTCTCGTCTTTGATTTTCCAATCCGAAATATTCAGACATCTTCAGAAGGCTTCGAAAAAATATCGGAATGTTTACATAGGAGCGTTTTGACCAGTCCGGTGTGTTCGCCCATAGAGGGTTATGGGCTGGTAGGAGAGAGACTGGGACTTAAGGAAGTCATTTTGACCAGGAAGACAGTGCCGAAACACACTCAAATCAGTCAGCGGTGCTAAGCGCTGGATTTTCCATTTAGAAAAGCAGAGTTTGTTAGAACGCTAAGATTTTTGTTTGTGTTTTTAGAAGGGTGGATTTCTTTCCTGTCTCAGATGGAGACAATTTTGGTTCCGGCTGGAACAGGGAAAAAATTGCTTTAATTTAAGCTCAAAACACGAGTAACTATTTTTTTTACGGCTTTCAGTTTTTCTCGTGGCCAATTGACAAATCCGACGTTTTATGGATCACTGTTCCACCGACGCAGCACCACAGTTTATTTAGAAACTAACCCTTTTGATTTTTACTGTAAAGTCGACCTAGGGCTGTCGACTGGAAGTAGGACATGTGAAACATGAAGTAATTCATTCGTTCCGGTCAGGCTGGTCCCAAAAGGAGGCGCGCCCGGGGGGGGGGGGGGGGGGGGTCTTTGCAACCCCTGGAGCCCGAAGCTCAAAACCTTTCCTAGCCTACCAGGGAAAGAATGCTGATTCTGACTAAATAGAGGCCGTTAGTGAGGCCAACTTGAAATCCACGTAAATAGACTGGGTATTAAAAGAGGTCCGCGAAAAAATTCAGCAAGGTTATGTTGGTCGCTATGGTCGGTGTAACGTGAGAAAAGCATGGAGCAAGGAGAAAATGGTCCTGGCCCTGCACTGGCCTGTAGGCTGGGTACTAGAGATATTTTGGCTGAGCCTTGTACCCAGGCGTTCTTTTCTGGCTCATATGACTTGGCGCGAAATTTTTAGCCGTCACCGAATGGCATACCGCGACACCTCATTCGGTGACGTCACGACATTTCGCACCAAGTCGAGTCGAGTGAGCAGGAGGGGAACCCCTGGGTACTAGGCTGATTTTGGCTCACTCTAAATTCCCGCCCCCCCCCCCCCCATCCTCCCTCTTTTGTTTCATTCGAATGTAACAGACACTCTTTTCAGAAATTTAGCTAGACAAGCTGATATGGATTAAAATTCAAAAGTCAACTCGTAAAACAATACTAGTAAGTCTTACAGCGGGTAGGAAAATAAACCAAGTAAAACACAAAACAAGACAAATCTGTCTGAAATAACTCAAAATAAACAAATATTACTCTAGAAAAGAAGGTAGCCAAAACGTCTTTTTTAAAAAAAATGTAGTCGTGAGAAAATATACTTTATTTATCGATATCCAGCAAAACCATTTATAACGTTAGACGGCGTTCAAATCTACTCAATGCAATTTTGGTCAAGATTACGTCTATTGCATTGATGGACTGTAGAAGAACAACGCGAGCACGATGGGCAATTGAGTATTGCCTAATAGCTTCACTTGAATGGTCACACTTAAAACAGACTCACACGTCATTGTGACAAGCATCACGTCACTAATGAGAACCTTCTCCTTATCCTTGTCTCTAGAACCATCTCAATTTCTCGAAAACTGGCTGCTTTGCCCTCTACTCTGCTACACTGCAAACGTGACGGATTTTCGTGACTTAAAGGACGTTTTAAACAACTTAGAAGAGACGAAAGCGTTGCTTGGTCTCATAAGTAATGGCACACTCAGCCCCCTGCCACGCAGTACTGTCCCTGAACAATCAGTTCGAGTGTAGTCCCTGCAGGGCCATGTGAATTGACTAGCTTGTCTGCAAAGCATTTCCTTTTGTTCTGGCTGGCTAGAGTTGGTCGGACTATCTTTTAAAGCAAGGATACTACTGAACCTTTCGTTCCGTTGAAGTTGACGAGTTTTTAAAGATTTCCAACTTAAAGGCTTGGAATAAAACACTTCTAAGTTTGATGTAGATTTACCAAGTCGTGGGAACTTAACAGCATGCTGTCGGTGTAAATTCAATTTGTTATCAGATTTACTCCTAGTTAAAGGGTGGTATTTCATGCATTCCTCCGCTTTCCAGTCATTTTGTTCCACAACAGCACTTTCCAATTCGCGTGTGTCTTTGTCCGTGACTCTTAAAGTCTCGTACAATCTTGACAATAACTCTTGTACAACTTTTTCGTTGCTCAGATCAATTATGTCTGGCGATGGAGGTTTCACCGGCTGAATTCTCTTCCGTGAAATTCGTTTCTTAATTGCAGGCTCCTTTGTAACTTCTTTCGTATTGCTAGAATCCGGTTTCTCTTTGGAACACCCAACTGAAAGGGAACCATGTCTGAAAACCCTCCGTCGATTACTGACCAATATTTTCCCTTTCTCATCTTCATCAACATCTGCGCTTTTCACGGACACATTCTTCACTTCTTTATCAGAGGGCATATTTGGTTCGGAATTTACACGAGCTCGTTTCGTCGAACTCTTTGGTTTTGATTCTCTAGAGGATAAGGGTTGTTTCAAGAGTTCATCTTCACTAATACATGGAAGCAGATTCTTTGATCTCTCGCTGCGTTCATTATTTGGTGGTTGTTTAGCCGCCATACAATGTCTCGCATGAAGTACTTTGTATATCCGCTGTGTGTTTGGTATCAGCTTTCAACGACGAAATAACTCAATCGCGACTGCCTTAAACCAAAAGCGGCATTCTACGTTAATGCTCTTAGACAGTTTTTGTTGCACGTTTCAGAGATAAATTTGATTACATGAGCAAGCAACAAAAACCTTAAATCCTTTTTAGTCAAATCACCATAGCAACCAGAGCAATTAGCGCTAGATAGTTTTTTTTTCAGTTTCGAACACACGTATGTACCATCGAAATAAACGAAAAATTTATTAAAATATCGAAGACTTGATTAATGCAGCTGATAAAATAGATCGTTAAAAGGAAATTTTGATTTTAGTCTGAGAATTCAAGAGTTTGTCCGCCGATTAGCACCTAAGTTATTAAGAGTGCGTTAATTAATTGAAAAGGCATTGATATTGATTCTAAAAAGATATAAAAATGCAAATAAGCATTCGTTTGTCGCTTTTCATTTAAAATTGCAAATTTTAGACTTGTCCGTCACGAGTCATGTAAGATAATGCGAACACTTTTATTCTGTTTATTTCAAGTTTTCTCTGACTTCGGACCCTTGAACCCCCGAATCTTACTGGCATGTCATATGTTAATCTGCACGATAAAGTTTGTGTAAATAAAAATTCCCTAGATTGCGAGTAGTCTCTAATTTTGGCGATCGCTTCTGGGGCGGGCGAAATACACACACGCGCGCGTGCGAAATTTCGAGGAGACGCGACGCGAGGGGAGCTCCCCTCGCGTCGCGTCTCCTCGAAATTTCGCGCGCGCGCGTGTGTGTATTTCGCCCGCCCCAGAAGCGATCGCCAAAATTAGAGACTACTCGCAGTCTAAAAATTCCCTGGTGTAAAGGTTTACTTTGGCAGAAATCCATAGATGATTGTTCTGCTCTGTCTGGTCAAGAATGGGTCAAATATATTCGAGAAAACAATCATGCGTACACGAGTAAAAATACGCGTCGTGTCTAATTTCAAACTCGTACCCAGATTCAAATAACCTCACTGAAACAAAAACACTACTTCTTTCATTTTCTGGCATTACGTGAATTCAGTTCTTTTTATTATAGAGATACCAGTTTCGGATTCAAATCATTTCCGGATGGCATAAAAAAAATATAACATTTGACGAAAATTTAAAGCCTAAGAAGTATGCTGTCTTGTAGTTGCGCACGTCTTATATGCACACAGTCAACATTTGCTTGTTGACCAGGATAACCAACTTCTGTTTGCTTGGTGGACTGTGCTATTATATGACTGTAACGGTTATCAAATAAGCCTTTCTAAGGACGGTCTCTGTGGCTATTTAAAGAAGAAATAATCTAGTTCAAACAGTACTAAAAACCGTCAAAATATTCATACACATTTGTTTTTCCTTGTTTGGTCTGTTGACATGATGCTTGCGAGAGCGGCTTCGCCATCTTGAAGTTTGACTCACTCACTTATATACCTCTGGGAGACTCAAACTTCACGTTTCTCGCAAGCCCTCAAATCAACGTAACAAATTAAAGGACGGTGAGCCTGTGACTTAATAACTTCAACACCACGCAATCCACCAAGACTAAACAATGGAGCTGTATTTAGGGCTTAGTCTTTTGCCCCTTTTTTGACCGGTCTCCAGTCTAGCATGTTGGTGTCGGGATGGGCACTTTTGTCTGAAACCTCGGACGAATTCTGCTTCCTCTTCCGCCCTAGCCATCTTTGTCGATCCTCTGAAACCTCTTGAGAGTTCTGTACGATGGATGATGATATCATGTTCAAGTGCCACGTGCTTTTGATTAGCCAGTCTGTCTACTGGAATTGAAGCTCGAATTGAGTGAGAGTGCCAGGTCCTTTCGAAGACGCAATAATTGTAATACATGTAGTTCTTATTCGAATGATTCAATCTATTTTTCGGTTTTATGGCGTTGGTGGAAATCGTAGAGGTGTGGTTGTACACATCTTTGTTTTAGCCTCGCATGATAGCTTTCATGTCTCCATGTTCTGCATCCACCGATTACACCAGCTTTCTGCTTAGTTCCATAGAGTGTCTGCGATGGGGGTACCTGATACGTCATCATGCTCTACACCTTCACGGACACTTCTTATAGCACGTTGAACATTTTTCTCGCACCATCTTTATTTCCTGAACCAGAATAGCACTGCCGATGTTCTTTAGTATTTACCAAACCAGTGGATAGTGTTTTTGCGCGCTTTGATTGGCTACTCAGACTCGGGACAGAATCTGCTATTCACCTCCCGGCATTGTGCTAATTTCGCGCGCGACTTTTTCCACGTGTCTCAGAGAAATAGGAACTTTTTGGTGCTGGCTATCCACTGGTTTGATGTATACTAAACACCACTATTCAAATCCACTCCCAATCGGTAAATAATTGTTAATTATCCGACTGATGCTCTCATCTTGTCATATGCACGTAGTAATATGATGAAGGCATTCAGTACACCTGGCAACCTTGCAGTGCACCTGTATGTTTTAGTCTTGCCTACAATTAAATTAATTACCTTCTGACTTCATCAATTAATTGTATAGATATATGTAATTTTAGCTAGCTTTCTCGATATGTATTAATTTGTTCTTGGTTTTCTTTAAGCTTTTTGGCTTAGTTCTTGGCTTTTTTCATAGTTTCTTATTTATTTCTGTCAAACACTTGTATCATGAGCCCTTGGCTCGGGAGATTGGGTAACCATTCCCTGTGTTCCTGACATTAAATAAATAATCCTAATGATCCTATCCTATCCTACCGTTTGGACTAAACCTAAAGTTGAACAAAAACGGTTTAAAAAACGAAATTCGAGGCTACTTTCCAAGTTTCAACTGCAATGAGACGAAATATAGCAAGCCCTTCGTTTATCCGTATGAATATCGCATGCCTGTGAAGGAAAGAATTGACAAGGTAATAGAATGGTTGACTGCAGACGACCCCCAAATTTTGTAGCCATGTATTTTTTGGATATAGACACGGTCGGGCATCGGTTCGGGCCAGATTCACCGGAAGTTAAAGCTGCTATTAGAAATTACGATGAGAATGTTACCGGATATCTCCTAGATCAGCTTCGAGCAGTTGACTTGTTAGACGAAGTAAACATTACGGTTACCTCCGATCACGGCATGGCTGCATAACACAAGCAACTTTGTTAACTTTGATAACTTTGTCAAGCTCCGTCAGCTCCTATGAGGCTTGGTCGGGAAATAAGGCCCTTTTCACGATTCAACCACACCCAGGGGAAGAAAACTACGTCTACGAAAGCCTCAAGGACGCCCAAAGAAGTGCACAGCTCTTTGAAGTGTACAAGAAGGGAGATGTACCTGACAGCCTTCATTTCAAGCACAACAGACGAATAGCGTCAATATTTGGGTTAATGAAAGAGGGGTGGTACCTACGTCGCTCAAAATTACCAGAAATTAAGCAGCCAGAAGGTGTTATAAGGGGAGATCATGGATACAATAACTCAATCAAAGACATGTATCCTTTATTCATCGCCCGTGGACCGGCTTTTAAGGAGAACTTGATCTCTGAACCGTTCGAACTGACGGATATCTATCCCTTGATTTCTCACATTCTTGGAATTGAACCTGCGCCGAACAACGGTTCCCTGAGTCGAGTACAGCAGCTTCTCAGAGAACGATCACCTACAACAAGCTCTTCCGCGCCCGAGTCAAACGGAAACAAAATTACTGGTTTTACGATTCTCGGCGTCGCAGCCTTTGTATGTTTTATATCGTGGCCGCAATTATTCTGATGATTCATTGACGCAACTTAACCGCAGAATAAATAGAACGCTAAATACTTTGGAGAAAAACAGCGAAGACTCGCAAGGCGGTTACCACTAAAGAGGACCTGCAATGGTATTAACATTTGCTTTCTTTTTGCATTCGCGGAATTTAGAAAATGCTTTTTTCTTTTTCATTTAACTGTGCACAAACACTCCCTGTAATTAGTTACAGTTTAGTTGTGGAACACAATTCAGCATGAAAACTATACCCGAGGATGCCACATAGCGGCAAACCTCACAACAAAGAACGAATAAAACCTCTTCTATTCAAGTTCTACAAATAGGGGCTTTAAACATCAACTAAAATTAACATCGGCCGCACTTCTTTAGAATAACAAAGACAACAGAACTAAATCAGTGTTAAATCGGTCAACATAGTTATTATAAAGTTTGCTTGGCAACAGCAGACACAGTGCGTCAAAAAAAAGAGCAACAAAAGACTTAGTTAATAATTTTTATTTTTTGTTGTTGTTGTATACAATTGCCAAGCGATGTCAGAAAGGGTTTGTATATGTAATCGCATGAGGCCGAGTAGAATTAAGGATAGATTTTCAAAGTTTTCACAATATAAGACCTAACATTGATTTCAATAAACAAGCAGCCTGTGTGGCAGGCACCAAAAGAAGAAGGAAAGGAGGAATCGCGCGCGCAGAGCGCGAGAGGAAGGAGGGGGGCCTTCTCGCTTCCCTCGTGTCCCGCACTCGCGTCTCGTGCTTCCCAATTCGCCATTTCCATCCCTTCAGCGCCTGCCACGCAGGCCAGTGAATAAGCAGTAAAAAAATATGGCTGATATTTAAACTAGTACGACTAGTCTTCTTCAGGGCCAATGCCAAAATTAAGGAGAAAAATTATCCAAAGGCATCTATGTTCTTCGGCGTTCAATTTTCAGTATTACTGTAAGAGGCTTACTGTGTCTTCAGTGAGGGAATGAAGCTGAACTGCTATTTCAGACCAGAATAGTCAATAGTTTACGCAGAGCTAAACGACTGAAAAACAGAACGTTTGGGGTCGCGCAGAGGTATACAGCTATTTCAATTAAGGTTGTCGGATCAACTCAAGCTTACGCGACAAGACCAAAGGGTAGTGTGGGTCGGGAACTTTGAATTTCTTAGTACAATAAATAAATTAGCACCATCTGATTATTGTCAGCGGCATTCCTGATTTGGTTTTACATTTTCAGTTGTTAGTTCTTGTCATGAAGTGCAAAAATTCATGTTCCAAATTTTTCATGATGCTGATTTTGCGGTTAATTTACCTACCATGCACGTGCTCCACGTGTACCCACATGTCAGTTTTAAATTTGCATCCCGTTTTAACCCGGTAAACAAAAAGATGAGTGGGATCAAAAATTATGTTTTAAACGAAAACTGCATCTGAAAATAATTCTTTCACGTTTTTTTGTTTAATTTTTATGCTTTAAAAACTCTTTTATATACTTTGCTATTGTACGGCAAGGTACTACTGATTTTGGTGAGCCGTTGGCATAAAAATCCCATATTAACCTGCGGTCTTGTCGCGAAGGCTTTAACTATCGTCTGACAACTTTAATTTAAATAGCTGTAATAGAGCCTACATAAGGGATTATCTGAAGATTTAATTGGAAAACCTGAGGAATCAGAGGCTTTATACCAAAGCCATTATGATGTTCAAAACTTTAAATGGAGAGACATCAGATTATTTATCAACTACATTCATCTTTCGTAATGATACTAGTTATAGATTAAGAAACAGTGAAATGAGGCTGGCTCTTCCTCAACCTCGCACCAATTATGTTTGAAAAAGTTTCTCTTATAGCGGTGCTGCGTTTTGGAATAGCCTTCCAACTGATATTAGAGTATCTAAAACATTGGGTGAATTTAAGACGAAGCTAAGTAACTTCAGTTTTGAGTGAATTTACGACACGGCATTCCTGAAAAGCAGTACTTATTGTTTTCATTTATTTCTAATTGAATATGTAGTTAGTTTAGTTAGTTTAGATAAGGCCTTTATACTTTGTAATTACTTTTATAATTAATGTATTGTTTTTAATTCTTATATTTGTAGATAATTTTTGCTTGTATACTGAGGAATCTATCGTGTATAAATTAATTCATCTATCTGTCTCTGTCTGTCTGTCTGTCTGTCTGTCTGTCTGTCTGTCTGTCTACCTGCCTGCCTGTCTGTCTGTCTATCTATCTATCTATCTATCCATATAATCACCCCCCCCCCTACTCTTAGATGGGCTGGGACCTCAAGTTCGGCCAATGTACTAGTAAGTAACTTTCTTTAATTGAACTCAATAAACTTTATTCAAAATAATTTTATACATCAAAAGTTCACAGTTGGCTTATAACACCCGCATACTACTTCTTAAGAGCAGCAATTAACAATCTTTATCAACGTAAGGAATATCACAACCTATGTGACTCTCTAAAATTCCACCAGGCACTCCAGAAATACTGGTAAGGGAAAAAAGAACAGAAGTAGTGGTGATAACGCACAGAAAAATCTGACTTTGCACTTCCACAAATGTTAGTTTGTTTTTAATGAATCATTACGAGATGGACCACTGCTATGATTGAAGAATTTGCATGGAAACGTTAAAATCAGCTATCTCCACGCCGAACCTCTCTACGTCCGTTTGATATTCCACGAGGGGGCTTAATAACACGGAGGATTATTCAGCGCTCCCTCGCATTGAAAAACACTTGCAACTCAAACTTGCGACTTGCAAAGGATTTGCAAGGGATTTTTGGACGGTATGCGATATGCAATCAGTGGTCATTTTTAGCGGTAGTGTAGTGCAAATTTTAACCCTTTAAGCTTTGATATAGAAATGCATATTCTCCTTACTGTTCTCCATACATTTCTTATAGAACTAGTAAGGAGAATTTGTCTAAATTTCAAGACATCTCATCCTTGGTGATCATTTCCTTTATTCTCATCACTTGAGTGTTTGAACAAGTAGTAATAATGTAAAGAGAAATTTCATTTTCGTCACTGTTAGGGCTTTTAAAGAGCCACGTGGGACATGTACACCTTCAGGACAGTATTTTAGGAGGAAGCATATCGACCAAAATATTCTGAAAACTTAAATTCACTGGATAAACTGAACTTTGGGAAACTACTACCTTTCGTTACATCTTCGTATATGCTTTGGCAAGTCTTCGTAAACGAGATACTGATTCTTCTGTCCAATCAAAAGAAGAGTAGAGTAGACGCGAGGAATTCATAACTCACACATCAGCATTGCGTCACAAGCATGTGTCTTGCTGCGTAGCAACGCTTTAAGAAATGCGCTCAACTGATTCCTGCTCTTGTTTCCGAGAATCAACCAGTGTTATGTCGACCTTCTATTACACATGTATGAAAAGTACAAATAAAAAAAAGCGACAGGAAAAAATAATAATACAAAAGAAACAGTAAAGAAAAATTATCGTTTGCAATCATTTTTTAGCTACAGCGCCGAATAACGCAAGATCATGTGCATGCGCACCTTTAAAAATCCGTGTTAAGCACCGCTGACCAATTTGAGCGTTTTTCAGCACTGTCTTTTTAGCTGTAAATTAATCTCGTACCCAGGTTCGCGGTCAGCAGATGTTCGCGAGACTCTGAATCTCGCCTGGTGACCATCTGCTTAGCAAGAGGCCCACAGAATACGGGTACGCGATTGGCTACAGATAAAAATATCAATTATTTTAATGTAATCTTCCATCTCCCGCTCTTCGCGGTAAATTTCACAACAAAAATAATAAACAAAATCGATCAACTCTAACCTAGGGTTAGAACCACTTTCGAAGCTATAGGGCGACCTTGGCAGCAGCAACGCTTACATTAGGAAATTTCCAGTCTATTGCAAATTATTTCCATCCTGGTCATTCGTACCAAGACACAAAATTACCTGATTGAATTTAATCATTGACAATTTACGATTATAACAAAATTTCAAAATGCAAATAAAGCGCGCCCTTTACCTCTCGTTAATAGCGTCGACTCGAATTTACCTTCAACTTTGTTTACACTGTTTTTCATTTTTATGATTTCCAATATTTTCTTTGTTCAAAAACCTCCTACTCCAATATTTAAAACCAACAGAGTTGGTAAACCTGAGATAAAACTTAAGGCAAATATCTGTTACACTTTTCACACCAAAAGATTTTTCAAGTCAGGCAAATTTTAACAGCGTGACACTGATATTGCGTGACACTTCGACATTGCATGACACTACCATATATCTCTTGACTCTAGATATTGCCTCACACTACTTACTTCAAATAATAGTTTTACCATCAGGGAAAATGCAATCAGAATATTTCCTACCAAGCGATATTTTATATACATCTCATTACGACAGTTGATGAAAAAAAAAATTAACAACTTGTGATCAAAGTGCCAGAAATGATAGGAAAAAAACAAAACAAGTTTCTGCAAAGTGAATGTGATTTATGAAAGCTTTTGTACAGACTTATTCCCAACTCCATTTAAAAAGCTGGCAGAAATTGTTTTGAAAAAGTTAACGATCCTCGCTTAGTAGTTTGATAATAACGGTCAGGGTTAAAGAAGCACAAGAATAATTAAAAAATAATAATAATTGCGAGGTAACTTGCCTGAAAACAGAGAAATCGTTTTGAGTTCTCTATATTTCTTTGGAATTTCTTTGAACTAACACTGCAATCGTAGTACTGAGCTTCACTAAGGATCGAGCAAGACCAATCAAAAGTGCTGCAGCGCTTGCAAAGCGTGGGAAATATTATGTCAAGGGCGGGAAAAGGTGAAAACGGGACATGATTGGCCAGAAAGGAAAAACCTTTGCTTTGATTGGCTAGAGTTCAGTTCCACCGAATTTTTTTATGAAAATAATAGCAAAACTAAAGCGAACGTGCGTCACTTTCGACAGTCTCTGACAAAATGCAACGGATCTAATCAGCGAATTACTGCACTTCTGTGAAATGAGTAAAACTGGGAAATAAATCTCGTAAAGTTGAACACGGAACCTAAAACTGAAGCTTTTAAGGCACACATAGCTGGGGTTCAAAACCCAGTGAAAGGCTATTATTTCCACAAGTTTACATCTATGTATTGTATAACAGCCCAATTTATCTTAAATATCTTTTTAAACCTCATTTTTCCATCAGCAGTCTTTTTTTTAAATTTTAAGCCATTTTAAAGATATTTTTACATTCAAACATAATGGCCTAAACAAAAGCTATTCTCATCTCATTTATCTATTGGTAATTCGTTCTATTCTCACGCCATTTTAAAAATCTTTTTACAACCAACCATAATGGCCAAAAAAGAAACTATTCTTTCCTTATTCCTCTACCAATTACGAATTGAAATTCTACGACAAGTCAAAGATCTTGCTTTACAAACCCGATCACGCGGAAATCATCCACAACAGGCCAGACAAAACACCAATGTTTTACCTACAGGTCAAAATCGCCTAATGTCATATCGTGAACAAGTCAATACTGATCCATGTCAGGTTATTTCACGGTCCGCAACGGTCCATATCACTTCATAACAACTTCGTTGTCCGGGTGGTTCACGATCCTGATGAGGGCCTGGGCCTGGGTGGCGCCGCACCAGGGGAGGGGTAAGTCCGTTGTCCTCTCTGTGAAGGAGGCAACAAGAGTGGGTGTCAGTTTGTTACACAGCTAGTAACGTCACGCGATATTTTCTTTTCGTCTTTTGCGACGAACTTTCAAAAGGGACAGTGTGGATAACAGTCACATGGGCAAGTGACGGTACGTGGTTTTAAGTTTTTACTTTGTAGGTGAAATCCTTAAACGTGAATCAGGTATGAGGTATTTAATTAAACACCTGATAGGACAATTATACTAGAATCCTGCTTTATGACCACGCGTTAATACGACCTCTTTTTCTTAAATCAAAGGATAATTTAAGTAGATTATGACCACATTTCTATGACCACATTTCTATGGCTCACGCACGATGGCCGTAACAACAGGGTTTAATTTCACCGTAGCGCACTCATACCTGCACTGAATGAGTCGGAGGAGATGAGCTGGCGGAGGAGTGGGACCCACTCAGCCTCTCATTGGATGGATATCTGGGCATGCGCGGTGACGGCGGAGTAAATCCGTAACCTGGAGATATGGGCCTGTTGGTGCTTACCGGAAGGGGGCTGGATGAGGTACGGTCCCGATGAGCAGTACCGTGAGAGGTCATCTCGTTGAAGTGCCTGAAACAAAAGAATACCCTCACTGTCACAACTGTCCATTCGTCTACGTGACGTTTTGTGAGGGGGATCTCTTCGCGTTGTAAGTAAGTGGCCTAACACTTTCCTTTATAGCAAGAGGTTAAGTAGCTTCAACCTTTTTACGGAGCGCGTCTTCATATTCCCCACAAACTCGTTTGATTTCTGGATTCAAATAAAGTTTTACAGAATTATGAGCAAACCTTTTATTAACGATCGAAAGGTCACTCAAATATTCGCCAAACGTCGGAAATAGTAGAGTAATTTTCGGCTGATCGACGGGAAACGACGGACTTAATCGTCATCCTTGAAATCTTTGAATGTTTTCGGGTGATGGTCGGAAATCTTCGGATGTTTTTCGGGTTATTTTCGGTGGCCTACCTCTCATCATCCATTTCCAGACTGGATTCGCTTTCTGACAGCTGTCGACTAAGTGCTTCTCTTCTTTCCATTTCTCGGAGAAGTTTTCTTTGTAATCTGATGTTTTCTTCTTTGATATGGCGCTCCTCCTTAGCATACGCTGCCATCTTTTCACAATCTAAACACAAAGCCAATTTGTTGTAATATCTGTAACCAATAGCAGTCAACTTCCGGGTTTAAGCAATCTACACTGATGAAGAGTCAGTAGACTCAGAACATTTAGTACAGCGCACAAAATTATCTCAAATTTAAACTTCCGGGTTTACTGCTAGTTTTCCTTCTGTGTTCCGTTATATTTGTACAAAAAGAAAGAGAGAAAAAGTAAAGCAAAAAATAAATCCTGACCCCGACGTGACTCGAACACGCAGCCTTCTGATCTGGAGTCAGACGCGCTACCATTGCGCCACGGAGTCAAGCTTAACAGACAGGCTTTACATTTAAATTATTATTCTTTTGAAGTGTGACAGTCTGGTCGCTATACTGAAGTGTTAATGCCGTAAAGCAAGGTCACGATTGAGAATGGTTTGTAGTAATATCTGAATTAGCCGGAATCACTAAATCTGGTGCTAATGTTTGAGTTTCTGGAAAATATCATTTAAAGTAACCATTCAAATGAAATCTGCCAAACCATAATTTCCAACGCTATTGTTTTGTTTTTACCCGAAAACTTACAAATTAAATGGCTTTTGAAAATTTTTTCCTGTGTTGAGAATGTACATTCCGAAAACCGCATAATTCTTGATATTCTATCAAGAGCTTCGCGGTTTAAGTTAGTGTTTTTCCGTTTCATAATAACAATTGTCATTAGATATTGGCCACATGTATGTTTTGCAAGTGGAACATTTTATTTTTCTTCATTTTGTTGCAATTCGGCTCTTTTTTCAGTTATATCCACACTTTGCACCATACAACGCAACAAGGGTATAATTAGCTCAAAATTTTACTTCAGTTCTAGTTATTATTTTCCCTCTTGCAACAAATTACCTTTTAAAATACCTTAGAGGACTTTGTTTTTACAGTTTAAACCTGATTAAACAAATGGCCACCTTAGACAAACCAGCTTAATTGTAGAATTACAATAGCCGTGAAGCAGGTGCAACTACAAACATTGTCACCGAAAATTATATTACCATGAATATTGTTTAAAATCAAAAAAAATCCACGGAAGATTTTTAAAACGTATAAAATAAAAACATTAACTGGTAGTTGCACAGGATGTGTCAGAAGGCATCCTTACCCCACAGGGAGCCCACGACAGTTGATAAACCGAAAAAAATAAATAAATAAAATTGAATATATTCGCTGACTTAAAGGGGCATAATCACGCTATTTTAGTTCACTTTAAAAATAAGAAATATGTCCTCGCATCAATGAACGCCCGCAAATAATGGTTTAGTTTTGTTACCAAAGACTATATTACTTCACTGAAACTATTTTCTGTCGTCTGTTGCCACGGATGGCACGGATGGAAGTGGATTGCAATTTGAAAACATTAGGCTAAACTTTTCAAATTCTTTCAGTGTGTTGACATTAAATCGATATTAAATGGTCATGCTTTGTTTTCTCTTAATGAAATTAAGTTAATATGTTCCTGTAAATGTTCGAACACAATGTTGGGCATGGATAAAGTTAGCTATCGATAATTTTAGCACAGTTTTGACCAAAAATCTGCGAAATCCTCGTGACCATGCCCCTTTAAGCTTCTTTACATGAAAGCCCAGATTATTTTCATCACGGGATGACTTTCCTCATGAGACAAATCTGTGGTTTTGTTTGCATAATAGTTTAATCCTGGAATGACTCAAAAGTTTCGTCTCGGGATGAAATTATTACTCAGAAATGTCTTGTGTTATTTTTACCAGGGGTTTTTATCCCAGGAGGAAATATTGTCTCATTACTTAGAAAATGGATGAAACCTAGGGACAACAAATCATGGAAGGGTCCTACAACCCGTTTACACGAGCACCGAGATGAGTTTCGTCCTAGGACGAGTGTCAAATCGGGATTAAAAAAAAAGCCACAACAACAAAAAAACGTTTACATGAATGTTTTCATCCCATGAGGAAATTCATGTCGTCCGAGACGAACTTAATCCCATCCGCGGTAAAATTCAACAGCAGTTTAATCCCGTTTGATGAGACATTGAACAAACAAAAAGCAAAAGTAAGTAGCGGTTTGTCGCGCGTCAGTAACGGCACTTCAAATCATTTTTGTGCTCCAACATGGTTAAAATCAGTCGGACATTTCAGAAATTTGGACCGATAATTACCGATGTCCCACTTTTATTTTCAGTGCTGACCTAACATGACAAGCAATCAGAATCGGTTAATACGAAATGTGGTACTCACAGTCAGCTTCAGACTTGGCTAGCTGCTGTCTGAGTCTTCTGATCTCCTCTCTCAGTGAAGTGATATGTGATGCTAAATCACCCACAGCATCCTCTCCATCTCGGAACTGTCGGGGGGAGGGTGGCTCAGAAATTGGCTCTTCTAGCTTCTCTTGTAACATCCTAAGGACAGAAAGTGTCAGTAGGGCTGCAACGATACATTTTACCACGACACATATCTCGATACAAGGGCCACGATACGATACACGATACGATACATTACTGTGCGCGACAAAACTAGTTGCCAACAACTTACACTACTTTTAAATAATTTATTACCATAATGACAAATTTAACACAGTAACAACATAACATCAAATCGCCTTACAAGGGCTAAAATGTGGAGCTTGGGTAAGGAATGTTAAAGAAAATGATTTCCCAAATTTGTTGATATGGAATATTTTATTGTATCGTGATATCGCGATATCTTTTTTTAAAATATCGATATTCGTATCGTTGGAAACATATCGTGGTTCACCGGTTTATCGGTGTATTGTTGTAGTCCTAAGTGTCAGTCACACAACTTCGACGTTCAGTAGTTGTAAAGAAGATAGAAGCATAGTTGGAATTTTATATTCAGCCGATGGCATTCACTTAGTTTTTCCTTTCTTCTTTTGTAAAGTAAGGTTAGTGATATTTTAACAATAAAGCTAATTACCGATAGAAATTATACGTAGATCATCGCATTGATAATAAAACAAAAAATTGAAGAATTTTGCTACAGCTGTAAAATATTGCCATCATGGAAATGGCCCACTAAGGAGATTTTGGCGATTTTCGAAAGATTTTCAACTATTACTTTTCCCACCATTGTCAAAAATTAGATGAAGATTGCAAGAATATTATGCAAACGTTTCTGATCATTTTCTGAGAATTTCCAAAGATATTCACAACAGATCCGAAAATATCACTGAAGTAGCTATCCTTCCCCTACCCATTTGATCACAGCTGTATTTCTACAGATTTAGCTACTGAGAAAGGGGAACGTGTAGAAGACCCACAAAGAAGAGTCAAAGTGGGGCAAAAAAACAACTATAAGTCAGCAAAACATACTAACAGATTGAGTAGGTGAAGAGTTATTGATGCTCTTTGCTCCACTAGGAACCTAGTAAGGACCAATCCTTTATTAAGTCCCAATAGTGAGAAGCATCTAATGTCTCCTTACAATATCATTAGTTGATCAGACATACAGGTCACGAGAATAAGGGAACTGATCACCAAAGACAAAATGTCTTGATGTTTAAGCAAATTCTCCCAACTAGTGCCATAAGAAATATATGGATAGTGAGGAGAACATGCATGTTGATATTGGGGCTGAAAAGGTTAAGTCATACATTCAGATAAAAAGCAACACTTCTTTGGTTTCTCTCTATGCAGATGAATCAACCCTTTAAGCCCTGACTACGATGAATATGGAATTTCTCTTTACATTATTACTACTTGTTCAAACATTCAAGTGATGAGAATAAAGGAAGTGATCTTCAAGGATGAGATGTCTTGATATTTAGACAAATTCTCCTTACTGGGTCCATAAGAAATGTATGGAGAACAGTATGGAGAATATGCATTTGGATTAAAGGGCTAATGGATCAAAATAGTAGTGGTAACCCTGAAGTAGACCAGCATCTCATCTGGGCAAACAAAAAACAACAACAACAAACAAAACAAAATTCTTTTGACCAACCAAGCAGATTGAATGAGCCAGATAACTCATCAAGACCAGTGTTAGACTCCCAGTCATGTTAAGCTACAGAAACCAAGCAGTGAGCATGCAATGTGGGTACCCTGTGGTCTAATTAAAGCTCCCCTTTAGCTAACGTTTTAGTAAAGTCTGGTTATGAAATGTTCCCACCTCTTCTCTGCTTCCAGTCTATCCATTCTCTTCCACAGTCTGTTCACTAACAATTCTTGCTCTTGTTCCAACGTATTCTCTAGATCCACTTTCTCTTTTCGCAGCTGACAAAAGAACAAAAGCATGTCTCACAAAAATTATATAGAAGACTAACACTGAGTGGTGATTGATAAATTAACCAAAGCCTTTCAGAAGGTTAGAAAAAATAAGGGCATAGACATAAGAAAAGAACACAGCTCTTAAGTGTGCGTATTCCCATCAGCTAGAGAGATGGAAAGGGAGTGGTTAGAGCCCTCGCCTCCCACTGATGTGTCTCAGGTCCCAATCCCAAATTATACGTGGGTTGAGTTTGTCATTGGATTTTGCTTCTCTCGTGGGGGAAGTGGCGGGGGTAGGGGGGAGGCCCTAGATTCTTTGCCTTCTTTCCGTCCACAAAAACATTGTCATCAGGCCTGAATACACATGAAGAGGACTGCTTTCAAAGATGATATGGCTTTCCTATCTAAATATTATGAATTTATTATAAAACTCTACCAATAGTAATCAAATTCCACATACCTGTTCCAAAGTGGTCTGTTTAGAAGTGACATCTGATTCCAGCTTGTCAATCTTTCTCATCAGTTTGTTTACTTGATATTCTTGCTCTTGTTCTAATGTTTGCTCCAACTGAATCTTTTCTTGTCGTAACTAACATAAACAGAAGTACACGTATGTCAGCTTTTCCCAGCCACGGATGGCCCCACAAGGAAAGTACGTTTGTGGGAAATTAAGAACCAAAGAAATTCTCCAGTGGAGTTGAACTCCTCCTTCAGCAACCAAGGATTACAACCTTAGCAAACCTTGGTGACATCTTGTTTGCACTTACCAGCACCTACAATCTCGGACAAAACTGTTGAGACACTTTGGAGTGAATGAGAACTTTGACCGTGAGAGCCACTTACCACAACAAATTCTTCCCCCCTCTCCGCCTTATCAATGTTGCTTTGCCACCAGAAAATCCTGATGAATCGTCAGTCCTTCCAAACAACATTGAGTGAGGGGAGGGGGGGAGGGAAAGCATTTCGGCAATCTTGTCAGTGTTTCCATACAGGGAAAATGAGAAATACATGTGCTAATTGCATTTATCTCAACTAGTTTTGCCCAACATTATAACTTGCAGAAGGTGCTATCCTGATAAATACCATGCCAAGTTAGTTTAAATGACTATTGTGTAACAGTAAGGGTGGGCTAACACAAGTTGTTCAAATCGATCCAATACAAGTGTTGGAGAAGCAAATTAAAGTGAGATGTTTCAAATAGTAAACTCAAAATGTTACCATGCTGTGAGTGGATTTTTAGTAAATAATTTTGCACACATTGCTCGAATGTTGAGCGGAATCCGTCTCAATATTTTCGACAATATTTGCTATTAATATGTCACATTGAAGGTTCTTACTGTAACATCATCACTCAAGGTAAACTCCAGGCTTACAAAAGTTGAAAATGTGCAAGGAAGTGGAGTGTTCAAAGCAAATTTCAATTGTCTGGTCTGCCTCCTGCCAGTAGGGAGTTTTGTACTGATTTCTTTGGGCTGGTTATTTAAAGAAAGTTTAGACGAGAAACCACGGCCTAAATCGATTTCTATCTGGCATACCCAAATATGCAAGACTCCTTTACCACAATTAATGTAAAGCAAGCATGTAGCACAGACTACAAGAACGTTTATTTCCTATAAATAACCCACTTGTAAACAGGTGTAGAGGCTTATTTGTTGTCTTAAACCATGGTCTAAGTTAGACTTCGTTTAAATAATTGGCCCCTTGAGTTTAATTTGAGATATTACTTTTACCAAAACTTAGCAGACTACAACAACTGGATCAAAGTAAAGAATATCTCAACAGGAGTCACTTGGCTGCCTTGTGCAGTGCTCGAAATTAAAAAAAAATTCTGGTTGATGCCAGGCAACCAAACCCCTGAATTTGGTTGCCCTGATGATTGCTTGGTTGCTCATTCAAATAGATACTACTTAGCATAAACATCTCTATTTTCACAGTACCCTGTAGTTAATTGAAATCAATTCATAATGAATGTTTCACAGTGTACTCAAAGGTCTGCAACTAAAACGACTTATACTTTATTACCTGTTTTTTTGACCTTTTAAAATCAAAAATTGAAAGGATATGAGAATAAACACATGTATGATCTCGCCTCTATCGAAATGCTGGATTTAAGAACCTGTAACGCTTTACAAAGATTAAATACATGAGCACCAAGCTCAAGTGCAAAACGTATTTGGGAAAGCCTGCGAGACGCCGCCACCTTGAATCAGTAAACACAAAAAATTGAAACGCATAGATCCAAGATGGTGGCCATTGACTGTGATACGCAGTACAATACGTACATTAAACTCGGCTTCTAAAGAGTCTTGTCACCTCTGGACGTTTATTACCTGAGGGATGAGAGCTATTCATTGAATAGGGAAACATTTCTCTGTTGCAAATTAGTTCATTATTTTGTCGGTCCTGATGAAAAATGTATGTACTTTGCTCCACTCTTTGTGGGTCATCCGTCCTTTTTTCTCGGATGACCGGGACCATAATTTTACTGTAAAATGGTTGCCTGGAACACTTTCTAGTCATCTCGGATGACCAGAAGACCCCTTATTTCAAGCACTGCTTGTTCTAAAAATAACAGGGTTTGTATGCTTTAGTGAACAGAAAAAAAAATCCAGGAAGATTTTACACAGAGTTTATTTTGGTGGCTTGCAGAAAGCATGTGTACTCCCCAATATCAATTGCAGGAAAACCTTTTCTCTCTCTTGACTGCACTCAACTAAAACTTAAAGTAGCTTTTATGTATTTTCAAAAACAGAAACTAAATTAATTTGATAGCATCAAGATTTTATTTCAGGTTTCCCAAGAAAGGAAAAATGCATGGCTTTCCAGAAATTCAAGGCAGCGTACAAACCGTGCAATATTCTTAAGTGCTATTTTAAGTACCTGCATAAGCTTTCTCGACAAATCATTTGTGAGAAATTCTTCTTCTTGTTCATAGTTCATTGCCAGTGTTTCCTTTTCTTTCTTCAGTGACTGAATCTTTTTCAACAAAGTGTTGGATATAAATTCCTCCTCTTCCTCTGCCTTTGCTTGCTGATGGGGGCAAAGAAAAAATTGTAGCCTGTCACTGAAATTCATAAACATTCTAGATATGATTACACTCCATAAGCTGTCTACTTCCCAACATCTTTGCAATCCACAGAAATGACCAGCTCCTAGGGTTAAAATAGGCAATTACAATGATTCTATGTTATGAACAAAAAACGGAAAAAAGAAATTGTAAAATATCTACCAGGTATGTACTAAAACATTGGACTCACTAATTATTTTCCCTAATAATTACATAGGAACTTTGAAAACTGCTAAATTTTGGCCACAACACAAAATTAATAAGAAACTGACTCGAAAATTTATTTTTGTTTAGCAATTCTTCATAAAAAACGACACATCAGCTTTAGTGGAGTTATTACTGCAGTTTACATGGTGAAGTTATTGGACCTCATAAACCATGTGAGTTCAATATCTGCTCCATACAGAAGATAGGGAATTTTGGTCAGAAAACAAAATCATTGACAAACATAAAAATCAAATAAATGTAATATATTTTTAAAAAGTTATAACTGCAAATGTCACACACTTAAGCCAGTACTGACCTCATTAAATGTGCGAGTTCAATAACTGAACCAAGAAAAAAAAAAGTGCATTTCTGGTCAAGTATTACAAACATAAAACAAAAGCATTGACAAACATAAAACGTAAGAAAAAGTACTCTTGAGGAACTATTTACATGGTTTGTTTATTAACCTTCACAGAGTGTGTGAGTTCAAAGTAATGAACAAGAAATAATTATATACTGAAAATACAAATGTGTATAATTTACTCTCTGTAACAAAGAGACCTCATTTGAGAAGAAACAATGTACTGAAAGGTTATGTTCTCTGAATATAAAATATACAAAAGGCTTTGTTTGGCAAAATGATGATAAAGTAAATCCATGTACATTTTTGAAACAATATCCACAAACAAGCCTCCCTTTGATTCTAAGTCTGGGAAAAACTCATTTGTGTCAGCATTCTATACTTGGTAAAGTTAAGTTTGAATATTAACAGTATGTTTTTTATCACACGGTTCAAACAAATGTTGTTATAACAGTGAAACGCACGAACGCACGAATTACAATTGCAAAATGACATGAAGGAAAACATGCTCCCATTAGTGTAACAAAAACGGAAAAAAAAATTATTGCAACTGCGAGGTTTCTCATGACATAAAGCTATGAAGTAAAAAGCATAAATTGTTCCCCTGCAAATTTTAAAGCTCCCGACATTTTAAAGCCGAATTGGCATTGAAAATCATAAATAAACTGCAAGCAATTTTTTTTGGTCAAACTGGTCACGTACAGATAAATTATTTTACGCTTTTTAAGTTTAAGCTTAAGTCTGTGGACGAAATCCCGAAGAGCGACCATTCGAATGAAAGTTATTGAGCAGTAATTCGCTATTATACAATTTGTTTTGCAATCCTTCGCAAGTGAAAAAATGTTCTTTGTCATATCAGGTGGGTATTTAAAGAGTTAACTTACAATTGAGACGCTCGCCTGGCGTAGAGCTCTGTTCTCTTCTTGCAGTTGTTTGCAGCGTAACTTACAAGTTTCAAGTTCCATTTTCAAAACTCTGTTCTCCTGTTTCAAGCGTGAAATAAGGTTCTTTTCCCTCTGAGCTACAGACGATGAACTTTCGTCTGCGCTCATATCACTGTCGCTAAATCCCGTGCCCTCCATTGAAGAGCTCAGCGAGCCCGCCATCTTGGAAACACACAATCACCACAATGCACTCCGCGCTCAAGATCTCGTTCCAGGGGCCCGTTTCTCTAAAGACCCTTCGGGCCCGGAGCTACATTTTAAAATCAAAATCTGTAGTACGTTGGCGTAGTTTTTAGCCCACGTATCAGCCGGACTTGTTTTATCAACTCAGAATTTTATTGCTCAGCTTTTAAAACCATCAAAATTTGACTCTTTAATGTAAACATCTCCCTCATAAAATAGCTTTCCGGGCCCGAAAAGTTATCGGGACTTTCGAGAAACAGGCCACAGGACTCCTTCTTCACGAGGATTTCGCAGGTTTTTGGTCAAAATTGTGCTAAAATTATCGGTAGCTAGCTTTATCCATGCCCAACATTGTGTTTGAACATTTAAAGGAACATATTAACTTAATTTCATTAAGACAAAACAAACCATGACCATTTAATATCGATTCAATGTGAACACGCTGAAATAATTTGAAAAGCATAATTTTTTCAAGTTGCAATAATAATAATAATAATAATGAATTTATAGAGCGCTATTTCTAGCGCTATCCAATAGCGCTTTACAATAATTTTAAAAATGTCACCAATAAAATTGATAAAAACGTAAAAATATCTGAAACATGAGAAAAATAAACTAACTAATAAAATAACTAAGCTGTAAAAATGAAAAAAACTAAGAATCATTGAAACCTTTAAATGAAACTAACTAATTGACTAACTAACTTAACTAATTAACTAGGTAACTAATTAACTGACTAGCTACTCTATCTGAATAACTAATTAACTGACTAACCAATAGTCTAATTATAAAATTTGTTAAAAAGGTATGTCTTTATACAAGTCTTAAAATCTGATAGCGAGCCGCTCTCTCTTATATTATTCGGAAGAGAGTTCCATAGGCTTGGTGCTACAAAAGAGAAGCACCTATGACCATAACTTACTATGCCCCTTTAATTTCTGAGGATGGGTGCGAGAGTTGCTTGGGTCCGTTTTCTGCATGCAATGGAGTAAACTGATTTTCAGTGTTTTGTTCTGATTTACAATGTGTCAGCTTAATGACTTGAAATTGGTATCAGATTTAAGGTTTAGACCTGAAATTGACCGAGGAATACGATCTATTTTTCCTTTACGTGATAAGGTTGGACGGTTGCAAGCCGTGGGACTTGGTGAAAAAGGGCATGGGAGCTGTGCCTGATAAAACCTAATTGGTTACGTGCATAATAATCATTACAGGAGTACGTGCATGGTGATAAACACTTGGTAGGTGAATGACACAACGAGCGTGTCTCAGCAAGTTTCAGTCATTTCACCGCTCTAATCCGCTTCTTTCAGGATTATAAAACAAACTCCCTCGATATATATTACTTTCACGGGCCTTATTCAAACCAGTACTCGACAAGGAAACGTGGCGTCAACTAGCAAAAGGTGTTCGTCTTCGAGATGCGATTTCCAGTCATCTTTATTTTGGTGCTTTGTTTTTCGCCGCCGCAAGATCTCCTGGCCGCGCCTCTCAACCTTTCAAAAGGCAATGAACACACAACTAACGAGGGTTACGTCTTCAACAACGTTTATAACTCTGGCCTGAGCACTTCACAAGTGCAAAAAACTCTCAAACTGTTGAAAGCAGTGGATCAAAAGCTGAACAAAGGCCCGTCGAAAGGTAAGATACGCTGGTTAAAATCCAAATGCATGACCACTGAAGTCTGGGAGAGTTGTAAAAAATAATCGTGATGATTGGAACACTGGTGAGTTTGCATTATCTTTCGGCAAAGCGTTATTAGTTGTCGGGGATGGGGGAGGGGGAGGGGGAGGGGGAGGGGGGAACATTAGAGAAATGGGAGCCGGAAGGTTATGGGAGGGGGTAATTCAGAGAAGACATTTCAAGATAGTGGCAAACGTGACGGGTGGGAACAATCTATAAACTAAAGAGCGGGAGGCGAGGGTGAGGGGGAGAAGGAAAGCCTGGGGAAGGAAGTGGAAAGTCGCGCCTCCACCACTCTCTTCTTGTCACCATCGTTCCCTCAGACGACAGTTGCAACTAAACAGAACTATTTTCATTTCCTTTTCATTCTTTCACAGCGCGTTGCCCACCAGGCTGGAAACTGTTTAATGGATCTTGTTTCGTTGCTTTCATTAAACCGACGGCAACATGGGACGAAGCACGCCATGTTTGTAGATCACTTGGAGGTGACTTGGTCAAGATCACTTCAGCAGCCGAGAACACTTTTGCATATAGCTTAATATCAGGTAAAGTTCCCACTGTGTGTCATCGTTGCCACAACACAGATTATCTAAAACAAAACAGCAACTAGCCTGCGCCTAGACGTCTCCTAGGAAATAGGAGACGTCTGCACGCAGGCTAAAAAGCAACTCGATTTGCAATTTGTGTGTGGCGATCGGTCATGTCCGTTCAGGAGGTGTAACTTCCTTTCATATCTCTTTGTCTCGGTTTCTCGGAAAACAAACCTTGAAACGACTTTAAAATAACAGGATATATTTTTATAAGAAGATTATTGCTTGAATTTTGATCATGACTGCACGTAGATATCAGTTGCAACACACCGGAAGTGCATCATTCACATAAAGAGGGGGTGAAAAATTGACGTCATCATCATAAAGCGGGCCACGAGTTGAGAGTCGGCGTGACACCTCCACCCCCCCCCCCCTCCTACCACTCCGCCACCCCTCAGCACATATGCTAAACATGTTTGCAAACTGCTGTTAACAGTTCTCACCAACATAGATACACGACACACGTACCAGCTAGCATCACCTCTTATCGGGATCGATCGATCGATTGATTGATTGATTGATTGATTGATTGATTGATTGATCGGTTGGTTGGTTGCATTTGACGCGTGGGCGTGAACGTTTGTCAAACACGTGTTGATCACATTTAAACCAATTAAGTCTCGCGCACTTTTCAGGTGATTCTGTGTCAAATGTCCAAAATGGGGTCGGCTGAAAAAGAACTTCGAACGGCTTATAAGTTTATTGAATGATTTCACATAACTCTATTATATGAATAAAGGTAACACTTTTTTCCCTCCAAAAAGTTAATGCAAATTTTTAAAACTGGTTTTTATTTCATGGAGAGTTAATATTATATGATAAGGGGCGTTTTGCCTCGTTTTAATGTAAAGTGCCATGTACGTAAATGCCATTACAGTTGATCCACGTCACGCGTGAACGGAAACCTCAGCACGTGATCCGAGTCTTCAAATAAACAAGCTACTTTCAGTGACATAACGGAGATCACAAGGGAAATATTGAAGATCTCATTGAAATTTCCGAAAATGGCTTCTATCTTTGTAGAAGCAAGGGGTTGTGACGGGAAAAATCTTTGTTTTATCGAGAGACCGCGTTATTTTCTGGGTTCGCTTCTCGTCAGTGGTTCAAAAACGTTTTAGACGACTAGAAGGAGGTGAAATTATGTCAATTATTTTGCTGACGCGTGATTCCTGTTTCAACCGAACAAGAACAAACCTTGGAGCTGAACGCTTGTGTAACAACGGTAGCTCCGAAGGAAGTGGATGAAAACCAAGATACATCTGCCGGGTCAAGCAATTACTGATGACAGTTTTTCCTAGTTGCGAGGTTGATTAAAGACAAAGCCGACGCTTCGTCCACAGTTAACCAATGCGTAATGTGACAGGGGGGGGATAGAAGCGAGGCCTGGGACCGAGAAACGATGTTCTCACAACTTGCAAAGCGGTCCAGTGGACAGCGGTGTTTGTCATATTAAATATTTCCGATCGACGATCAACTTATTCGAAATAGTTTGAAAATTATGTGTATTTTGTCGAGGGAAAGTAAGCGGTGAGCGGCTAATCTCTCATGGAACTTACTGTCAGTTTCGTACAAGAGAATATTCGATGGAAACGACATCGATGAAGACGCTTCTGTTTTCGCAATGTTTTGTTTGTTGCAGTGGCGAGTGGATCAGCCGCGAGCTGTACGGCAGTCACGTTTCGCTTGTTTATACTTGGAGACCAGGTTTGCGACAAACGTTTCAAAGTTGAATGCTAGAATTAGATAATTCAACGTAAATAAACTTCTCACCGAGAGAAAGCGCTTGAACTATTCAGGATTTTATTTCTTGTACTCCGCGACGTAATTTTGGTCTTTGTCTATCGCTGAACTGATGCATGTGATAAATAAAAATACTGTCAATGTTTCTTTACATCTCATTCTGTAACGAATTGATAGCATGAGATGAGACAGTTATTGCTGTACTCGGTTTGTATGTTTTCCTCCAGCGTGGTCTAAATAAATTGCAACGGGAAATGTGCCATAAGACATCGATGGAAATAAATTCAATCAAAACCCGACTATAACCTAATGCATGGAAACAACACCTACGCACAAAATACGACTTTTATTATCAATAATCCAGTTATGTGTTAACAAGATCATTTCACAGTTCAGTTCTTTGAACCCGATCCCAGTTTTTAACCCAGCTTCAGAAAATTCTATCTGATTCTATACAGTCGATCAGCACAGACTGGATTGATCGAAGCGCTACTGTTCTACTTTACGACTAAAAACCTCCGAGAGTAAACTTTTGTCTTTATAAGAAGCAAAATGCACGAAAACATGATAAAAGTGTAAAATACGATCAATTCGTCAATTACCTAAACGAAGGGACAAAACCGAATCCGCCGCCTTTGGCCGCCATCATTTTTTTCCGTTCAGCGTCCGAGTTCCGTTGGAACATGCAACATCTGCGCACGCGTAGGAGGTATATCCGCTGACTAGAACCTCATAGATTGCTTTGCAAGTTGTGAGAACATCGTTTGGATTTCATTTAAGAGAATGTATGGGAAGTTGCTTCCCCCCCCCTGGTAATGTGAGTTGTTTGTATGGAGCTGAAATTCGATCCAAAATGTAAATGGTCAGTATTCCGTGCAAAATACCTAAAAAGCGAAACAGGTTTGAAGACCATTACCTGTTGTGTGTTTGCTGTATTTTTGCCACTTTTCCGAGCTTCTGGAGGCCGTTTGGGGTGATTTTCTGTTTAACGGTCGATGCGACATCTGTCAAAGTAAAGCCAGTACGTGACAAGACGTCGCTTCGACCGTTAAACGGCATCCAGCATTTCGGAAAAGCGGTAAAGACACAGCAAACACACAAGATAAGGTTTTTCAAACTCTATTTTGATTTTTAGGTATTTTCCACGGAAAAGTGCCGATTATTTTCAATCGAATTTCAGCTCCATACAAACTCTCATATTACGCTTTGGTGACCTGTGCTTCGTCTATTGCATAACCTACTGCTCAATAATCTTTCGCGATTTCCCATCCATATATCCTAGGTTTCGCTAGTTTAAACAATTTAATAGATTCTACATGCAACGTCGTCTGAAAGTTTAGAAGGATAACTTCGTCCCCCTTGACTGAACGCCTCACATGTACTGAACGTTTCATGATGTCGAATGATACAATAAACAGTGAATAAACAGCGCCAGGAGTTGCACGAGCTGCTGTGGAGATCGCTTTCGGTCCCTGTCCAGTCAAATAACGATCAACTATTCGTCTTCTCGTTTCCTTGTGGAGAGGCCTACATGGCCTGTTCTTCCGACCTAAAGCATTAACATAACCAGGTCTGAACATTTCGAAAAATCTGTGACAGATTCGAAATCTCCTTTCGATTTTCGAAATCCCTCTCTGAATCTCAAGAAACACAAGGCGAATGCCCAAATATGGAGAACGTGACTCGTGACGTTGTTTTGAATTTTAGAGTTTCCGTTCACGCGTGACGTGGATCAACTGTAATATTTCTCTCCAAAGGAGACATTGCCAGCTTGAGCTCGAAGTATGTTTACATTGGTTTGATGAAAGGAGGCGACGGTAGCTTCTACTGGGTGGATGGAAGCAGACTGACCTCACCATTCTGGGACAAAACCCAACCTGAAAAAAGAAGTTCTGAAGATTGTGGAATTTTTTACGGCGGCGCAAATATTCCTGCCAAATGGCACGACGCCACTTGTGATGTAAAAAGCGGTTATATTTGCGAATTGGCTGCCATGAACTGAATATTAAAGAAGGCACAAAATAGCTAAGCTTCGACTAAATTTGCAGACAAGAGGGTGCAAAGAGCGTAGAAAGTTTTTGAATCTTTTAAAAGGATGCTTTTTTATCTAGTTTCTAGTAGCAAATGAAGCTTGAGTTAATCTAGGGCGTTCAAAGATGAAACACGAGGCAAGGAGTCATATTCTAGTTGCTTCACTTAATTTTTGCAACAAAACAAAACAACGTGATATTTATAGTTTATAGAATTTTTTAACTGTTTTAAGCGCGGATTACATGTGATTGATCTTTACTGAGGACGTTTTCGGTTTTCCACCTTGCATATCATAGCTTTAAATGTTTGCTTCCTAGCATCTTCAATTAATGCTTATAAAGAGCTGGAATTTTACGGACACTAAAATAAAGGTTAGGTCATTCACTTTTAAAAACTTCCATTATGTTGTAAAAGTTGTCAAGCTTAACAGGAGCACGTGAGTGAGTTAGTGAAAGAGCATAACAAACTCGGCGAGACTGGAACGAACAAAAGGGAAATTTTGCGCGCTCATCATAACCCTCGCGCGTCGCGCTCACTCGGTTGCACGATTGCTATCGTAACAGTCTAATGACGAAGCCACGAGCCCCACCCCACCCCACCCCCTTCACGAAATCAGATATTACGTGCAGATTTATACTACAGGACTACAACTCTCCCTACAGTAATTTCCTTGATAAGTTTGACCTAACCCTTTTTATACAATAGACGTATTCAGAACTTTTTAATATTACTATACAAGAGCCTGTTTTTCACTAATTATCCTAGTCACGTGAAAAATATGTTTACTCTACGCTTTACAACCTATAGTTTACGCGGTAACCATATTTTGTCACTTCCTAAGCCGAGAACTACCACAATGATAAGGACTACAATCTTTTTCATACTTTTCAGCAAAACAGTGGAACTCTCTTCCAGACTCTTTCAGAACCTTTTTTTTTTAGATTTTAAGAGGAAGATTCTCAGTTATACTTCTTTTAATTAATAAGGTATTTTAAGGACTTTGAATTTATTCTTTTGTTAATATATTTTCTTTATTCATTCATTTGTTATTGTTATTATTTTTTCTTTATCTCGAAGACATTATCATCACTCTTAAATTCAAGAGGAAATAAAGTTTATGTATGAATGTATCCCCTCGTGATCTCCCTGAAATGTTTTCAACGGGTTGGGATGCTGGGATCTTCATTTTTAGTCAGAAGCCTCTCTTTCCTTCGTTGCAATCACGTCAATCTCAACTACGTAACTTATAACCTTGAAATCTTTTTAACAGCAAAGCTAAGGTGGCATGGCAGTAATCCAGCATTGTTACAAAGGTAACCTCGGTGTCAGTTTTCTCATTGTCTTTCACAAGGCAATTGAGTTTGCTGCCGAAAAAATCCGTCTCTGCGATGTCACTGATTACTCTTTCTCCGCTGGGTGTTTTGCGCCGTTTTGTCTGCGCGACATATCTAAGCGACTCCGCTCAGCAAATCGAAAGCGAGTGGAGAGACACGAATGCTAATGAAAAATACATCATATCACTAGGGACTGAGCACTTTGCAAACACAGGAAATTCTCAAACGGCTCAACGCAGTTGAACAAAAGCTGAACGAGATAAATTGCAAAGGCCCGTCCAAAGGTAAATTGAGCAAAGCTTAGTCTAGTATTAGCTCCCTCCCCTCTCGATAAATTATAGTCCAGTTGTTGAGATGAACAAGCTTCTGCAAAGTGGACTCCCTCTGTATTGTAAGTATCATTTTGTAGCAACGTTTGCGCGTTTTTAACACATTTTTGGGAAGGGGAAGGGAGAGGAGAAGAATGGGAACCACAGAAATAAAGGGATCAGGAAAGCTATGGGAGGCCGTCACCATGTTTCTTTCAGACCGCAATTTCAAATGAATTATCTTCATTTTGTTTTATTCTTCTATAGCTTGTGCGTTGACCACCAGGCTGGGAACTCTTCAATCCATCTTGTTTCTTTGCTTTTATTAAACCAACTGCAATGCTGAAAGAAGCACGCTATGTTTGTAGATCACGTGAAGTAACTTGACAAAGATAACCTCTGCAGCCGAGAACACTTTTGCATATGGCTTAAGTTCCCACTGCCTTTCATCGTTTCTAAAAGTACAGAATCAAAACTCGATTTGAATCTGACTGACAATTTGTGTGTGGCGATCAGTCATGTCCATTCAGAAGTGTAATCTCCTTTCATGATCCCGGTTTACGGAAAAGGAACTTACCACATAAGAATTGACAGGATGATTTATACGCAGATGACTGCTTGACTTTTGAACGGGACTACACGTAGATATATCTCATTACATCCTGGAGGGGTTCCAGTGCACCATTCCACTTAGTTAACGTAGCAGAAGTGCATCCATCATTCATCATAAAGTAGGCCATGGCTTAAGACCTCGGCGCGACAACCCCCCCCCCCCCCTGCCCCTCACCCCTCAGCACGGATGGCAAACATGTTTGACTGGTAACAGGCGAGTTTTCACCAAAACAGATAAACGAACCCACAAGCGTTACGGCTTATCACTTTTGACAGTACTGATTGATTAATTGATTAACTGACTGACTGACTGACTGACTGACTGACTGACTGACTGTCTGACTGACTGGCTGACTGACTGACTGACTGACTGACTGACTGACTGACTGGCTGACTGACTGACTGACTGACTGACTGACTGACTGACTAAATGACTGATTGATTGATTGATTGATTGATTGATTGCATTTGCATTGATTGCAACATGTCTAGCTCACTTTCAACCAATTAAATCTCTTGCACGTTTCACGTGATCTTGTGTCAAATACCCAAAATGAGGTCGACCAAAAATGATCGTCGAACGATTTGTCAGTTTGTTCAATAATTTCACTTCAACTCAATTCTAGGAATTACTATAACACCTGTGTTTCTCCAACAAATTGATGCAAATTATGAACATTCGCGCTTATTTCATGGAGCGTTAATTTTCTTTAGTACAATTCACCGCGCTACCCGGTGAATATAACATTTCAAGGCGCAGCTGCTAAGCTAAGTTACTTTTTTCGTGTGTTGTTTGTCAAGTTTTAGCTTGTTTTTTGCAGTTTTTGACGTCCACATCTCAAAATTATACTAAAACAGTTATTCGCCTCAGGCTCAGTAAATATTGGCGAATACTTATATCCGCCAATATTTACTGGGGGAGGGGTGAAGGAGGAGCACAATGACGAGCATCATAGTCCCAGCCCAACATAATTTGGACCATAATAGTCTGTTTTCGGGGTAAGGCGATTTTAGGAGCATATTGTTTCAACCCCTAGCAAGCGCGGCAATCAGAGATTTGAGAGCCCTCCACCGTTCTAAAAATTAGAAGATACACGCAAAGGTTGACTCATAGGGTTTATGGGAGATGGAGGCTCCTGGTGATGAACTCAGATATTTTACATTTCTCTAACAGTTTCATCAAACACGTTCTGACTCTTTCAGAGAATAAACAAACTGATTTTACCAAAAAACCCGTTAAATTCAAAACATCAAGAAACATTAGAAGGCAAGTTTACGAAAAACGAAATACAAATAACCGAGAAACAAAAAGAGTATAAGATAACAAGATGTGGTATGAAAGAAGACATGAACCATACACAGAAACAAACTTTTAACATATATTCTCGCCTGTTATTAGAGAAAAAAAGAAATATATGACTTAAGCTGCTCATCTACTTGTGTCTTCTAAAGTTTGATGACTAGATCCAATCCAGCAGAATCTGTCAACTTTGCTTTGTCTGGTTGGCCCTTGCCCAATTTTGGAAGAGTCCAGAATCGAAAAAATGCAAATAGAGTACCGTATTTACTCGATTAAGCGCGGCGGCGCTCTTTAAATTTTAAGCGTTTCAGATGCGGCGCTTATTATTATTATTATTATTATTATTATTATTATTATTATTATTATTATTATTATTATTATTATTATTCGGGGGAGTGTTTATTTGAGGGCGGTGCTCTTTAAAAAATCACATGACATTTGTAAACGATAACAAGCGAATTTTAGCAACAAAGTAATGAAATATACCCACTTCAAACTGAAAAACATTGTTATACAGGAGAATAAGTTTCCGAGGCTGGTTTAGATTGAATTGTACCCTACTCGTTTATTAGTTTGGCTCCTCCAACAATTCAGTCTGATGATGCTTCGATTAAGCGCCGCAGTGGGCGGTGCTTAATCGGGGGAGGCGCTTAATCGAGTAAATACGGTACTTGTATTGGATCGAATTGAAAAACTGACATCGGCCCCGACACTGAGCACGTGTCTGAATATCACTTTGTGACCCGTCTTAGCAACTGTCAGTCATTTTGTAAATGGAGACGACTCTGCCTCTCTAGTCCACTTCCTTCTGGATTATGAAAACAGGGGGGGGGCGTACTTCTCGAAGATCTTTTGTGTTGGAGGGAGGAAGCGTAAAGCGCCTCCTAATTATCAACAGCAAACTCTACTGCAAAAAAAAATTAAGGTAAAATACAACTACAGTAGGGCCTTTCGCTAGTGAGCAACCAAAATACATTGGTTTCATTGTATCTTGGGCGAATTTCACAAGAAGGTTTTTAGTACTTTTTTTTCCGCGAACCAGCAGCCAACCGCATGATATCATTTGGATCCCCCACCCAACTCTACGATGGCTTCCTCATGGACTCAACACGATCCACTACACAATTGTTGACCTTCTGCCCTCTTTTCAGCAGGAAAGGAAGTTTCCTCTTATACATAATCAGTCAAGGTCCTTAATCAGACCATAAAGTTATTGGGCAGTGAAGCTGGTTTTATCGACCAAAAAGCTTTTTTTCTTCGAGAATGCGTTATTTTTTGCTGATTTGTTTTTCGCTGCCGCAGGGTTTCGTAGCAGCTTCGCTCAACGCTTCAAAAGGGAATGAGCGCACAACTAACGAGGGATACATCTTTAACAACGTTTATAACTCCGGTCTGAGCACTTCGCAAGCACAGGAAATTCTCAAGCGCATGAAAGCTGTTGAACAACAGCTGAACCAGATGGAGTGGAAATGTCCGTGGAAAGGTAAAATACACCGATTAAATCCAGCTGATCTTTGTTTTTATCAATAATGGTTTGCTAAAACATAGACAAGCAAAAATGAACAATAAGAACCGACGTTTTGGTGTCTTCATGACGCCGTGGTCAAGGTGACTATGCACAAAATGTAAAGTACAACAAGCATTTATGTATATATTTAACGCTAACACTGCTTTAAACACTTTTTGTAATTTACATTTTATACATTCATCTTCACAATGGCATTATGAGGACGCCGAAACGTCGGTTTTTATCGTTCATTTTTGCTTGTCGATCTTTGTTTTCCCTAAAAAGTCGTACTGGTTGAAAAAACAAAGAACTTGCTTTTTCTTCAGAAAGCATGATTGTTTTCACTCGCAGAGGTTGTGGCACTTGAAGATTTGCCAACTTTCTATTATATCGTTTTGGTGATGTTGGCATTGTGTGGAGGGGGGGGGGGGGTGGGGGAGGAGAGCGGTCAAGAGAAGGGAACAAGAGAGGAAAGGGAGCAGCAAATGGGAAGCTAAAAGGGGTAGTACAAAGTAAAGGAAACGGAAAGGAAACAGGACGCGTGGGAGGGGAGAGTGAGAAGGAGGGGGAAGCCTAGGGAAGGGTAGGGTAGGTAAAATGTTGTCTCCCCGCCCTCTTTCTGTCATCTCTCTTCCTTCCAATGGCAATTTCAAATGAATTATTTTCATTTTGTTTCTGGTTTTTCCGTAGCGCGATGCCCTCCAGGGTGGAAACTGTTCAACGGATCTTGTTTCTTTGCTTTCATAAAACCAACGGCAACGTGGAACGAAGCACAGTATGTATGCAAATCTCTTGGAGGTGACTTGGCCAAGATCACTTCAGCAGCCGAAAACACTTTTGCATATGGCTTAATATCAGGTAAAGTTCCTAACTTGTGAGTGACATTGTTTTCAAAAGAACAGGTAGAAACCAGCAACTCAATTTAGAACTGCCGGCAAATTGTGTGTGGCTGGATCAATAAGGTCCTATCAACTGAAATGTCTGTTCAGCACTGAGATAATCTCGTCTCATATCTCTCGAAAATTCTTGGGACGACATTATTATTACCCGTGAAGCGAGAACCATGTGTTTTTAACTGTCGTCAATTGTGATTTTGTAGCTAGCCACCGTGCAAAATGTCGTGAAAGACATAATGAACTGGAATGTACGTGAAATGACTGTTTTACTTTCAGTCAAACGTGATCTGGACCCTCACTATAGCCACCCTTCTTTTCACCCCTGAACGCAGATGGCAAACATTTTTTCAAATTGCTAGCGACAAACAAGTTTCCTTTCTCGCCAACTTGTTCACCAGCATAGATACACCAACCCGATAGCGTTGATTGATGTTATTCACTGACTGATTGATTAATGCGAATTAATACATCTTTTTGAAATTCGTTAAATCGTTACTTTCCTGTAATAAGGGACGTTTTCGTAAAATCCCACCAATGTTTCTCTCCAAAGGAGACCTTGCCAGCTTGAGCCAGCAGTTGGTTTATATTGGATTGAAGAAAGGAGGCGACGGTAACTTCTACTGGGTGGATGGAAGCAGCCTGACCTTACCATTCTGGGACAAAGGCGAACCAGACGGTTCTGGAAATTGTGGGATTTTTTATGGAGGTGCAAGGGCTCCGGCCAAATGGCACGACAGTGGATCATGTGACACTAAAGGGGGTTATATATGCGAAATGGTTACCATGAACTGAATATTTAATAAAGAAAGCACAAAATAAGTAAGCTTTAACTAAATTTGCCGCAGACAAAGGGTGCAACGAGCGTAGATAGTCCTCGAATCTTTGAATAATTAAAAGGATGCGTTTTTATCTGGTTTTTAGCAAATAAACCTTGAGTCAATCTAGGATGTTCAAAGGTAAAGCACGAGGCAGAGAGTTATATTCTAGTTGCTATCATTAATCAGTTTTGCAATAAAAGAAAACAATGTGGAATTTATGGTTAATTGCAATTTTTAACTGTTTTGGTGCCCGTTGTGGGTGATCTTTACTGAGAAAGTTTTAAGTTTTTCACTTTGTATACCATAGCTTTATTTGTTTGCTTCAGTATCTGCAATAAATGCTTATAAAGCGCCAAAATTTTATGGTCACTTGAATAAAGGCTCATTCATTCATTCATTCATTTTGGAAACGTCTATTGCAAAACTGCTGGCAATCGTTTTCTAAAACAGGAGCTAATTTCTACTTTTGTTTTCTAAAGAAACTGTAGTGCTACGTCAGTGGGGAAGTGAAACGCAAAAATCTGGATTTGTGAACTTAGTTGATGAGGTTAATTGGCCACCGTAAAGGAATTCGAAAGCTAACGAATTTACGGTGGCCAATTTTTAATAACCTCATCAACTCAGTTCATAAATCCAAATTTTCTTTTTCTCGATACTTGAGTTGGCGAGCCTTTCACGTGGGTGAGTGAAGAAGCAACCTTGTTCAAGACCCTGGGTACGAGGTTGTTGAAGGAGCAAAACAAACTCGGCGAGACTGGAGCGAGCAAAAGGGCAGTATCGCTCGCTGATTACAACCCTTGCGTGTCCCCCTCACTCGCTTGCACGAATTGTCACCCGTTCTGCTATCTAAAAAAGGACTGCTATTCTAGCGGTTCAGAAACTGCAAAGTAAAGAGCCTCAGCCCCGAGGATTCCTTAATATTGAGGCGGAATACGCTAGCTGGAGTATACCTAAACACTTCATATCAAAAACTCAAAAGAGTTTTTCATCTGGTTTTCAAACACCTCGAAGTCTGTTAAAAAAAACTCGGTTGCGCTCTTCGTTTTTTTCAACCCACTTCTCGGTGATTGGATATATTGTTAATCACTCTTCCCGTCTTTGATATGCTACTTCTTATCTAGATCTAAGAAAACACGACGACAGCAGAAACCAGCTCTAAAAACTCCTACACCATCGCCCCTCTACCTACAACGAAACGGATGTAGTCAGTTTTATATTTTAATTGGACAAAAAAGAGAAAGTCTTCTGTAGTTTCTGAACACGTTTCATCAACTTTTTTTACCAGATAATAATTATTTCAAAATCGCCACGTGTCAAGTACAAGAAATGACAAGGTCCAAAAGAAACATTAACATATTAATGATGGGTGGACCTCAACCTCGTCCCCAGGGTCTTCTCGCTTTTCAATATGGCGGCGGCTCGGGAGAAGACCCTGGCACACAGCAGATCACGTGCCTCCAACGAGGATGGAGATGTATTCAAAATGGCGGCTACGGCGAAAAGGGTGAGAAGAACTGGGTACGAGATGCTAAGGTGAAGATAAACAAAATGGCGGAAAAGCTGAAGTTCAGTTCAAGAAAAAATAGGAAAAACAGACACGCTTTGCATGTAAGAGTCTTAGGAATACGGAAAGTGTTAGAGGTCTTGTTTTTGCTGTTCATTGTTTCTTTTTTGTTATTTTAAAGTTAGGAGTAATGGGTTTGAGCGTACTCTACTGCGGAACTCCGTACCGGTATTTGATTCAATGTTGCTCAAATGAACATATTATATTTTTGATTCATGAGGCTTTAGGCAATAAATTGTGTTATCGTTACACTGTTACAAATCTGTCCTTCTTAAATATTGTTATAAATCCGTCCTTCTTAAAAATATATATCAGGCTCAGATTATATAATTAAGCTTAAAATATAAATCTTATGGAGTGAGCTTAGGCCTTAAATAAAACTAGTGCTACAAAATATTTATTCTACATGGCTTACATCTCTGTGGGTTCAGTGGAAATGACTCATTTATGGATGTGACTCATTAATTTTTGATCTGGCATATTCCAGGTGCTGCTTTGGAGGCAGTGATAATCATTTTGACTTTGTTGAATTTATTTGTACCCATTCTTTGTGCTACAGTTTTGCTTGTACAGTTGTAGATCTCCAGGGCTTTGTCACTTTCAATATTGCTTTCTACACTTTAGCTTCAGTGAGTCACATTAAACAGTAGAACTGAGGAGATTGTGAGACTGTAAACAATGGAAAAATAAAGCATTTTAACAGTGTTTCAAAAATAGAAATGGGAAAGAGAGGATTGAGCTCACCTGAGGGAGTAACACACAAGTGATGGAATAGTACACAACTGACAGAGTAATAAACAACTGACGGAATTATCGTCCAACTGACTGAGTGCAACACAACTGACCAAGTCTGAGACAACTGACTGGGTAATACACAACTGATCGCATAATGCACAACTGACAGAGAAGTACACAACTGACCGAGTAATGCACAACTGATGGGGAAGTACACAACTGACCGAGTAGTACATAACTGACAGCGTTATCATGCAACCCACTGATGACACAGAACTGGCAGAAAAATGCACAACTGATCAAGTGATGCACAACTTCCAACTGCAACTTGCAACATGCAACTGAGCTCAACTGACAGAAAGGTTACACAAGTGACCAAGTAACGCACAACTGATGGGGTAATACACAACTGATAGAATTATCGTACAACTGACCGAGTGATACACACAGGACCTTTGCATCAAATTCCCCACTCCTCGGGCAAGGAAAATACATGTAGCCAAATGTCTGAGGTATACCCGGAGGGGAGGGGGGGATGTTGAAGATTCGAATTGATCAGCACATAACCTTAAGTTACAAATCCCACTTTTTAGGATGACTCGTTATTTCTTTGAACCTCTGTTGTAACTTTTAGTGGATTTTTGTGGTGTTCTAATTGGATCTGCAAACCCTTTTTATTTGGCTTAGATTGACATGAGAATAGTTTTAAAGTAGAGACATGAGATGGGAAATCATTTTAAGAGACCATCAAAAACTGATATCCACATGAGCACCCCAGTTTGATAGCAGTCAATTATGATATTCCTTTCCTTGTTCTTAACTTTAAGCCCTGATATCAAAAAACATGTTCTCCTCACTACTCTCCGTAAATGTCTTATGGTACTACTTGAGAGAATTCACATAAACATCCAGACATTTTATTTTTGGTGATCATTTCCTTTATTCTCAGGGCCAGTATGTTTGAACAAGTAGTGATATTGTAAGGAGAAATTAGATGTTTGTTTGTCACTACTGGAGCTTAAAGGCCTAACTACAAATTCCAATTTCAAAACTTCATGAAATCTTTTTCTCTCCTTTTTTTTTTCCTGAAATCCTCTGTTTCCCATTGATTTAAATTTTTCAAACACTTTCAAACTACACCCAGATAACTCAATTGATTGAAGTTGTTAAGCAGAAAATTTTTCAAACCTGGGAATATTATCCCCAGAACTGGTCTAACATGCAAAGAGGACTTTATCTATCCAGTGTTAAAATGCTTTATTTCTCCATTATTTACAGTCTCACAATCTCCTCAGTTCTAGTATTTAATGAGACTTACTGAAACTAAAGTGTAGAAAACAATATTGAAAGCGACAATGCCTGGAGATCTGCAACTGTACAAGCAAAACTGTAGCACAAGGAATGGGCACAAATCAATTGAAGAAAGCCAAAATGATTATCACTGCCTCCAAAGCAGCACCTGGAATATGCCAGATCAAAACTTAGTTTAACCAGTCCATACAACACTGCTCTTTTCCCATTCCCTTGCACTTCGTTAAATCGAGGTTGCACTGTAAATAAGCTTAAATAAATAAGTAAGTAAATAAATAAATAAATGAGTCATTTTCTATTAAAGGCCTAAGCTCACTCCATAATATTTATATTTCAAGCTTAATCTGAGCCTGATATATTCGAAAAGTCTTAAAAGCATATAATGTTAAGAAGGACGGATTTATAACAATTTAAGAAGGGCAGATTTGTAACAATGTAACGATAAGACAATTTATTGCCTAAAGCTTCATGAAACAAAAATATAATATGTTCAGTTGAGCAACATTGAATCAAATAGCGGTACGGAGTTCCGCAGTAGAGTACGCTCAAACCCATTACTCCTAACTTTAAAATAACAAAAAAGAAACAATGAACAGGAAAAACAAGACCTCTAACACTTTGCCGTATTCCTAAGACTCTTTCATGCAAAACGTGTCTGTTTTTCCTATTTTTTCTTGAACTGAACTTCATCTTTTTCCGCCATTTTGTTTATCTTCACCTTAGCATCTCGTACCCAGTTCTTCTGACCCTTTTCGCCGTAGCCGCCATTTTGAATACATCTCCATCCTCGTTGGAGACACGTGATCTGCTGTGTGCCAGGGTCTTCTCCCGAGCCGCCGCCATATTGAAAAGCGAGAAGACCCTGGGGACGAGGTTGGGGTGGACCTTTGTAAAGAAACACTTAAAATGCAATATTTCCACCATTTTAACTACTACGCGACTTTTCTTTTCAAAACACCTCTGAGCACTTTGCAATACGCTTCCGTTAATCATACCTTATATGGAAAGTGCGTGATGTTACCGCAATTGAATTGAGCTCGAAGGAATAAAGATAGTGCCAAATTATCCCGTAAATTTGCGCTGGTGAGTCATATATTGACTAGTAAGAGGCTTTAGAGTCGTTGATGTTGCAAGAATACTTCACGTTTGGTAGATATTTGTAAAGAAATTTCGACATTTCTTCAGAATTAAATACCCGCTCGGTGGATTATCCTATGCGGTGGGTGGTAAGCTTGGGTTTAATCTCGTGAATAAGTTAAACCGAAGTGTGAAGTAAAAATTCTAGCTTTTCTGACCTGAAAATAGCATACGACATGTTATTCACCACGAGTATAACTCTGGCAATATCCCGAAGTGTACGAGGACGAAATTCAGGAGTGGATAGAGTATGCAACGGGAAAACGAATCATGATCGGCGTGCGATCAACCGATTCGTGAAGAAAATGGGTTTGACAAGAAGAAAGCTGAAGAAACGTACGTAGGACTTGTTGGATTGTTTTTGCAAGAAACGATGCCAATTCTAGTCACCTATCACCCAAGGAATGGATCACCCGAGGAATGGAATGAAAAACAAAGCATAAGCGCTTTATAACGTGAATGTTAACGCTGTGACATGCTAGCAAGAAAAATCTGAAAAATCGTTATTTATAAAATTAAAGCGGGAACGGGGAAATATCAAGGAAAATATTTTAGCACAGTCTCATGTTAACTTCTTCGTTATAGCTCACTGTGATTACCAAAGAACGTGATAAGCGAAATAGGGCGATGTATCGTCGTGGGTCATCGCTAAATTTCACCGAGAACAGTTGCTATTTATAGATGAATCAGAACTTCTCAGATTCATCTATAAATAGCAACTGTTCTCGGTGAAATTCAGCTACCCTACGACAATACATCGTCCTGTTTCCCTCATCACGTTCTTTGGCAATCGTCTTGAGTTATAACGAAGAAGTAAACTTGAAAGCAAGCTTAAATATTTTCCTCGATTGCCCGTTCCCGCTTGTAGAAATAACAATTTCCCTATCATGTCACAGCGTTATATGTTTACATTCTCGAAACGTAGAACAACAAACGTTACAAGCGCATTATAAGCTTATGCTTTGTTTTGTTTTTTCAATTCATTCTGGAGGTGATAGGTGATTAGAATTAGCAGTGTTCCTTCCAAAAAAGAAGCTAGTCATACGTACCTTTCTTCTAGTAAAACCCATTTTCTTCACGAATCGGTTGATCGCACGCCGATCATGATTCGTTTTCCCGTTGCATACTCTATCCACTCCTGAATTTCGGCCTCGTACACTTCGGGATATTGCCAGAGTTATACTCGTGGTGAATAACATGTCGTGTGCTATTTTCAGGTCAGAGAAACTAGAATTATTACTTCACACTTTGGTTTAGCTTATTCGCGAGTTTAAACGCACACTTACCATCCGCCGCATAGGATAATCCACCGAGCGGGTATTTAATTCTGAAGAAATGCCGAAATTTCTTTACAAATATCTACCAAACGTGAAGTATTCTTGCAACATCAACGACTCTAAAGCCTCTTACTAGTCAATATATGACTCGCCAGCGCAAATTTACGGGATAATTTGGCGCCATCCTTATTCCTTCGAGCTCAATTCAATTGCGGTAACATCACACACTTCCCAGATAAGGTATGATTGACGGAAGCGTATTGCAAAGTGCTCAGAGGTGTTTTGAAAAGAAAAGTCGCGTAGTAGTGAAAATGGTGGTAAGGCTTTCGTGCACAAGACTTCGTCATCTATGGGAGTATTTTCCGTGAACCGTGAAACACGAATATTAATTGCCGTGATTCGTTGTTTGCCATCCTTTTAAAATAGTCAAGAGCTGTGTACATGACGCCCCTTACCGCCCTTCTCTGATCCAGACTAGCCACTGCTATTTGCGGGATAGTGTAGTCCTTTTATTAACCGGCCGTCGCCATATGGCGACCGCCGGTTTATAAAATGGACACGGTTTTTTATGGTCAGTTGGCTGAACATACAACAACAACAACAACAACAACAAACTTTATTTGCATGACTATAACAAAGTATTACAGTATTGCAAAAGCCACTTAAAATTTAATTATTAATTTCTTTCTTAACTAAAATAACTAAAGAGATTACATCCATTTCTATTTTTAACCATTCAGAGAGGTAGCCATTGTAACTAGTTTGTCTCTCTGTTCAAAGCATGACGAGATGAATGAAATTAATTGAATATTTATAAAATAATTCATTAGATGTGGCAATAAGGTCTCTTGTGATAATAGTCGTTTTAGGTTCTATTTTAGAAAAGAACCTGTCTCTCATCGAAGAATAGCTCGGGCAATCTAGTAAAAAATGAGTTTCATCTTCAATTTTGTTACAATTGCAGAGACTACATAACCTTTCATCACGAGGTATTTTGTCGTATCTACCTGTTTCAATCCGAAGTTTATGACTGCTAATTCTCAATTTTACTAATGATTTTCTAGATGGGTTCTTTCTTGTTAGATCTAGGTAGGCAGAAAGACTATAATTCTTTTTGAATGTGTAATAAAAACTAAGTTTTTGCGAATGTTGAAGGGATTGGTTCCAGTAAGAGATATATTTCTTTTTCATGAGATCTTCATATTGTTTGATTTTACCTTCATTCAATGAATTACAATTAAAGTCACAGAAATTGTAATAGTCAGTCATTTTCATGAGACTAGCGTAAAAACTATTATGACCGTTATAATGAAAGTCAATCGATATTTTTAGAGATTGTTTGACTATAGCGCTTTCTTCCTTTTCTCGGAGGTAGTTTAAGTTTAAGTAACAAAGTGCTGTAAAACAAAGTTTTGGATTTATCAACTAAATTGATAAGGTAAACTGGCCACCGTAAGGAGGTTGAAACCTTTCAATCTCTTTACGGGGTGGCCAATTTACCTTATCAACTGTTGATAAATCCAAAACTTTGTGTTTCTCGTTCCCACCGACGCAGCACCTCAGTTTCCTTAGAAACTTACCCCCTTGTTTGTTAAGTGCTGTAAAGCTTGTGGTATGGGTACTCAAGAGCGGTAATGTCTTATATAAGACGTATGCGCTTATTAGTCTGCCGAATGTTACCTTCGTGTGTTCTTACAGTATTTAAGATATGAACGGCGAAGGGTTGTTAAGTTTGGGGTTTCAGTATTTGTCTGATGTATGCATGCGCAACTGAGTAAAGCAGCTAATAGGATTGAATGCAAAATTGGCTGTGTTGTCTTATCTAGTTCAGTGGTTATGGTGAAAATTCTTTTAGCACAGGAGTTTTGTTATGGGGATTGATCATGACATTTTGAGGGATGTGAAAATGTGGGAGTGGAAGGATTTGTGAATGTAAGGAGCATAGCACGCTTCTGTGAATGTGGTTTGCTTTGAAAGTTGCGCTTTGTATAGCATGCAGTGTAATATTGTGCTGTGTGAGAGGCAATTTCCCTTGGCGTTTTATGGGGGGACGGTTTCCGCAGTGGATTGTCAGTTTTGTCATTGGGTAACCTGTATTTCGGAGAGGAGAGAAATGACGGCTATGTTTGCAGCTTTTTTTAACGAGCAATGCGTGTGGTTTGCGTGTGGTGTTCGCTGTTGCCTTGGTAATTCGAGGTAATTCCGAGGTAATTCGTTTACGTTACGAATTCCGAGTCAACTTGTTTACTTTGGCAAGGGGATTCCCGGGTTAGCAAACCGGATTTAAACATCACGTCATGAGATATGCCTTAACGTGCCCCATACTCTGACGATCTGCTCGAGCTCGTGTTTATCGGTGTGATAGTGCATAGTGCATGGATCCGTTTTCTGCAAGAAATGAAGTATAGATTTTCAGCGTTTTCTTCTGAGTTAGAACATGATAGCTTAATGATTTCAAATAGGGTATAGAATTAAGGGATTAGGGGACCGAAATTGAGCAAGTAATGCAATGCACTTTTCCTTTGCGTGATAGGGTTAGCCTTGCAAGGTTAGAGTGAAAAAGGAGTGGGGATGTGTGCATGGTAATAACTTATTGGGTTCGTGCATGATACATGATAATTATTACAGAAACATGTTCATGACACAGCCAGCCTGGCGTGTCTCAGCAACTTTCAGTCACCCCTGTAACCCACTTCTTTCTGGAGTACGAAACAACCTTCTTTGATATACATTACTTTCAGGGGCCTTATTCAGAAAAGTACGTCTACGAGATGTGTTTTCTCTTGATGATTTTGTTGATTTGTTTCTCGCTGCCGCAAGATCTTCTGGTCGCGCCTCTCAACGCTTCAAAAGGCAATGAACGCACAGCTGCTAACGAGGGGTACGTCTTCAACAACGTTTATAACTCGGGCCTGAGCACTTCGCAAACCCAGGAAATTCTCAAACGGTTAAAAGCAGTTGAACAAAAGCTGAACAAGGTAGATTGGAAAGGGCCGTCGAAAGGTAAAATGCACTGCTTAAAATCCTCCTCCATGACCAGTTAAGCCTGGGAATTCATCGGAACACTGATGAATTTGCGTTTTGCATGATTGTTTTCACTCTCGGAGTTTAGTACTTGAAAAATCGTCAGCTTGCTTGGGCGGTGTGGGGGGGGGGGGGGGGGGGGCGAGGGAGAGGAGAAGGGTGGGAGCCACAAAGAAAAGGGATCAGGAAAGCTTTAGGAGGCCGAAATACAGAAGAACAGGTATTTCCCAGATAGTGGAAAAACACTCTTCTTTCAGACAGCAATTTCAAATGAGTTATTTTCATTTTGTGTTATTCTTCCATAGCACGCTGCCCACCAGGCTGGAAACTGTTCAATGGATCATGTTTCTTTGCTTTCACTAAACCAACTGCAACGTGGAACGAAGCACGCTATGTTTGCAGATCCCTTGGAGGTGACTTGGACAAGATCACTTCAGCAGCCAAGAACACTTTTGCGTATGGCTTAGTATCAGGTAACGTTCCTAACTACTGCGTGACATCGTTTGCAAAAGAACAGAACTAAAACCAACAACTCAAATTCGAACCGACCGACAATTTGAGTGTGGCGATCATTTATGTCTGTTTAGAACTGTAATCTCGTTTCATATTTCTTGACCCCGGTTTGCTGTAGAAACCTTGAAACTATTCGCTGCTAGCAGAGGCCCCTTTTCCTTTGTATTCGCTGAGCTGACGGACGGGACGAAAAGGGACCTCTGCCATGGGTCGAAATGAACTGTGTTGAGCATGCGCCACGGTTACTTAGCGACCGAAACGTCACGTGATGCTTTTAGCACGTGATCAGCTGACGACTCCCACCTTTCTCAACTAGCGCGCCAAAAAACACCTGCACAGTTTTGTTGTCGTGAATGGCGAGTCCACCAAAACCCTAAAAAAAGTAGGCAGTTCGTCTAGAGATAGTTGTTGTCTAATCTACGGTATTAATTTCAAGTTATCTGGACAAGGAAACTTTTTTAATATGACCACAACTCCAGGAATTAAAGAGAATTTAACCCATTGAAGGCTGCATGTTTTATGATCGCTTCACTAAATTAACAGTTGGTAATAAACAACCCATGTGCAGTACGAAAGGACAATTTATGGGTTCGAAAAAACAACACTCACTTGATCTAGAACAGTTAAAATTTCTTACTTTTAAATAAAATACACCAGTTGTCAATTAAGAATTAGCCAAAAACACAATCTCAAAGTCAAAATTTTGAAAATTTCCGCAAGAGATTTCTCATGTTGTCTCGCGCGTGAAACTGTCAAACCACAACAGAGCGTTTGTGTCTGTTTAGGTCAGATCACTACTTTTCGAAATTTTATGAATAAAGGTACACAGAAGAAGAGACAGTAAGCTTTTCTGAATAATACATTTATTAAAACAAGACCAAACGCGTTCAATTCTTTCTTCGAGGGAAGCTACGCGCAAGCGATTTCACTCGATGTGCAAGTTATTTTGAAGAGCATTTGGTGATGCGAACTGTGCACGTTTTTCAAAACTTTTACGAAAACTGTAAGGAATATGAAGAATCCCTCAATTAAAAAGCGATTTCGATACAAATTAACAATCAAATGGGTAATTTACTCTACCGTAGACTCGTAGAAGTGCTGGAGCATTTCACAGAAAGTCCGCAGCTCGAAAAATCTTTGGAGGTGGAAGGTTGTCCTTTGCCTTGACAGATGTTTTTTTCACTCTAAATTGCACTCCTTAACTTGTCGAGTGTTTCTTAGAGCTTCTTCTTTCGATTGTTTATCTTTCCGTCGTCCATGTTAACAAAAACGAGAGAAAGTAAACGTTGTAACTCTTCACGAGTTTAGTTCTCTTTCAAGGAAGGCATGTTACTATGCGGGCTCACTAAATGACAGCGGAATAACTGTAAAGGAATGCGCGAGATACAGTGGGCTCAAGTCACGGTCAGCAAACAATACAGGGAGCATGCGTTTCGGAAACCGCCGTCCACGACCATGGACGGCGGTTGAATCAAAGGGAGTTTCGACCCATAGCAGAGGTCCCTTTTCGTCCCGTCCGTCAGCTCAGCGAATACAAAGGAAAAGGGGCCTCTGCTAGCAGGGAATGAAACTACAAACGAAGATTGAATTTCGATCGTGACTGCACGTATTTATCTGTCGTTTCCTCCAGACATCCAGACATGCATCATTGGCGTAAACAAATGGTGACAAATTGCCGTCATCATCATAAAAATTCCATGAGTCGGCACTGCCTTTCCTCCACCACCGCT